>KN042431.1:55450-372098 GCA_000739165.1 Podila verticillata NRRL 6337 | reverse complement strand
GACCAGTCAGGACGCTTTCGATCCGAATCCAGACAAGTATGTAGGAGTTTGGAAGCTGAAGACCAACCAAGGCCGATACCCTTCTGGACAACGTCCCAAGGACCATGGCTTTAACCACGATGAACTGGAAGAAGATGACGATGAGGAATTGGAGCTCGAACATTTGGATCAGCGTTTCCTCGACGACGCTGTTGTCCCCGAAACAACCCCCTTGGCATCTGGACCAACTGCCTCATCTACATCAAATGTGACCCAACAACGGGTGGGACCCTATGTCGAGGACGGTTCATCGTCAGCAGGCGGCAGCACCACAAGCTCTCGCCGCACTGTGCGAAGCGGTGTTGCCTCCAATATGAACATGTCGATGTCCTCCTCCGCCTCGTCGGGTCTGCCTCCACCCCCGCCACCCTCAGTATTGTCTGAACGATCCACCGATTTCCAAATGTCGTCTCCACGCCGCACTGCAGTCGAGTCTGAATACACTGAAGAAGAGGAGGAGGAGGAATACCAGGACGATGACAACGATACCGAGACTGGCGCGGGCGAGATTGGATTTGAGGAAGAGGACTTTGCCGAGGCGGCACTCCGCTCGCCCGGAGGCACATCCAACGTCCGCTCCCGGGTGGGAGGTAGCTCCAGTGCACGCGATGGTCGATGGGAGAGCACGGCCACAACCACGACCACGACCACAGGGCGCTCCACAGCACGCTCCGGAGGACATTAAAAGGGGAGACATGAGTAGTTATGAACATGCTCTGTTTCTGTAGTAAAGTCGCTCCACTTTTTTTTTAATAACCACAACAACGATTTTCATTTCATACCCTTTGCTGAATTATTTTTTTGCACGTGAGAACAAGTTGAGCTCCCGCAATCCGAAATCGCATTCATTTTCGTTTTTTAGCTTTAGCATTCATCAGGAACGACCTTAGAGCCAACCAGATTTCCATCCGCTTGAGAAAGAGCTTTCGAGTCACAAACCACAAGGCGAAAAAAACCCTCCCCCCCCCCCCTCCCTACATTGGCGAGCATCCCCCGCGACAGGAGCAACAACAAAAAACAGGACAAGCTGCCTCTCTCCCCCACCCGTCACCACAGGCGCTACAAACAGGATCCAAAGAAAGGCACCAAAAATAATCTAGAGGGGGATAAGAAAAGCCCTGGCGTCACCTCACATGTACGACTTCATGGAGTACTGCCTGCGGCGGTACTACCGCGCCTCGGGCTGGAACGAAGATAACCAGTACTCGCACCTGTGCGCGACCTCGCGTGCCTTGCTTGACTTTCAGGCGCCCCAGGGCCTGTCCCTGCGCTTGTCCAAGCTGCCGAGCAGTGTCTTCAAGACCACGACGACGATGAACGCGCTGCCGCTGCTGGAAGGATCGCTCGGGTACCTGTTCACGTCACGGCCACTGCAGATTGACGACAGTGCGTCGGTCAGGTTCCGCCACCTGGTGGATCGGTTCCGGATTATATGTTTGGATCACTCGATCCGGGAGGCGGACCAGTGGACGGAATTTGGGGAGGATGGGAAGAAGCGGAAAGGTGAGTGTGTGTGTGTGAAGATAATGATGAGAGAAAGGATGTGGTTCGCTCTGCAGCCTTTTTTTTTTGTATATTTTGGATGTGATCCCACATGAGAAAAAAAAGAGGCTCATGGATATGTCTCTTGTGTTTTTAATACTAGATTATCTCCTCTGCGGAAGAATGAACTTGGCCAACGCGCGACTAGAGGCACTCTACAGCAGAAGGATATCGAAACACCGGCAGTACGTTCTTTCAGGCATCAGTGATCCTGCATCCAGGAGTGCATCCCATGTAAGAGACATTTTTGGGTAGGGACCTAATGAGTATCTTTTTCGCCTTGCCTGTCATTCATGCTATTATTACTTTCATGTAGATGTCAGCCCAGTTCCAATACGACAAGGGCAAGTACTGTGCGGAGGTGTCGTTCACCACGGACGACGGACTGATCGGTGTCCGTGGGCTATACAATTTTGGCAAGGATTTTGATGGCTCGTACGAAGCTATGCTGAAGGAAGGACGGGCTCGAGGTTCCCAGGAGGAGACAGTGCTGCTAGACAACCCTGACAGTGCGTTCATAGACCTAGAGCAAGGACATGGAAAGGAGGCTGTGGCGTCGCCGTCTGACAAGGCGGAAGAGACATTGAAACTGAGCGACACATCGGAACGCAAGGGATACCTGGGTGAAGAGCCAACCGAGGACGCTTCATCTCCAGAAAGGATCCGAGGATATTGGTCCGCAGGCGCAGAGATCTACTACAGTGCCACCGAAAAACTTGGAGGAGGTAACAAAGCGATGATCTAATAGAGACCCAACAGTGAAAAGGCTACTAGGTTTTGTCCGCAATGATTTTAACGCCTCTTTCAAAAAACATAATATTTTAGTGTCGACTGGACTTCGATACAGGACACTGCCACCATTGGTCCCTTCAGAACCATCTGACACATCGTCCTCCTCCTCCACCACCACTACCACACCATACCCAACGTCGACGGCGCCGGAGCATCACCAGAACTACATCCCGATCACGATCACACAGACCCTGAATCCGATCATGGGCCATGTCTCGAGCAGCTATGCCGCCCAGGTGCACCCGGATCTGGGGCTTTGCTCGCGGTTCGACTTTAACCTGTACAGCTACGACAGCGATCTAACCGCTGGTGTGGAATGGTGGATCCGGGAGCGTAAAGCAGGAAGCGCAGACGCACATCCGCATCACCACCACCCGTTCCCAGAGACGATTGGGCCAGAACTCAAGGCGAAGAAGGAGCAAGATGTTGTGCTCTCGGAGGAGCAACAACCGATTGTTGGGGTGATCAAGGCGCGTCTCGGGGTGCAGAGCGGGCTGGCGCTGATGTGGGAGGGGCGGTTTAACAAGTTGCTGTTCAGCCTTGGGTTTGTGGGACATGTCTTCTCGGCCAACTCTTCAAAGGCGCCGATTGTCAAGTCTGTGGGACTTGAGATTCAGTACTTTTCATAAGTTTTAGGGCGGAGTTTTGGTCTCTCTCACTCACTCACTCACTCACTCACTCTCATTATATGCCAGATACTATAGTTTCGTGATACTCGATAGAGATGTAATAGACGAAATGAAGAAAAAAAACGGGTTGCGGTCGTAATGTATTGCACGAGGATCGCCTCGAAACTTGAAACGTGATAGATGGAGCGAGAATGAGGAGGGACAGGTCATGAACGGTGGCCATCATTGTGAGGGGGTTTTTTTTTCTGAACACTCTACTAATACTCGTCGGCTTCATTTGCAGCAGTGTCTCCAGAGACCTAAAACGAAAGCAACGCAAACAAAGTCAGACATTTTACATTCAATCATTGCGAAGCGATGGAAGCAAAAAAAAAAAAAAAAGTGCTGCTCGTTACCTCGGCGTAATCCTTCTCCAGTGCAGCCAGATCCTCTCTGGCCTCCGAGAACTCGCCCTCCTCCATGCCCTCGCCGACATACCAGTGCACAAACGCGCGCTTGGCATACATCAAATCAAACTTGTGGTCCAGCCGACACCAGGCCTCCGAGATGGCCGTCGTGTTGGACAGCATGCACACGGACCGCGGCGCCGCCGCCACCTCACTCTCGGGGACCACCACGGCCTCTTTACTGTTGATGCCGACCTTGAACCCTGTGGGGCACCAGTCCACAAACTGAATCGTGCTCTTGTTCTTGATGCTCGTGATTGCCGCGTTCACGTCCTTGGGGATCACATCGCCGCGGTACAGCAGACAGCAGGCCATGTACTTGCTGTGGCGCGGATCGCACTTGACCATCTGGTTGGACCGATCGAAGCAGGCCGCGGTGATGTCCTGGACGCTGGACTGCTCGTGGAAGGCCTTCTTCTTGGACAGGATGGGGGCATAAGTCACGAGCGGGAAGTGGATCCGAGGGTAAGGGACCAGGTTGGTCTGGAACTCATTCATATCCACGTTGAGTTTTCCGGAGAAACGGAGCGAGAGCGTAATGGACGACACGACCTGGGCAATCATCCGGTTCAGGTTCGAGTACGTGGGCCGCTCAACGTCCAAGTTGCGGCGGCAGATGTCGTAGATGGCCTCGTTGTCGACCATGAAGGTGCAGTCGGCTAGCTCGAGGGTTGTGTGGGTCGTCAGGATCGAGTTGTAGGGCTCGACCACGGAGGTGGCCATCTCAGGCGCAGGGTAGACCGCAAACTCGAGCTTGGATTTCTTGCCAAAATCGGTGCTCAACCGCTCAAGCACCAGAGCACCCAGACCAGAGCCCGTACCGCCGCCAAAGGAGTGGAAGATCAAGAAGCCCTGGAGGCCGTCACAGTTGTCGGTCATTTTGTGGATGCGTTCCATGATGGGGTCGATGAGCTCCTTGCCGATAGTGTAGTGGCCACGGGCATAGTTGTTGGAGGCGTCCTCGCGATGGGAGATCATGTTCTGGGGATGGTACAGGTTCCTGTACTTTCCCGAGCGGACCTCGTCGACGACGGTTTCTTCCAAATCGATGAACACTGGGGGAGAAGGGACGCGAGTTAGTGTTGGTGTGGAGATGAAAGGAATAGGAGAGACGGAGGCATGATAGTGAGGGAAGGATTTTGCAAGCGCAGGGGTGGCTCAGGCTGGAATAATTGAATGTGAGGGGCGCATGTGCATAGGACAAGAGAGAGACACAGAGAGGAGAAAAGATGCAATGCTCTTCCTACTGCAATCTGGCAAAAAGACCATCTGGCCGAAAGGACTGGGTGCAAAAGCGATCTCTTTTTTTTTATCTCTTTTGTATGTGTATTGGTGTTGGTGTTGATCTGAACGACAAAAAACACTTACTTGTTCTGGGGACATACTTGCCCGTCTCCGTCTCGGAGAAGAAGGTCTTTGAGAACTCGCCCTCGGTTGGCTCGTGCACTCTTTTTGTTTTTGAGATGAAATGTGACGAAAGGCAAACAACAATTGAACGATTCGTATGGTTAGAAAAGAATAAGACTCGACTGCTCGCCTGCCTGTGCTGTGCGGTCGGGCTTACCGAAGACCGTCTGGTCCAATGCCGTGCTCGAGACAGTACAACTCCCAGCAAGCGTTACCGATCTGGATGCCAGCCTATAGATCGTATCGTATTCGCAAACATGCCAAGACTAGTGTCAGTATGACGACGTCCGTATTTTATATAATTTTTTGCGAACCTGTTTGTGGGTAAATGGCCTGTGTTTACCTGACCGACGTGGAGAGAAATGATTTCACGCATGGGAAAAGAGTGCAGGTATGTGGTGGTGTGGTGGTGTGGTGGTGTATGGGTTCTTGGTTGTTATGACCAAAAGGCTAAGTGGATTATGAAGGATGAGAGTTGAGGTAAGAAAAATCAAAAAAGAAAAGAAAAGATAAAAAATAAAAAAAAAAACGAAACGAAATCTCCTCCATGGTCACTGCAACTGATCTTTGCGGAGTAAAGACGACAACATGGTGCATCCATGGCTTGTCCTGACCCAAGTGTCGCTCAACTGCCACTCTTCTTTTCTTGCTTCCCTTTTTTTCTCTTCTTTCTGTCGGCAAGGGGAGGAGGAAGGGGGCATGGGAGTGAAGAAATAAAAGCAATCAAGGGAGCACAAACAAGACCCGACATCTGGACGCGCTTTTCTTTTGCGTGCATGTCATAGAGCCATTGGATGTAGGAAAGGATCAAAGAAAGAAAAGAAAAAATAAGGGGAAGAAATGCTGGCAATGGCATCCCCCCACTTGTCCATCATGTACACTCCTCGATGCATCCAGTTGCAGCTTGTCCAAAGATGTCTTCCTTAGTTGCATTAGATCCGAGCCCAAGTTGCACTTCCAGGCAACGTGTTGCACGCGACGCGTTTTACTTTGTCTGCGTGATGGGAGGGCGTGACGCAGCATTTCCTCCATGAAAATTGACTTGATTTCATGTGTCGATGCCAACATGGTTATTTCCAGCGATAGGAGGGTTGGAGACGAGAACACACGAGAGCCAAATGGCCATGGACAGATGTAGTTTAGTGCATCACATCAAACACGCGCACAACCGTGACCTCTGTGCTCCCTGGATGACGATTACTCACATCGCATTAGTGTCTCTGCTTGTGTTTATATTTTACTTTGCCATGTGGGAAAGGGACTGCATCTCTCGTTATCTCGTTCTTTTTTCTGATTGTCATGCTCTCTCGCGCTCTCTCTCTCACTTTCTCTAACGCATATCATATCATAGCCTCGTTCTGTCTCGTTGGATACACATTGATATTCAAGGTTCGAGTCGTTCGTTCGTCTGTTTCGACAAACCGCTGACGACCCCGCACTTTTTTTTATTCTTTTTTTGTCGACACTCACAGAGCAAACCTTAATTTACAGTCCTCCAGGGCAAATCTTGTGGACAGGGATCTCTCTCTCTCCCTTTCTCAATGTGTATGTGTGTGTGCTCAGAGATGGGTACCGCATGGCAAGCACTAAGGGACACATCGATCGTCTTATGTAAGTGTTGAATGGTCCATCATTGGACTCCAGCCAGAACGGCATGCAATATTAGTCCATAAGCACGAGCCGGGAGGATGGTTCCTGTTGTTGGTTCCTGAAATTTACAGTGTGAGACATATGTATCCTTGATGCCATATTATAAGAGCTTGTTTGAGGTCGTTATGTAGTACTCCTTGCTCAATTCTGGTTGCCCGGTGCACTCGCTTCTGAAGAGATGGTGCCATCACTGGATGAACTATTTAATTGCGGGCATATTTTTCTAGCTTGTGGCCTTCTTTGCCGAACCAGAAGGAAGGAAGGAAATAAGGAAGAACGTGAGGAAGAGAGGGAGTGAGAGAGAGAGAGAGAGAGAGAGAGAGAGAGAGAGAGAGAGAGAGCGGAGCCTGGTTTCTCTTCGGCATTTCCTCTTTCGTCCAACAATTCTGGTTTCTTGTTTACGTGACTGTGTTTATTTCTCTATCTCTCTCTCTTTTTGTCTCGACTGAATGCAAATTTGTTGGGTCCGGAGCACAAAGACAGTGAGCGTCTGGGCGTAGCGTATGTGAGTGTGCTCACCTTGATAGCCGATGACGATGGTATGTGTCTGTGTGTCTGTGTTGTTGGGTGGATGAAAGAAAGAAACAAGATGTGCTTGCATTTCCCATGCTATTTGCCATATGCCATATGCCATTTGCCATGCATGCACGCAGCCCAGAGTGGAGTAGCTCCGAGATGAGATATGCACAGGCATGTATTGTTTGACCGAGCCCTCTCTTCTCGCTCTCTCGTCTTGTAAGGCTAAATAACTTCGAGAACGGAAAGAGAAAGCACGACACCACCTTTGATCGAAAGCCATGGATCAACCTGTGTATATCCGGACCTTGATGTGTTCATTGAGAATGCCGGTGCTGAACATGGGACAGATCACGTTTACGAGGAGGCGGTTGCGCGTGATGGATCATGAAAAAAAAAACGCGAAATCCATTTTCTCTCTCAGACATTTATCGCGATAACAAAGTTGTTGCATGATCAAGGATAAGAAAGAGTGTGGAGAAACAGGTGTAGGCGAAAGAAATGTTGGATGCACATAATTAAGTGGGAACAATGGGTATGTAGTTGATCAATCTATGATTGCATCGCCTCAGAATCCTGTGTATACCCTTGTTGAGCGAATGAACGTACAAGTCAATGGTTGGAAAGAGTAATTGTCCGAGAGAGAGAGAGGGAGAGAGAGAGAGACAGAGAGAGATCCATCCGGGCTCCATGGGATCTCTCCGAACTATGGCGAAGTGTTCCAGGAACAACTGGAAGATTGGTACTTCCTTTCTCTCCGTGTGGCTCAAGAGAATGTACGCCCAATTGCAAATTCCATTCTCAGATCGGGCGCCCGTTCTTCCATGTGTATGTGAGTGCGAAGACTACGTGAGAGTGGGTGGAAGAAGGGAAGGGGAGCGATCCCCTTGGCTCTCGGAGGGATGGGCTAAAATTCATCATCGGTCGATTGTGCTTTGCGTCTTTTTTTTGTTCCTATTTTCTGTGAGATGCGTGGGAGAAATGGCAGAGGTACACAAAACAAAGAGAGAAAGAAAAAAAGGCGAAGCTGGAGGAGAGGAAGGAGCGTGGTGGGACCATACATTTTGATACACATACAGAGCATGGAGCAATGGGAGAAGGCAAGAGAGCTGTTTTGGGCTTGTTCTGTTAGGTTGGGTTGGGCGTGCGCGTGCGGAGGAGGTGTGCGTGCCCTTTATGTATCGAGGACGGTGGCCATGCGATGCTGCGAGCGGAGAATCAGAAGGATGGAGGTGTGGGTGGTGCTCCATATAAGGGAAGTGCCCGAAGAAATTATTATTAGTCCTCTGGACCTCTAGTCTCGACTCGAGTGGAGATCATTAAAAAAAAAGGGCGGGTATCCAGACTTGTGCGGTGCCTTGGCCTTGCTTGGCCGACTGGAAAGTGGGGAGACACCATCCATCACAAGTGTGAAGTAAAGTACCGTTGGGCGGTACTTGCTTGCTATTCCTTCTGCATAGACATATGGTTGCGAGTCTCAGATCAACATGGGCGTTAATCATGGTGCACAAGTATACATTTGGGTGAGGAGCTAGGCTTCCGGAGAAAACTGGGGGCACACATGTCTGATTGGCGAACATCGATTTGTTTTCCGTAAAGTGTTCGATGGGCAAGAGCGAGGTAGACCATAATGGGCTTAACCATCTGCCCCCTCGTCCTCGGTGTGTAACACGTCCATTTGTTTATTTTGCTCCCTCTCCCTACTTCCGCCATTGTTTGATGGCTTTTCTTTCCTTTATCTTTTGGATGCCCTTCCGTCCTTTCCAGCCTGGAATGACGACACGACACGACAAGATCGCTTGCGAATCTGGGGTAAAAAAAAAAAGAAAAAAAAAGAAAAGGTATCGGTGGCATGGTTTTTCTGCACCAACAGGCCACGGATAACATGCATAGGAAAGGGATGATCAATCACCAAGTGATCAGAACATTAAATCCAAAATATCAGAGATGAGGCGACACTGGTGTGTGAGTTATCGTCGGTCTTGGATGCTGTGGAGGTGTGACTGAGTGCTTTTTGTAAAGAGAGATCATTCGGTCCCAGGGGGGAAGTGAGAGAAGTGGGTAACATGAGTGAGCGAGTGTGAGTGGGTGAGTGAGTGAGTGAAATGAGGGGAAGAGACAAACAGGAATTATAGTGGACATGTGTTGGCCACTTTGCAAAAGCTCATCCTAAGGGTTGAGCTAAGGTCCGATCTTGCAAGAAGAAAAAAGCAGGCACCGTGATCTGGATTAAACAAGTTTTTGTTGTATGAGTGAGTAAAGACACCACTTTGCCCATTTTTCATATCCAGTGAGGTGAGGTGCTCCATCGGACCTTTGACTTGGACATCAGAGAGAGAGAGAGAGAGAGAGAGAGAGAGAGAAAGAGTTAGTCACTCCCTTCTTTCGCTCACTCTGTGAGAATGGGCGAAATGGGATGGGATTGGGATGGGATGGGATAATGAATATGAAGAGTGGGTTTTGCTATTCAATCCGACGCAAAAACGAGTGTTGCAATACAAAAATAATTAATTCCGCACGCACGACATCCGTGGGTCGTGTCGAGTGGAGAGACGACAGAGGTGTGGGCAACTCTCTCTTCACTCGTATATTCATCGTTACTCATTCAACCCAACCCCGCTGAGTGGTTTCCCAAACAAAACAAACAAAAAACCGTTGTCGCCATCATCAACGACCCCAGACAAGGACCAGCCCAGAACAAGACACAAACCAACTCCACTTCTGCATTGCTGTTTCCCTTTCTCTTCTTTCTTCTCTCCTTCTTCTTTCTTCTTCTTACTTTCTGTTAAAGAAAAGAAAAAAACACCTTGACCATCCCTTTTGATCCAACCTACCTGCCAACCTCACTCGCCCAACAGCCCCTGCCTCACACTCAGATCCACCCACCCTTGCTCATCTCTTATTCTACCGCTACACACACGCTCCTGCCGTCACTCTCCACTCTTCACGACCAACTCCATCTCCACTCTGCTCTCGACTACTTCTCTCCTCTTGGTACTGTCCATCCCATCCTTGTGTCTTTCCTTGCCTTCCTTCCATCTCCTTTTACACCGCCTTGTACCCTTTTTTTGTGTTTGCTCGTCCTTGCTCGTTCGTTTGATATATTTCGCCCATCCCTCCTCGCTGTTCTTTTGATCCATTCTCGTTCCTGGGTTCTCCTTTTCAGCCTTCACGGCCAAACAATCTATATTGGTTCTACTGCCTCTTGCTACACTCACACACATACACACTGATCTTTGCACCAAGCCCAAGCACCATCCTGGGCTTGCATCTATCTTTCTAGTCCATTCATATTCCACCAGAGAAAGCACATTCGTCTTGGAACTCCTTTTTTTTCTTTCTTCTTGGTGTTTTGTGTCTTTGTTCCCCCTTCCACCATCCCAACCCCTTCTTCTTCGTCTTTAAAGCGATTCTACTGCATCCACCCACAGGTTGTCATTTGCCTGTACGACTTCCGCTACCCTGCGTCTTTCTGTGTTGTTTTTGTTCATCGATACGTCCACCTTTCAAGAAAACTGTGCATGCTTCGTTATTTCTTTTGCTTTTGCACCCCTTTGCCCAAATTTTAATTTATCCAGCCTGTTGCCTTTTCGACATTTCGCCTTTGACATTCCCACTTTTTTCCCTCTTCTAATTCCACTGACGCACTCGCACATTCAATCGTCTCCATTTGCCAACAAGAACTCCTAATATCGATACTTCTCTTTGAAATATCGCTCACTCGTTTTTTCATCCTTGTCTTCAAACCGATCCCATGCGATCTTGCTGATCTTGTCTGCCTTGTTCCTGGCTGCAATTACAGCTGTGCCTAATACCCGCAACTATCGGTGCCAATACCATTGCTGTCCGTTCCTTCACCCTTGCCATCCCATCGTCAATATTCCCAAATACAGAACGACTCTTCAAACACAACACACAAACACACTCACACCGTGACCCCTCTTTTTTTCTCTCAGCTGTTTGTCTGATCGGTCCAATTTTTTATTTTTTTTTCTTTTTCAGCTTCAGTTCCCAACCCTTTTCCCTTTTGGTCGTCTCGCTACTTGCACTCGCATACAAGGGACCCTCCTTCTAACGGGCTTATACCATTCCACACCTCTTTTGTTCAAACAGACGTTCATCATACTATAATATAATCACCCCCCACCCTGATATCTATCCATCATGGCTACCACAGCGACCATTTCGGCTTCGACGGCGACTCCTGTGGTAGGCAGATCGATGAACCTGATTGGAACATCTGGGACATCCAAGAATTCAAACTCCAACAAAACAAAGGCGGTCCCAGCACCGGTGACAACGATCTCGAACCTCAGCCAGGCCGCCCTCATGTCGCTGCCTTCGCCGCCTGCATCGGTGTCGGCTCCATCTCCTCCAGGCTCGGCGAGCGATGACGAACTCCTCTTGCCCACGCCCTGTGCATCGGCAGATGTGTCGCCAGCGGCATCGCCTGCCGCCTCGCCAGTTGCGTCGCCAGAGACCAAGACGGTCTTTTTGCCTGAAGAGCCTATCGAGGAGAGTGCTGGCCACTCTTCTTCTACACCCACAACGACACCTTCTACAACAACATCATTACCGGCATCGGCACCATCATCAACTCTTTCAGCAGAGGCAACCACCTTTTTTGATGACATGATCAACGCACCTCAACCGCCAGCCAATATCTTGTCCCTGAGCCCAACCACGTCCCTGCCCGACCTCTACCACGACTTTTTTGATAATCACCCAGAACTCTATGACTCGGACCAGTCGTCCGATCCAGAGATGGACCTCGAGGATCTCGACTCGCCCTTGATCCGTGCCCGCACCATGGCCGATCTCCGTCGCGAGGCTGTTCCCTCCATGTGAGTGCCCCCCTCTCTTATTTTTCTAAACGATCCCACGCCCCCACCTCCGTTACGAGTCATCGATACCTCTCTCTCTCTCTCTCTCTCTCTCTCTCTCTTTGTCTCCGACACACTTGACCTGGCTGATCTATTTACCAGACCAGACCAGTCCAGGCCAGGCCAGTCGGAGCGAGGCAGTTGGGCAAACTCTGCTTAATTGGGTTGAGCACCGCATCGAACATCACTCCTCCGCGTCCCCTCCATTCCCATCCCTATCCTGTATCTTTTTATCTTTATTCTTTCTTTGGGATGTCTTTGTTGCTTTATTCTTTCATCGTATCAAGCTCGCTTGGAAGAGTGTTACCAAAATGACGACGGCACTGGCAGAAAGGGGTAAAAAAGAGAAAATGTGTCTGTGCTGGAAAGAACCATTGGACTGGGTTCGTGTAGATGAGAGAAGCCACGGACCAGTATCTACTTGAACGCAATCTCTCTCTCTCTTTCTTGCTTCGACCGCTTTCACCAAGGACCTCTTCTGTGCTTGAGCTTTATCACTTTTTTTTTTTCTTTTTTTCTTTTGGTACGGCCAAGGCACATTCCGGAAGCGGTTTTCGTGTGCTCGTTCCAAGAAAGCCCGCGTTTTTTCTTGGTTCGATGTCGATCAAGTTTTTTATGTTCGTGGTCAAGGCGAAGCATCTTTTACTCCCCACTTTTTCTCCGCATCCTCATCTTTTACTTTCGCTCGTTCTTTTTGGGTAACCTTTCCGTTCCGAGTTGGACATGGGTTCTCCAACGCTCTGTCTCCTTCTCTCTTTTTTCAAACTCTACATCCCCATGGGGCATAGGGGCATTGGGGCATTGGGGCCTCTGGTTTTGCGCAATTGTTGTTGGATGACTTGTGTGAGATGTGTTTTGTGCAAGAACGAGTCCACGACTGTTAGCCTGTATCATTCATCACTTTTTTCTTCTTCTCTTTTCCCCACTTTCTCCTCGTCCCTTACCTACCCCTTCTCCCCATACACGCTCGCTCTTCTTCCCCGCGCCTCCGTATTTCATTACTGTTTGCTTTGTCAACGACACCAACCCCCCAATTACGACGACACCCTTCCAGTCAAGCTCCTCTGATTGCCGATCGACCCAAGCTCGAAACCATTGACACCATCAACCTGATGCTGCAGCACAACCCTCGCCCCCTTGGAGCTCATGATCAGAACCAAGTCTCATCACAGCGCAGAAAGAAAGCCAGCAGAGCGTAAGCAAAATGCCTCGGTGTCTCTTAGAACAAAGTAGCGCGCATTGGATCAACGTGTCTTAACTGGTGTACACATTTGTTTCCACGATTACAGTTGCTTCCACTGCCAAAAGGCACACTTGACCTGTGATGACTGTAAGTGAGGGCAGTGCTCGGGGCTTTGGACCACCGTCGTGAAAAGGAGAGACCATCTAATCTCTAATTTATGTATTTATTTTAGCGCGCCCGTGCCAACGCTGTGTGAAGCGCGATCTTGCAGGAACTTGTGCTGACGGCGTGCGAAAGAAGGCAAAGTACCTCCAGGAGGCCATGGACTCTCAGCAGCAGGCTGCTGAGGAGCACCACCACCATCACGACGAGATGGCCCAGACCACCATGGAAGGTATGGAGAGGACATACTTGTGAATTGCTTCCTAGAATGTGACTTGTAGGGGAATGTTGAACAAGGAGAAAGAGGGGGATAGGATGCACGCACCACACGTCTTTTCTTTTTCTTTTTTTTGGCCACATCTTCCCATGCATGGTCGTCTGCTCCTTGGCCCCTCTCTCTGTCTCTCTGTCTCTCTGCCTTGGCGTGTCTTTGCTTGCTGTGGAACAGCAGCAGCAACAGCTGGCGTGAGTGGGACTGTGAAGCAAAACCAATGGACAGTGCCCAGCCCAAAAGAAAGAAAGCACTCTCCTTTTACCTCTCCCCTATTTCCTTTTTCAACTCTGCACTCTTTGCGCTTCACTTTTCCTCTTTCCTCTGCCAAATTCTTTTTTGCTAATTCTTTGCGTCTTTCTCTTGTCTTCCTTCTCGTCTTCCTTCCTCCTTCCTTCCTCCTTCCTTCCTCCTTCCTTCCTCCCCCACAACCCTCTCCTCATCCTCGATCATCTCTCCTGCCCGACACTGCCCCGCTCTTTTCTTAGATCCTTCTTCGTTGGGTGATGCGTCGCTGTTCTTCGTACCCTCGACTCTCTCGACAGCCCCCACCACCGCGTCTGCTCTGACCAACGAGTATGGCTTTGGCTCTGAAGCAGTGAACCTCGAGTACTCTATTCTCTCCACTATGCTCTCGTCTTCCTCCCCACCGCCTTCCTCTTTATCATCCTCTTCGTCCGCTTCGCACCAACTTTCGGCCATGACGGACCTGTCCATGATCGAGAACTGGCAGCGCCAGAGCGCCATCGAAGCCATGGCCAACTCGCTATCCCAGCGAGGACACAACCACCAACTCCAGCGTGCATTACTGAACCAACATCATCAACAACAGCAACAACAGCAGCAACAACAGCAACTACAACAACAACAGGGCAACAACGACAGCCACTCGTCAGTCTTGGGATCTGGACGATCCAACAAGCGCAAATTCCCCAGCAACACACCCGAGAACGTCTATGCCAACACCAAGCAGCCGTTCAATTATACCGAAGGCTTCCATTACCTTCTGCGATATGTGCGCGAAAAGTAAGAAGAAAAACAACAACAAAGCAACAAAAAGAGGGAACCCGTGAGAAGAATGCTTGAACGAACCGTTTGTTTTTTGGTCTTTGTGACACCGATGTTTGACACTAACCCATCTGGTTTTGTTTTTGCCTTGCTTTGCACAAATAGAATGGACAAGGAGGAAATGATGCGCATCTGCCGTGCCATGGCCATGTTCCGCCCTTCGTTTATTGCCCTGATCATGAACTTGACACCCGAAGACCTGATCTTTATGGAAACCTGCTTCCAGCGTACCGTCCTGGTAAGAAAACGAAAAAAAAAAAAAAGAAAAAAAAAATGCCCTTAATTTCCACACCATCACGAGACCCTCCTTTCCTAAAATAGGCATTATTTGCTCGTGTGCCTTTGACCTAACCAACCAATTGTCTCTTTCTCAACGGTACAATAGGAATTCGAAAAACTCATTAGCTTCTCAGGAACCCCTACGGTGGTGTGGCGTCGGACGGGCGAGATTGCGTTGGTGGGCAAAGAGTTTTCGCTGCTGACGCAATGGAGCCGTGAGCAGCTTGTGCCGAGCCAGGGTAGTGGCAAGAAGAAGACATACATCTACGAGCTGATGGACAACCAGTCCGCGGTCGAGTACTGGGAAAAGTTCTCGACGCACGCGTTCGAGAACACGGAACAGACGGTGATGACGACGTGTATCCTGCTGAGCCCGACCCAGCGGGTGGTGCCGTGCACGTTCTGCTTTACGATCAAGAGGGATATCTTTGATATTCCTTTGGCGATCGTGGGGAACTTTCTGCCTATCTTGTCTTGAAGGATGTTGGCTTTCTCTTGAACCCTTCCATCTTTTTTGTTCTTCTTTTTCATTGTTGCTTTTTTTTTCTCTTGTTCTTTTATTTAATCCGCTTCTTGTTTGGATCATGGTCCATGATCATGGTCAAGCCTTTTCCCTTCTTCTTGTATACACCTTTTTTTTCTTTCTCTCTCTAGTTCTTCCACCTCATTCCTTTTGTACTATGGCCTCTTCATTACTTTCTCACTTCTTTGTTACTTTTAGTTTGTCATCATTACTTCTCTCTCACTCTTTTTTTTTTCCTGTCAATATGTCTTTCAACCACTTCGGCCTTGTTTTTGTTTTTTTTGTGGTCTTCTCTCTTTTTGTGTCCAATATACATATACTTTTTCGATCCTCGCTTTTTGAAGATACGAATCCAAAAAAAAGAAAAAAAAAAAAATTAGAAAAAAAGAAAAGAAAAAAAAACAAAACAAAGTCATCAATAAAAACACACCTGTATTATAGTACCTTAACTAAAATAAGCTACTCGGACATTGCTGCAATGCCTCATCACTGTCCGGAGCGACAACATCCTGCATATGTTGCATCAAGAACTCCCTAGGGTTCCACGCGGAAAACAAGGACTTTTCCTCTCCCGCAGCTCCACCTTGTCCTCCTGCTGACGCCACACAGCGGTGTGAGATCATGGACATGGCCGAGGACGACGTCGCTTCCAACGCGGTCGCAGCGGCGGCCATAATCTGCCGCCGGTAGTACAGCACCGTCAGCAGGACCAGCAATATGACCCCGATCACGATCTTGTACTGCCGAATGCGCCGCATGGAGCGCAGCTCCAGCTCGGCCTCGTAGCGCAAGCGGTTCAACTACGAAAACAGAAATAAGAGCGTTTAATACCTTTCCTCCTGTGTCGAGAGGAATAGCAAAGCCATTGTTGTTGTTTTGTCCCGATCGCAAAAAAAAACAAAAAAAAAAAAATGGACACCCCTCCTTACGTTGTGACGCGCTGCGGTCATGACTTTGGTGCAGGCGACGATGCGCTCGTCGACCTCCTTGAGCTTCTGAACCACGGTCTCGGCCAGGGTGAGCCCGGTGGTTATGGATGGTTGGAGTGCCAGCTGGACCTCCTGGGTCTCGATCGCATTCAGCATTGAGGTCGCGGCGCGCTATTGTCAACAACAACAAGAAGAAAAGGTGAAGGAGGAACATCATGTTAAGAATATACCTTTTTTTTTTTTTTTTTTTTTTTTTTTTTTTTTTTTGGGTAATTTTACACTGGATCCTTTCCCCATAATTAGCTCCGCAACACGGTTAGTCACTCTTCTTTTCCTTCTTTACCTTGGCGCTCTCGTCCAAGTTGTCCAGCTGGCCCAATACGTCTTCGATCAGTGACATCTCGGCACAGATCTGTTGCCGCTTCTCGGAAATCTTCTTCTCAAGCAAGGTCAGTTGGACCGAGGTCAGGTCGATGAGTATGTCGGCGTTGCGCTCCTTGAGCTCAATCTTGGTCGGTGTCCTTTTGACACTGTTCTCGACGAGTAGGTCCAGATGGGTCTTGCCGGAGCTCTCAGCGATCACGGAGCAGGCCACCTCAGGTTCTAAAATAAAGGCCGATTATTTGTGTGCGTTTAGTGGCCTTTCTTTTCCCGTTTGTTCTCCTTGGTTAATATACATATTTGGTCGAACTAGAGAGGAGATCCCCAAAGAAGAAAAAAAATTACCTCCGCGACCCATCACTGCAATCGCAAACCAGTTCATAAACTCGTTCTTGAGCTTCACTGACGGCGACTCGAGCCACATCACATTAGTCTTATCGCCATTCATAATGGTGAACAGTGTTGTATCGCCTGTCAAAATACATCGAAAAAAAAGAAGAAAAAGAGGCTATTAGTCGCCCGCCCCTTTCATCTTTCAGTACAAGAGCGTGAGAGAATGGGAAAGAGAAGAAGGTCAGCAAGAAGGCTCACGTACGATTCTCATTCAAGATCTCCGTTTGCGCCACAGCCTCAAACCGCTCGTACTCGACACCGCGCGTGATCTCGCTCAGGTAGAGATCCAGCCCATAATGCGCCTCGGCCGCCTCCAGGCACCGGTCCCGTTCGCGCCGGTACCAGTATGCGTCGTCCACGGCCTGCATCTGGGCTTCTTGCCACGCTTGCTCGTAGCTCAGCCTCGGAAAAAGAAGGGGCTTAGTGGCGGCTTTTGGGACAAGTCCTACCTTTGTATTTTCCAAGTTTGGAGGTGATGGTGATAGGGTCGCTTCCGGAGGAGGAGGAGGAGGAATTAAAGAGAGTTCAGGTGGAGATGGTGTCGGAGAGAATTCAGGTGGAGGTGTCAAAGAAAGTTCAGGTGGTGGCATCACAGAAATCTCAGGCGGAGGCGTCGGCGGCAGCTCCGGTGTCACGCTGCGCACTGTTGATAGGTCCGAGTCTCTTCTCCTTTCTTCACTGGTGGCGTTGTCAGAAACTTGATGTGTCAAAGGTGCGTCCATCTTTGAGCTCTGTGTCAAGACCCCCGAGTCCCCTCGTCCACTGAGCAGGACACGTACTGGGCCTCGTTGCGGGTTCGCTTCTTGCATATACGACTCTTCCTTCTTTTCTGCTCGAGCATCTCCATGAAACGTGGCTCTAGAACTGGCTAGTGTCGTTGCATGATCACTGTCCGTCTCGTACCCACCCACCAACATCACCACTGACTTTTTCCTTGGAACTGGCGCGGACATGGTGGTCAGATTCTTGTCCAATGTCGACCACAGCGGCATAAACTTCTCCTCTTTGGACAGCCTCCGACGTTCCGCCCATTCGTGCTGGTGTTGCACCAACATCTCTTGCTTGGCGTCCTTGGACAGCCTGTAATTCTTTTCCAGTAACCGGTACGTCACATCCGCCTGGCGGAAATACTGTGAACAACACGACTCCTTGGTCACGGGCAGCTTGCCGTACTCGACCCGGTCCTGTACAATCCGGAAGATGTAGTGGCCCTGGAATCGGGAGTTCTGGTAAGACTTGAACAAGAACACTTTGGTGCACAGAGGAGTCGGCTCGATCAGCTTCTCTGGAACAGGGACATGGGACGGCGGAAGACGTGGCAAAGACGAAGATGGGAACGGCACATTAGTGCCACCAGAACTGATGGCTGTCATCGTGGTGGATTTCTGGCCAGGTGACCCTCGCCCTCCGCCTCCACCACCAACAGCGTATCCGGTCCCTGGTGCAATGGAAGGTATAGCGTACATCAGCACTGGCAGTGGTGGGATATTAATGATCTTGTTGGCAAGACTTCCTGGTCCCGTGATCGACGTAGTATCCACAGAAGGTGCAGGGCTGTACCTTCGCTTCAGCGCTGAAAACGCCAAAACAAATTTCGGTGGTAATGGTTCCAACTCGGCTAAAAGTGTGTTTGGATCGTTGTTGTTCGCGCGCGCTTCCTGCAGAGCTTTGGAGACGGAGGGGATATAGACATTGGTGGTTCTCTCTTTTCGACGACTACCGTCCTTGGCGTTTTTTCCATCTCCTATCCCTGGTGACGCCTGGCGACTGGAATCGTGCCGATGGAACAGGTGGCGGTAGCGGTGCTGGCGGCTCGGTATCGTCAGCGGCTCCTCTTCATCTGACGTGGCAAACGTGGCCCTCGACGTGCCCAAACTACTATCACCACGTCGTAAGCGACTATGCTCTCCTTTCCTCCGCCCTGTCAGTCGCGAGACACTGAAGCGACTCTGGTAGGGTTGCAGATCGTCCAGCACACCCCCGGGGCTCGCCATGGATGTTGGAGGAGTCAGGGAAGCCGTCGACAGCGCTGGGCTCGAGAGCCCCACATTTCGCTTGAGCATTTCTTTTAGCCGGGTGGTGGACGAGTCACGGGGGAGGTCCCTGTGCTCCCGGATTGCAGTGAGATCGGTGGTGCTAGCACTGTGGTGACCTGAGAGTGTTCCGATGAACTTTGTAGAGATAGACAGAGGCGCCACGCCCATGCCTCCGTACCCGTACGGGGTCCCCATGGAGGTCGAGAGAGAAGTTGTGGAGGCGGAAGAGTTGAGCCGAGTAGGGGGAAGAGGCATCGTTGAATCTGGGACCTTTTTGAGACGCGGAGGAAGAGCAGTCGGTCGTGGTGTACTTGACGGGTCCAGAGGAGCATCTAAAAAGGCATTTTGGACAAGATTTTTTTTGGTGGGCAAATGTGTAGGGATCTTCTGGAGTACTCTTTATCGGAGGTAGTAAAAAAAAAACGTGGAGGCCGACCCTAGTATGTACAAGCTTGTTCCTGTCGCATTGATTACCTTGCATATACTCAGAGTCGCTCTCGCCACTGGTGAAGCCATCCTGGCTCATAGCTCCATGTTTCTGACGCAAGTTCTTCAATCGCGTTGTGAACCCTGTCTTGCCCGTCTTGCCCATACTCAGACTTCTTCGTAGCCCATGGAAATGTGGGCGATGGAAATGATGTGAATGTTGATGTTGTTGATCCTGCTGGTCAGAGTCGTAGGGTGAGGGCGCTTGCTCGGTAGATTCTGATGGCAACTCGGCAATCGAACTCACAAGCGAAGACGTGGCACTGTCGCGACGAGGCGTGGAGGGGATGGCACTGTTGTAGGAGAGGGACCCTGTCGGGTAGAGTGCTCCCATGTTTCCGAACGCGTGGTAGTACGGCTGAATGCCGGGCCGCTTCTTAATGGTCGGCGACCCGTGCGATACCTTTTCTGCGGCTAGTAGGCTTGTCAGTGTTGACACGGACCTGGTGCTATCCTTTCGGTCGTTGGGGTTGTGTTGGTTGAAAGGTGCTGGTACCGCCGGAGCTGATGGTTCCCAGTCCATACTGAGCACAATCTTTGGCGTGGTTAATGGTGGGCTCATATGGTCTCCCATATCCTTGAGATCAAAAGTTTCTGAGCTGGTATTGAGGGTCATAGGTGGTCGCGTTGCCGACCCTTGGCGAGTAAGCGTGGTATCCCCATCACCTGAGTCTGGGGGAAGTCGTTGATCCCCATTATTGGCCTGTGACACTGGTTGGAGCTGCTCTAGGATGGTCTGATCGTCAATAAGAGTGTTGTCGTTGGTATTATGGGGTAGTTGCGTGTTCGAGGTGGTGTCAGACCTGTTTTGGATATAGATGGATGCCTTTGGCGACCGTTGAGCTTGTTGTTGAGCATCGTAGAGATTTGGTACTGGATCCATGGTTGGTGGCAACGAAGTTGATAGATCCTGTGAGGGTATCTCCACCTCCAGAGGGTGTGGAGGTTGTTGAGTTGGATGGCTTGACGATGGCTCCGGTATCTCTTCTTGCAAAAGTGTTCCCAGGAGTGGTTGCAGCTGAAGCGCTTCCCCGGCTGATTCTTTTTCCAGAGTCGGCGGTTGTTGTTGTGGACTAGGAGCCTCTTGCAACAAGGTAGCTTCCTTAGCATGTTTCATGGATACTGGAGCTACTCCTGGATGCTGGGTCAATTCGTCGTTCTCCATGTCTGCCTCCGAAATGAATGGCGAATTGTGAAGGTGCGTGGGTGGAATGGAGATTCAAAAAGAGAGAGAGCTCGTCATACCTGAGACGTTGCACGGTGCTGATCCTCCGTCCCAAAAAGGCAGGTCAGGGTAACATGTCATATTCTGCGACTGTCATGGGACGGTGTTTCAAATTCAAATGAATGTGGGCAAACGCAAAGGCAACGGCGCACTTTGTGTTTGTGTTTTGTCTCGGGTTCGAATCGTGTGCCCTTGCATCCCACCATCCCTCCACAATTCGCTCCTTGCTTGCCTTGCATGATGCAGCCATCCCAGGGGCCAAGGCCAAAGTCTAATCGCCCAACCTCAGCCATCTGGTCTCAGCTGTCCAACCCACTGCCCCAGAGCCGACGCAACACCACATCATTCGTCAGCACATCAGGCACCTTTGCATTGCAGGACAGCCTGTTTGAAGTCAAGGGCAAAAGGGTAAGACTGAGAGAGTGAGAGATAGAACACACTTGCTCGCCTCGTGCCTGACTTTTTTTCTTTTCTTTTTATCAGCCGTGGTCTTGGACTCATCTCAAGCGACGCTTCAAGCGCCAACCACGGGTCACACGTATAGCGATCACCGTCTCCAGTGGACTCGTCTGTCTGTACATCGTATATTTAGTTATCTTTGGAGAGTATGGCAAGGATATCCTGATCGATCTGGACGAAAGTCCATACCTCCAAAAGTCCTCAGGATCGTATTCACGCGCAGGCCGCGCAAAGAGCATCGTCTGTAACCCACACATCTCCCAGGACATCCCCTCAGCATCTGGAGTGCTCTCGAATGGCACCCACCAGTTTGAACCCACAGTCATTGTCCTCTCCTACGATGGCCTCAGAGCAGACTATTTGAAACGTGGGCTGACACCCACCATGCTCAGCGTTGGTGCGTTTTTCGCTTTTTTGTCTCTCTTCATGGAAAAAAAGTATGCGGACCAAAATATTGACCTTTATTTTTCATTCCTGTACCCCTTGTATATTGCAATGATATGATAATAGGCGAGCAAGGGATCAAGGCCGAATTCATGCAGCCCTCCTTCCCTACACTGACTTTTCCAAACCACTACACCATGTGTACTGGTCTATACCCATCCTCGCACGGGATCGTTGCCAACATGTTTTATGATCCTGCCCTGAACGAGGACTTCAATTACCGGATCCCGGAGAAGAGCTGGGACCCCAAATGGTGGGGAGGCGAACCTGTAAGTTTTTTTTTTTTTTTTTCAGTCACCTCTCTAAATGAACAGGGAATGGAGATAATGATACACATGTAGGCTAATTGCTTTGTTGTTTTTTGTCTTGGAATTGATAGATCTGGGAGACAGCTGTTCGACAGAACCAACGGTCGGGAGTGATTATGTGGCCAGGAGGAGAAGCACTCCGCACCATTCAACCCACATACCATGTCCGGCACAAGTCTGCTACGCCAGTGCAGGCCAAGATGGACACGCTGCTGGAGTGGCTGGACAAGCCAGCAGAAGAACGACCCACCGTCATGACGGTGTACATCTCGGAGGTGGATACGGCTGGACACTACTATGGACCAGACTCGAAGCGAGGTGAGTATTTTTTTTTCATACCCTGCTCGGATGCCTAGGAGAGGAAGAAAAAATAAGTGATATGCTTATGGGCTTACATGGAAAAATGGCACCGCTTTTTGAAAAAATCCTTTAGTTCAAAAAGCGCTAACACAAGTCGACACCGCGCTCGCCTCCCTGCTCGAGGGCCTCCGGGCCCGCAACCTCGACCAGATCGTGAACCTGATGCTCGTTAGTGACCATGGCATGTCCTACGTGACCGAGACCCAATCCATCTACTACGACGACTACATCGACCCTTCAGAGCTCATCCTGGAAGAGTCCCTGCAGCCCCATCTGGGCGTCCATACCAAGGACCCCAAGCGCCTCCAGGATGTTTACCAGGCCTTGAAGCTCGCCCAGGCCAGGAACAACTTGCCCTTCAAGGTTTACAAGCGTGAAGAGGTCCCTGCGCGGTACCACTACTCTAACAACCCGCGCATCGCGCCCGTGGTGGTGCTGGCGGACCCGGGTTATGTGATGACGCGGCGGGATATGGACGTGGCGGTGGTGGGTGTCCATGGGTGGGACAACGAGATGGAGGAGATGCGGGCCATCTTCATGGCCTCGGGACCGGCGTTCCCACAGCACGCACAGCCGCTGCCGGCAATCGAGAACGTGGAGCTCTATGAGATCATTGCGCGGACGGTGGGGCTGAAGATCCGGGAGGGGGCGACGGATGGGGTCAGGGGAGGCTGGGCCTCACGACCGTGTAGTGGTCACTGAAACCTTCGATAGAAATATACGTTAGACTTGGACATTTAAAATACAACAAACATCGTGTTCTCCAAGCCTAGTCTCTTTTGACGAAAACCTTTCTATGTATTTGTGTGAGGAAGAACTTTGTGAAGAAAAAGACGAAGAAGGTGGAAGGAGATTGTTGGATCGATCGCTAGATAAAAACATACTAGGAAGCTACAGGGGAAAACATATGTCGTGAATCTCGTCAGGTTGTCATTAATGAGCGAGAAAAAAAAAAAAAAAAAGTAAAAGCGTTGTGTTTCCTTGTTCAGTGCTGCCCTGGTCATCTTTGCCTTCGTGATGATGCCTCCGGTTTCCTGTCCCTCCTCCCTTTGTCTATCCGCTCCTTTTTTTGGTTTGCTCCCTCGGTTCTCGGGGTGTTTTGTCACAGGTATATTGAGCGCGTGCGATGAGTGTTTTCCTCTAAAAGAAGAGGACGGCAAAGATGAACGAGATCAGTGCAGCGCCAGCCACATAGGTGATTGGGTACAAGCCCTCCTGCGAATGCTTCAATGTCACGGCAGTCACTGTTGGTGAGGCTCCAGACTCTGGCTTGCGCTGACGAAGCTAAACGTGACCAAAACAAATGAGGGTGAGTACAAAAGGGATGTATGTCGCCATATCCATACGAGCAAAAAACATGGACGTACTGTGCCGGCCTCCTTTTGCAACTTTTCAATAGTGCTCTGAAGGTTCTGGATAGTCTCACGAGCATTATCAAGCTCAAGCTTCAAGGCCTGTGCATCCGTAGAGGAGGAGGAAGAGGAGGAGATGCTGGCGGTGCTGTTTCTGTTCTCCGAGAATGACACTGTTGTGGTGGAGGAGGTGGTGGTAAACTTCACAGGCGAAGCAGCGCCAACTGATTGTGCGTGGCGGATCGACGATGCTGCCGAGGACAGGTGTGTGGATGAAGCCTCGTCTTCTTCCTTGATCTGGGAAATGGCGTGCTCAACAGGTGGCAAGAACGCACACCGGATTTTTTTTTCCCGAATCTGGTCCTTGGCATCTCTCTCCACTGTGGGCCACTATTTGTCGTACACGAGTGAAGGCGAAATGAGTACAAGTATGCTCAAACACCATATTATCAAAAGGACAGGTTCGTTATTTCTTTTTTTTGTTTTCGCGTACCAGGTCAGCAGGCGAAAGCTGTGCACGCTCAGCCGTGATGGCAATGCTTTGGACCAAAAACTTGTCCTTGCACTTGAAGTCTGCTGGAGGATCCTCTTTCATCGCCTGCATCTGGACTATTTGAGACGGAGGCCATGGAAAATGTATGTTTAGTTTATGGTGTACACATCCTTTGTGCTATATATTAAACAGGCTCGAATGAGAGTTGTGAGCAAACCAAGAAACAGAGTCTGGTTTGCCAATGGGAATGGATTGAGAGATGTCGCCTGGGTGTCGAGTCATCCATTTCCACCGCACAAGGTGAACCCACTCGACTTTATATCCTGTTTGCTCCGTTCATATTGTTTCCATCCATGATGTGCTACCCCTGAGCGTGAAGCGAGTTTCGTCCGATAGCATAACTGTCGCCGTTCTACTACTCCTGCGAAAGCAGGTGTTGTCGTTGCTTGGTTGTGGTAATAGGAGCACTGTTTTCCCTTTTTGCGTATTGACCTAATTATGGTGATGCGGCTTTGATATGCCTTTATCGTTCCTCAGGCTTGTTTCCTCACCTTGGACTTCCAGTTCCTCGCCTGGTCCGACGAGTCCAGAGTTGGGTCGGACACAGTACTGCTTGGGGGCTGTGGTCTTGACTTTGAAGGCGATGGGCAGCTGGGTGGGGTTGCGAATGATGAGAGACTCTTTGATGGACTCGGTCAGGGGTCCTATGCAGGTTGATTAGGTGGCAACAGGTTCATCGCGTGAGTTTTCTTTTGCATGCAATGTATTCTCTCTGGAGTAGTTGTGCCAAAGGATGCAAATGCGGCGTACTGCGAAAGGACAGCTGGCTGGCTGGCTCGAGTTCGATGGACATTGCGTGTATGAATATGAATGTGTGTGTGTGTGAGTGTGTGAGAGAGAGTGTGTGTGTGAGAGAGAGAGAGGATGGTGTTGTTGAGATTGGGAGTAAAGGTGTGTGTTTTTGGATGGAGTGGAAGGAAAAGAATGGAGGGCGTACGATGCGAATAACGAAGAAAAAGAAGCTCTCAACTCTTGCTTTGCATTTGGAAGGGATGGCCAAGTTTGATGCGCACACTCCTTCCTCTCTTTCCCAACACCCGCACTCTCGCTCACCATGTCACGCTTCATTGCTCCTCCCCTTTTTTATCATTTTCATTGGTCCGCTCCACCCCTCCATGGCACAGCCATGGGCCACAGGAAGAAGAACCCATGCTTGTCAGGCTACTCTATTCTTGCCACTTCTCACGACGCGCTTCAATCGCGACAACAAACCCGAGAGGTCATGGCATCCTTGGTCTCTGGCAACGAGGCCGATATGAGCTGGATGCTTGATGCTTGGTTGATTGATCTTGATTGGTAATTTTGCATCATGGCTCTCACTTGCACGCACACACACTCTCTCTCGCGCGCGCGCACACAAAAGACCGCTGGCATGTGGATGTCCACGTCGTCTTGACTACATTTCTTCATTTGCCCGGTGGCTGTCCTATCACATCCCACTCCCCTTTACACCACATCTTGACTGCAGATGGCACATGCTCCACGCCTTTATTGCATTTCCTGATTGTCCTTTGCATGTCCAACTCTCGCGCACACACCTACCACTGCAAAAACAACAACAACACACTCACATGCAGGGCAAATTCGCACTGGGCACATCTCTTTCCTCTGCTCTGTCTCCCTTGCCCCTCCATCAGTTCTCGCTGTCCTGTTCAGGAACCACACCGTCCATCCATCCATCCATCCATCCATCGCACCATCCAGCAAGACGAAACGTGCGTGTGTTTTTGGTGGCAAGCGAGCCAACACGATGGCACCCAAATAAGCTTTTGGCCCTTTTCCCTGCTCTGTTTAAAAGTCCCAAGTCGAGTAGTCCGGTCCATTTCTCAACAACGCAGTATGTATCTTGTTGCTCCTCTTCTTCCCTTTTACCTCTGCGCATTCTCTTCTTCTATCTCTTTATTCCCACGTTCATTCTCATTTCAAGCCCTTCCTTCCATTCCATCCCTCCATTCCATCCATCCTTATGCATTCCGAGATCCTTGCGATGGTAATAAACCCTAGTTCACACGAATCTTAAAAAATTAGTCGCAAGTCTGACTCTTTACCCCACATTTTTTTGATCTCCCGCCTGCTCGAACCCTTTCCCCACACGCACACAATATATTCCACAAAAATAATAGCCTGTGCATCCCTCGACAACGACACTCGACGACGAGGACTCGGACGACGACTACTGGGGCCAGTACGGCGACCGAGAGGACACCCCCGTAGCCAAGGGGCCTGAAGACAACGACAACGACATCTTTTCCTCAGCCCCTATCTCGCCTGTGGTCACCTTCTCAACCACCTTGCCATGGGCGCCTATGTCCTCATCCGCCGCTGTTGTGGATGGCCAGGACGAAGATGACGGAGACGATGAGTACTGGCAGAAATACGGCGGCCATAGCGAGGACGAGGACGAGGACGAGGAGGATCAGAAGGCCTCTTCTGACATCAGTGCGCACTCGCTCCACGAGGAAGGCGCCGTTGGGCTTGAGACACGCCGGATCTTTGCCAGTGTGGATCCACTCACAATCTCAGGAGAGACATGTCCTGGGGGCTCTTCCTTTTCTACTTTGTCTCAAGCTGTCCTTACTGCTCCCTCGGTCGTGGGTGTGAACCCCACCACGCTGGCATCGTTGCTAGAGCGCTTGATTGTGGAGGATGAAGACGAAGAGAAAGGTATTCCGGATGGAGGTCAAGAGGAGGATCAGGAGAAGCATGTGAACCTGCAGCACGAGGAGAAACGCTTTCCCCTTTTCTCATGTGCAGTTGGACAAGGACAACAAGGACGAGGAGAACTGGCTGAGATCTTGGAGGAAGGAGATAACAACCACAAGGATGCTCAGGGCCAAGGCGAGAAAGGTCAACTACATGAACGGATATCACTATCTCTTTCTCGATCAAGATTACAATCGTTATCGGGACCTGCATCTGAGGCCATGCACAGAGCAAAAACAACGACCACAACAACAACAGCAACAGCAGCAACAACAACAACAACGCCATTATCTCTCTCAGAGGGTGCATTATCTGGGATGGTTGTACAAGACCAAAACCAACGCCAACAACATCAACAAGCCCCTCAAAACCTCGCTCATCCATGGGATCTTTCTCAAATATCTACCCCACACTCCTGTGTGGAGGAGGAGACCGCTGTCTCGGAGAAAGAAAACAACAACGACAACATCAACAACGTGGGAATGAAACATGGCGAAACCGAGTCTTGTGGCACGTTTCGGTCGCGTTCATCCTCGTCCTCCACGGTGGTGTCAGACCCAGTTTCGGCATCCATGCCCATGTCCAAGGCCCAGATCCTCGACTCGCTCAAGTCTCTGGCGGCGCTGGCCCTCCAGGCGGGGCTATCCAAGGCGGATCTTGTCCAGATGCTGGGGAGTGTCTCGTAGAAGAACATAAAAAAATTTAAAAAAAAATAGAAGCCTTTAGTTTGCTCCATTCATATCCTGTCCCACTTGTTCCTCCTCCCTATCATAAATAAGAAATACTATTGTCGCGAATCTTGCACTGTCCTGTTCGAGTTCAACGAATAGAGAGCGGAAGAAGGAAGGAAGAAAGGAAGAAATAATAGGAGTGGAGAAACGGGAAAGGAAAGAGCGTTTCATGCAGCAAAAAAAAAAAAAAAGACCCACCTACGCCAGGGAACCCTATTTTGTCATCTGGATGTGGATGCCGCTTTGCCAACCTCATTGAAACCCGAAAGGGAAGGAAGAAAACAAAACAAGGGGCTTCCAGACGAGAAGCAGGAAGCATGAAAGAAAGACGAGGAGAGAGAAGAAAACGAGCGATGCGACACCTGGCCTAGAGATGAGCCTAGCCTGTCATTGGAAATGAACTGGAGTGGGCGTACCTCGGAAGGATAAGAAAAAAAAATCGAGTTCGTAAAAGTAGAAAAACAGGCAGAAAATGTTCCATTTTTTATATATTTTTTTATTGAATTGCAAGAGCTATTGGAGCCAAAACGTATGGAAAAAGAAACAAAGCACGAAGTATTTATATGTTTTTTTTGTGTGTGTGTGTGTGTGTGTGTGTGTGTGTGTGTTAAAAACAAAGCGAGCGACTAAGGGCAAGAACAGAAGCAAACGAGTTTGTGATATATTTACAAAGCAAAGCACAACGAAAAGTCAAACTAACAAAGCGGCGGCAGCAGGAAGAAGACAAAGGAAGCGGAAAAAATGCAGACTGATGGTATCGTTTTTGGGGGTGGGGGTGGGGGTGGGGGTGAGTTATGTTGTTGCTGATATTGTTGGCGCTGCTCTGTCACTGGATGGATTGAACAGATGAAAAACGAACACGGGTAATACAACCACATCCAACAACAAATCCCACTCCTTCATCCTTGGCTTTTTCAGCGGGGATGTGAGACTTGGAATGGAGTGAAGCTGGCAAAAGGCTTGGGGCCTTTATCCTTGTCGTGGCGGTGGATGCGGATGTGTTGGTTCAGGTTGTCGCTTCTCGAGAACCGTTTTGGGCATCCCTGGTAGGGACACAGGAAGGCTAGTTATTATGCATGGTCGTCGAAGAAGAAAAAAATTGGACCGTTAGACTCGTTTCACTTTCGCATGGCTCAAATGCTCAAATGGTAATTTTTTAAAAAAAAAAACTTACGTTTCTCGAGGGTGTGCACGGAGCGCACATGACGCTTCAAGTGTTCCGATCTCTTGAAGAGTTTGCCACAGTCGTCAAATATGCACGAGAACAATTTCGTTGAGGCATCTGGGCTTAGAGAGGCCCGACGCTGTTGCTTGGGCTTGGAGGAGGGTGTCACGACCGTCGAGGCCCGTCGTCTTGGCAACGATGTGGATGTCGTGGACGAAATTGATGTTGCGGACAGAGAGGGCACCATGGGGACGCCGTAGTCAAAGGATGGTGCCATGTGGGTGTGGGTGCCTCCTGGGGACGATAATGTGGACTCGAGAAGCTCGTGCGAGTGTGTCACGGGGTAAACGGATCCGAGGGAGCCATGGCGGGTCAGCATGTAACCCGAGAACTCTTCGGAGAGCTCCATGGGATGTGCCAGGTTGGAGTCAAAGAAGGGCAGCGATTGTATCCGGGCCATGCTATGTGGACGCAAACCTGAGGGCGACGTAGAGGTCGTCGAAGGTGGCGAGAAGGTCGCTCCATAGCTGGGCAGCTCATCCGAGGTCGAGGACAAGGGCGAGCCAGTGAGAGACGAGCTCTGGACATCATCCATCTCTTGAAGAGGATGGTTGTTCTGGCTTTGGTTGTTCTGGCTATGGTTGGGATAACCAAAAGGACCGGTAAATTCAAATTTGACTCGTGGCGCGGTCGAGGACTCGAGGGTTGATGATGATATACTGACGGGCTGGAAGGGGTGGATGGGTTGGTAAGCGTAGTGCTCCCCAAGCTGTGGTGGTTGTTGGTTATGTTGTTGTGGCGAGTAGAGGTGTGGCTCCATATTTGACAGATCATGGAAGGGTGACATGGTGGCGTCATAAGACGAGTAGGCTGGAGGCAAGTTGAAGTAACTCTCCTGGGAGGGACTCTGACTTTGGCTCGTAGGCGTAGGTAAGCTCTGGCTGGCCACAAAGCCCATGGCTTGGGCATGGGGGAGGGACGGGGCCGACAAGGAGCGGTAGCAGAGAGGCACGCCGTAATTTGACCCGGAGTTAGCTGTTTGAGCCAACACTTGCTCTCGAGAGTACATGGCTGGTGTGTGTATGTATGCTTGTGGATGTATTGGCTTTTATGTGTTGTGTGTTGAGCTTTTGGGTGGGGAGGGAGTGCGAAGAAGTAGAACGAGAACGATGGTATTTGGAAGATGGGTCTCTCGAGGTTCCTTTATTGTCGATGCGTATGGACGTTGACTGAATCCCGAGAAAGCGGATGTATGTGTGTAGGTATGCCACAATAATATTGAAAAGGTGTGTGTAAGTGTGTGATTGGGTGCGTGGGTGCGTTGGGCGAGACCCTGGGACGATCCGAGGCTGGTTGGTCAATGGACGAGTGAGGACGAGGGAAAAAAGACGTTCGAAAATAAAAACAGGGCAGGCGGGTGGTGCAAGGTGGGCAGGGAGGCCGTTGGTCAGTGGGTGATGGGGGTGGTGCTGGTAGAGAGTGGCGATGAAGATGAAGGCGATGGCAAAGGCAGAAGAAAAAGAAGGAAGTAGGAACGATAGTAATAAAAAAGAGAGAAAGAGAGAGAAAGAGAGAGAGAGAAGAGAGAAAAAGAGGGAGGAGGAGGAAGAAAACGAAAAAAAAAGAACCAAAAAAAAAAGGGACGAGAAGCACCTTCTTTTATTTGTGGAAGACAAAGGAAATCAAAGCAACACAAAGAAAAGACAGCGAGAAGAGAGGGAAGAAGAGAGAAGGCCACTCTTTGTGTAATAACCCATCGGGTCAACATGGACAGGGTTTTGGACGACAACACACCAGCCAGCCATGCATATATGTACAGTATTTGAGAATACACAGCATACACAACCACTTCCACAAACACACAATACACCATTGTATAAGCACAAAGATTGGTGGATGGTGGGTGCGTTCTTCCTTCTTCTTCCTTCTTTCTTCTTCCTTACTCTTCTTCTTCTTCTTCTGTCATTGTCATACGAACAAGTCGTTGAGAAACAACAAAAAAAAATCATTGAAGGACAGAACAGACCAGGCTAACAAACACACGCAATTGTAATTGCGATTGCAAGTGTATTGCGCAACCATTGAATAATAACACAAAAATGGGAAGAAAAGAAAGAACGAGTGGGCACAGGGCATTATTCTACTATTTACAACTTCGAGTCCAATTGGCCCTTTATTTTTCTTTTTTTATTGCTTTTTCCTCTTGCCAAACCCGTTGCCACCTATCCAAGCAGATGTCGTGTCGATGAGTGCATTTCTGGCTTATTCGACTGGTCCGCTCGTCCTTCCCATCAGGCATACTTTTTTTTTTTTGCACTACCATGACCATAACCTTGACAATAACAATGATCATGTCCAATTGATCCAAAGGTGTCGTATATACTCTACAGTAGTCAAACCGTACAACATATTACCTTATCCGTCAAAAGAAGATCAAGGTAAAGAGAGAGAGTAATCAATGGGAAGGAATTGAATTAGAGGGGAGAAGGAAAGAGAGAGTGGGAAACAATGGTGTTGTATATGTTGTGTTAGAGTACATGTTGTTGTTTTTTTTGGCTTGCATACAAATGCAACTACAACATCAACAGAAATGGACGCAGAGTTGAATGCGGACTGAATTCTAAACAATACCGTTCGCTTAGGATGGGTACGTTATGTGTTGCGGATGGGCCAAAATACCGTTAACTGAAATTAGAGTTCCAGTAAAGTCGTCACATACATACAGACACAGAATGAAAAAGAAATGGAAAAGAAACAGAGACAGGAAAAAAAGGAGGATAGTAGGCCCAATTGGTCAATTAATTAGAGAGGAACGATAACCGTCGACGCTCGTGGAGGGTGGGCTGGACGAGGGTGAGGCGGAGGAAAGTGCGCTGGGCACCATTGAGGAGCTGGCGTCGGGGTCTTGGACCCCGTGCATGTAGAATGACGAAAAATCAAAACAACCTTCCAAAAATCAGGTACCTTCTAAAGAGAATGAACATGCACCATGAGGTATATTGGTGTGAGGCAGCCTTGATTTACCCTGCGTTGCCTACTTAAATTGTACGTATTGTAGTTTAGTCCAGACCAGGGCCAAGGGTAACTCAATATCAGCGAGAGATATGTCACGTCGCACACAAGTTTTTGGTACTTACACCGCAAAGCGACAGCGCGATTAAAAACTTTTTTTTCTGCCTCGATTGAGACTCATTTGGTGGCTTTCCCACACTTTTTGAAACACGACAGGCCCCACGCATGCACATCCAACACACACATGTGGGTGAGGGCAACCGACTTTTTTGTTCCCAGAACACATATCGATGGTCTGGGTGAGTCTGTTTCCTGAAGAAAAAGGTACCTTATGAGACACCATGGAGTAAAAACATCATAGATGGCTAGACATATACACGATAACACTCTCCAAGTCACAAAACATATGCATGCGGAAACATCGGGCCCCATGCCCATCCTGATCTTTGTATAAATAGAAAACAAGAAAGAAAGAAGAAGTGTCGGAACGGCGATGGAAGAAGACGATTATCTGCAGGAAGGAAAAAGGCGTTTCAACGACGCTGGTCGACGGGAAGGTTGTAGGAGTACAAGATGTCAAAATATGGGTCATAAAAGGTTGTTGGGTGCGACTCTGGAATGGAAAACGATACGTTCAGTGGCTAGTGATGAAAGCAAACGGAAAGACGGATCTTTTGTGTTCCTTGTATCCATCCATGCCCTTCTGCTTTGTTTCTGCCCTGTGCACGCATGTCGAGTACTCTTTTTTTTTTTTTTTTTTTTTTTGTGTTTCTTGCCTTCTTACCGTGGTGGAGTACATGCAACAACGGAGACGGGCAAAGGTAAGCAAACTAGTTTGCCTCTTTATTCGGATCAAGTACCTTTCCTTCTTCTTTGCTATCGGAGTGTCATATCCTGTCCAGGGAAGAAGGGGAGCCCGAGAAAACGTTCTTTCTCTGCCCTTTGCTCTTTTTTTTTTTTTTTTTTTTTTTACCGCCGTTTTGTTTTCTTTTGGGAAGAAGGTAGAGAGAGATGTATGTAAAACATACAAGGCCCCGCCGACAAGACTAATTAAACCTTTGTAAGCAAGAGGTAAGAGGCAATAGGCAATAGGCAATAGGCAGTAGTTCATGGGTATTGGGCATTGGATAGAAAGATACCATGCCGACCACCTTGTCTCCCATGGGATGTTTCAACCCAACTTCAAACCCTCGTCTCTAGTTTTGGTTAAATTTGCTGGAAGGGACTCACTTGCGTCTTCTTCCTTTCTTTCTTCCTTTCTTTCTTCCTTTCTGCCTTTCGTCCTTTCTTCCTTTCTTGTTTTCTGTCCACCCTCATGCCATCCAGCAAGAGTGGGCGTGCGAAATAACGAGAGAGAAAGAGAAGGAGAGGAAGGGAGAGGGAACGAGGGTTGGAAAGAGAAAGTAGGCCACGTATTAACTCCAACCAAATTCCATCTTTTGGACCATTCAAGAAAGAAAAGGTCTGTGTGAAAGAAAAATGGTTCGAACGTTCACTCGGTCCCCACAAACACACAAACGATCCAGAGTCAAAGAGTTGGCCATGGATGGCGTTTTAGTCCGCTTAGTCTACGTGCGATCATCATCATCACCCACTTTGCGACAATAGCGTAAGAGAAACGGATTCCACAAGGCATGCATGCAAAAACATGCTTCTGAGCGCCTCAATTCACATAGGAAAATGAGACGATGGGAAGGATTGTCCAAGAACTAAGCAAGTGCGATGATCACCTCCTGTCTGTCCTTTCTTTTTCTTTTTTTGTCAGATTTGGTGTGCCACTGGTCCAAGCCTTGCTCTGATCCAAAGGCTGAATGACTAATGACGAAAAGTAGAACATTTCCACACTGGAACACGAGGGCTTGCGAATGGGTCAGTGTGTGATGATAGTGATTAAAATAATGTAAGTGAACATGAGTACCAAATAAATGAAAGAGTACGCTTTCCTCCGTTGTAACTACTCGTTCTCGAATCTCGCCTTTGTCGTTGGTTCGAGTTGCACCGTTTTGGCCCTGAGAATTTAAGTGAGTCCCAATTGCACTTCTGTACCACACAAACCTTTCCCGCGAGCGTGCCACTCGGTGGTAGTTTTTCTCACTTCCTTTTTTTTTTTAGACGAGTGACGTTTGTAGGTTTAGTGAGCACCGTTAGTCTTATATAGCCTCCATCGAGAAAGCACCATCACGGTGTAAGGTAGCTGTACGTAAGCCGGCGACTTGTCTGTAGACAGACGACATGCACTAACCCAATGAAAAAAATGAAAAAAAACGTATGCCGCACCTCACACAGACACCTTGTCTCTTTTGTCCTCTAACCATACGAAACAATGGGCCATACTGGTCCACGTTTGGATTAGAAATCAGAAAGTATCGCTGCTGGCCTGGAAAGTAAAAAATGATGGAAACCCCACGTCTACTGTCAAAGTGATCAAGGTGATCAAAGCGATCCAAAAAGGATTTTCGGCCTCGCCTCGCCCTTTTCTCTCTCCAACTGCACGGTGTGTTTTTTGACCGTGGTCGTGGTCAACCCGCCAATGGATGATAGGAGATATGCACCACTCCAAGTTAAGGTAGGTAGGTAGGAAGGGAGCCAGTCTCCAGTCGAGCTAATTGGGCCTCATGCGAGGACTTGCATTCGTCTCCTATTCGACGACATCAGTTTTTTCTTTCTTTCTTTCTGACCTACAATTGAAGATCGAGCCCTGTGTTCCCAATCTCACCCACGTCCACCTCATTTGGACTTTAAAGGTGCACATACACCTCTCTCTTCTCTCCTTTTCTCCCCTATATTTCTTACCAGCTTAGGACAAGGACAAAGACAGGACCGGACAAGACAGGACTTACTGCGAGCGCGACAATATGCAAAAAGAGAAAGACAGCGAGCACAAAGGGAAGGACGATGGCAAGACAGGCAAACAGATCTTGAGGGGTGAGGGGCGTTTTCGCGCATTTTTTTCTCCTCTGCCCTATTGATGCTGTACGGTTTAGTGATTCGCAGGCTGTTGAGCTTACAAATAAGAAAAAGACACGGAAACGCTCTGAAAAAAGATTGTCGGAACAAACGCAATCACACGATCGTCTTGATCGTCGGGATTCTGTTTAGTTAAAATTAGTGAGATGCAAGTGCCTTGCATGCATAGTGAGTGTGCACCTGTGTCGTGTGCAGCAATGATGGGAAAAATAGCTTAACTTTCAAGGAGTAGCGCGAAAACTACCCCCTCATCCCTATCCAACAGTGGAGGCCCTACTCTTCTTACACTCTCAAATCACTCCTTCACTCCTTTACTTCTTGGTGACTAATGCACAGACGCACATTTCACAAAATGACGGCGAGCTTTGCTATCCTACCCTTCTCTAACATACAACATGACATCTTTGGACCAGGCTGACGATTAGCACCCCTGTTTTTGTTTTTCTTGAGTCAACTGTCCGTCCACAACCTTTCGGCTTCTTGGCATGAATGACCAATTGCAGTACCACATCTCAAGGCTAAGAAGATGAAGAAAAAGCTCCCAACGATATGTAGGCATCGCTTGGCGCTAGATTTTTTCATCTCTCAAGTAGCTTTGCGCAGCGTGGTCGCTCATGAGCGATGGTTTTGGCAAATCTCTATTTGTCTTTTTTTTTTCGGGTAGACAAGGATACTTGAGGTACCTCACAGAGCATACTTTTTTCTTCTTCTTCATTGATGAAGAAAGATAGTGCATTAGGCCAACAATGCAAGCAGCAAAAAAAATTTAAAAAAAATGGGCCAGGTCATACGCTCCCCAAAAAAGCGACCAATGGGCAAAACTGAAGGAGCAAGCGTCCTTTGGAGGGATGAATGCGGGCGCTCGGGGACCTTTGCCTTTTCGCTTCTTCCTTTTTTACTTTTTCACTCTGTGGTAAAAAGTAGCCGTTTTTTTGGACATGATGGGAGAAGGGTAGCAAATAATATCGCTGAGCACTTCTTTCTACTATCTTTCTTTTTGCATGAACATTGGAACTTTGGGACATTGGGACATTGTGAAGTAGAGAGTGAAAACAAGAGAGTTTCGGCAGCAGAGCCTTATTATGGTAGTATTGTTCAGACTGTGGTACAAGAGCCACAAAGATAACTGTTGCCATCGTAGTTGTCAATCTCAGTTAAAAAATCGAGCTACATAGTACCATCCACACACAACGTGCACTTTCCTCTACAGGTTCCCCCCTCGTAGAAATGGCATCGACACGCAACGAAAATCCTCTATAGGCGACACATCTTCCACACAAGGATTAGCGAAAGGTGTTGAGGCACCAATGGCAGGTCTAAGGTCAAAAGGGTATCAACCCCCTGGCGATTGGACTGACTAATTTGTACTATCATCTCTTTCTCTCTCAGACACACGCATGATACATGTAATTGCTCACTCGCGCATCTACTCACTCACTCGCTCATTTCTTCATCAAGGACACGGTGCGATTAATTAGCAATCAATGGTCTATGCGTCCTTCCGCCAACCTTACGAGGTGCCACCTATTGGCAATTTTATTTTTATTTTTTGTGGTTGTCGCTGTTGATGTCAAATATTATATCGACCTCGCCAGAGTGAATATCCTGATGGGTAGATAGGAGAAAGACGAAGAACGGGCGCCAATAGGCGCATCTCACCCACTACATCAGAAGGTGAACAGAAAGGACAGAGTTCAAGAAGCTCGTTGAGCCAAAGGGCTCAAACTCTAAAGTGCGTCAAGATCTCACTCTTTCCCGATCCAAAGTCTATTCTTTTTTAGGAAACTGAGGTTGGCGCTCCACTTCTTCTTGTTTCGTTTTCCTCCTCCTTGCGTGTTTCCGAGATAAGTAACGATGAGAGCGTGCTTGCTAGTGCAAAGAAGGCATCCTTTTTTTTTCAACGATCAGCGCAGCAGGGAGAGCGAATAAGGGAAATCAAAAGCTAAGATAGAACCAGGCTATTGAGACGTCCAAAGGCCCTTGCCATGAACAACAACGCACTGAACATGAGTTTCTACGATCGTGTACTAGTATCAACCGAGCGCAATCTTTTTTCCGAGGCATCAGGCTCAGCGGATAAAAAGGAGGACCGAGAAAAATAACACAGAGTGGGTCAAAGTATATCGAATGGTGTTGCCATACGGCTCATGGTTATTTATGTGCACAACAAACAACACAACCAACAAACAACCTCGCATGAACTGTTTTCTTTTGTTTGTTCGTTCTTCTCTGAGGAGACAACAACCACAACAACAACCACAACAGCAATCGATGATGTAATGTAAATACACACATATGGCAATAGGAGGCGACATTTCGTTTCGTTTCGTTTTGTGGAAGAAGAAAAAGAGGAAGAAAAAGAGGAAGCAAAGTGAACGCCTCAACCCTATGCCTCGAAGGTGTCACTTCCACCCATCCATCCGCCCAGTTTTTATTCCCTGCCCCTGAGCCGAGACCTTTTTTGTACAAAAAAAACATAAAAAAGCAAAGAGGTGGCCCAGGAAGTGGCCAGGAAGTGGCCCAGGAAGTAGCCCAGGAATTAGCCCAAGAAGTGGTCTTTCCCGCATGGAAGCGCCGTAATATGAGAAGGATGTACCACTCGCGCGATACCTTTTCTCCAGCTGTTTGAAATAGGACAAGAAAGTCTCCTTTATTTTGGTTTTGAGATGCGTTATCGTTCCTTCGGCTGGTTTAGTTTAGTTCAATACGTTATCGGTCCAAGCCAAAGGGACACACTGTCACACTGTCACACTGTGTCACCGAACTCTCTTTCTCTTTGCGCACCAATGGGGCTACTTTTGAAAGCCCGTTCTTTACAAACAGTCAAAGACTTCAGGGACCGTTCACTATCTCACCTTGCTGTTTAGCTCTTGTCTTCTGGACACATTGTGGCGATATCCACATGTAACCAGGTTTAGCGCCCTTCCTTACCTTGTTGTCCTTTGTGCAGAGAGCTATGACCCTTAAAAAGTAAACGGCTGCGGCCCTAATGTTTTTGTCTCATGTTAAGTTAAAAGTCGGAACTTGACATTTTTACCTAATTGACATATACTTATTTCGTCCATAGGCCTGCGCTTTTGTTGGGCAAAGTACCATGCCCACTCATGGGATGCACATGGGTACACAAGCACACTCAACTTGAGTGAAAGATAAAAAAAAAGAAATACAACTTAACCCGCATCCGTGATGGTATGATGCAAGAAGGATGGGAATGCATGCAAGGAAGTGACCTAAAAGAACTAAATGACTGGGCGCGAATGGATCGAGTACGATAAACACAACCCATACACTACACGTGTCTTATTCCTTTGCTCTTTGTCGCCAAACCTGCGCAATTCGGGACTATGGAGGTCATTCATTTTAGACTTGGTTTTTTTTGTGCGGTGCAGCGCACAACACTCTTCTTGACTCCATTCATTCATTCATTTTGAACGGGTGCTCCGCGGAATGTACCTTTACTATCCTGCGTAAGGTGGGCGAAAGGGCCGGATGAGGCAAAAAAACATGATAAAGTCGATACACAACGCTGTGCAACCAACGTCAAAGGCCCTTACAGCAAGGCAATTTCTGGTCTGGGAACTCGGTCCACATGGACACCAATAAGCACGTTGTTACGACCAAAAGAAACCCGACAAGAGCTTTAATATCGCCACACATGTAGCCCAATTGTAATGGTGTTTTGAGGGCATGATGGCGCGCGATACGCCAACACATGTCTACTTTCTTTATCCTCAACAAAAGTGCTCCAGCTATCAGTTAACCATATGTAGCTCATCTACACTGTAAGCGATATGCGGAACATGGACTGAGGCGAGGCACGCACAAAGGTACACTCGCTATCGCTTACCTACAATTGGGTGGGTCTTTGTCCATTTGTCCATGTGATGCACAACTGGAGCAAAATAACCCATGGTGGAGAAAGGGTAGGTCCTACGGGAACAGCTGCTGTGCTGTTGATACACTTTCTCATACCATCATGCAACTATCCCCTAGCGAAAATCATTTCGCGTTTTTTTTTTTTTTACACTTACGTTCCGCGAAACACATACCGAACAAGTCTGCTTTCTTCTTTTTTCTTTTTGATCTTCCCGAATCGGACCTAGGATGCATTCGTTCCACTTCCACTTTCGTTTCTCCTTCTTCTTCTGCATGGGAAAGGCAGAGAAAAATATACAGCGCTGACACCATTGGTTCATATTTTGTTCGAAATATAGGCATACATGCTTGATGATTGCCTAATGCTCTTTCTTTCCTGCGGCCCGATGATTTGACACGTCGTATTTTTTATCTTGGCCTTTGTTCATATGCGAAAAGAGCATCTACTCATCCACCCCACCCCAAGACGCTTAATGCATCATGCCATCCTCCCAAAATACCGGACAAGAACAAAAAGATGAACGGAAAAGGAAAGATGAAAGGAATGCTTCGCCTTTTGCGGGGTTACCCTGGTCACTTTTATGCAAACGGAAAGGAGAGAGATAGAGAAAGTTGCGCAAAGGTCCATGGCAAGGCATGGATGGACACACAAGGAAAACAAATCGATCGAGGTTGTGCACAAAAAGGAAATGCGATCCCAAAAAAAAAAACGTCTTTTTGTTGATTCTTTTTGTTCCTTGCATAGGGCCCATAGTTGGCAACGACGGAATACAATGGATGTTCCCGTTGGGTGATGGTTATGAAGAAGAAAAAAACAACGAAAGAATGTTGCATGGGTCTTTGATTTTTTTTTTTCTTTTTTTTTTCCTTTTCTTTTGTGTGACCGATGAACTTTGCAGTACGGGTGAGGCACCCTTCTTTTTTTAGGGATCCCACGCAGTGCGAGCGCACAACCACAACCACAACCACAACCACCACAAGTCTGTGACAACCAACCCAACAAAACGTTCCTTCGTCTTCGCCCCATCTCTCTTCGCCACACCTTCAACACCTTCCAACAACAACATCAACAACAAACAACAAGTAGAAAAGTGCATCGCCCTATCTCCTTCCTCCTTACCTTATCCTACTCGCTTTTTGTGGTTGTTCCCCACTTCTCGTTTCGACTGGAACGCGCTTTGGTTCGTGCACTTTGTGTGCGTGTGTGTGCACTCGTTTTTTTATTTTTGTTATTACTTACTTCATGGCTTGTTACTGCTCCTCCGTCCCACATAAAAAGAGATAGAGCAACATATCGTCCATCAACCTTCAAACAAACAAGCAAAGGGCCCGACATGCAAGCAATGCAAATGGAAAAGACAGCAATAACAACAATGTAAGAAGAAAAAACACCAAAATATGCAAACAATGAAGCACAACAAGAGTTTCCCAAATGTTTCGTAACGAAGGCAAGGACAAAGGAGGTCTTGTGGTCTATGCTTTTTCCCTCGACCTAGTGCTAGTACCGGAACGTTATGGGTCTAGGTGTTTTATGTTTTTTTTTGCCCGAAGCATCAATTCACGGTGGTTATGTAGTATGTATTCTCTTCGCCATTTTTTTTTTTTTTTGTTATTGTTATTGTTGTTTCTTCCCAGCTTTCGCTTACGCCCCGACCGTTAATCGTGCATCATCTCTTTTTTTTTTTTTTTTTTTTTTTTTTTTGGGCCTTTTTCGTTTTCTATGGGACAGGAGGTTTGTGTTTTGTTTGTGGAGAAGGAACAAACAACAATCAAAGTCATCTCTCTCGCTTTCTCTTTCACACACACACACACTTGTTTTCATTGTGGTTCGTATTCTCTCCCCTGGAAATATGCGGGAAGATTCTTTGTGGCCTTTCTCTTCATCGCGTGTCTTCACATGTTGTGCGTTATGCATCCAAGGAACAAGGCCAAAAAAAAAAAAAAAAAAAAAAAAAAAACATTATGCTTTTGTCCCGTTTGCCCAACCAACGTTAAGTTTCCTTAACTTTATTTTCCGCTAAGTCCCAACTTCCGCTACCTCCCAACTTAAGAGAACAGAATGATCTCCCACCATGTCCCAGGAAGGAGGTGATACGGGCAAAAAAAATGGGGGGGGGGAGGGGAAAGAAAATGAAAAATGGCTTTAGGCTGCAAGTTTGGCTTCCAGACGATCCTTCCTGATCATCTTCTTTTTCCGCTTGATCGCACTGGCCACAGAGGCATAGATCGCCATCTTGTACTCGCGCATCTGGTATCGGCTGCAGAAGGTATCCACCAGCTTCTCTAGCATGTCGACATCATCCTTCTAATTTTCACATGGAAAAAAGATTAAAAAAAAGAGACATGAGATGACTGGCAAGGAAAGATATGTCTTTACACAAGACGGGACGATTTTTTTTTTTTTACCTCGGTAACATGGATGCTCTGGAACCCATATCCACTAGTTTCGATATCCACCTGGAGTGAGAACGGAATCGCTTTGCCCATCTTCTTGGCAGTCGTCGTCTCCGTCTCCGTCTCCGTCCCCACTTCTACCAACACCCCCTTTTTCTCAACACTTGACCGTTGAAGAAACGCCTCCAGCTTTTTCGAGTCCTCCTGCTGCTTCGCCATCAGCGACCCCCACTGCTGCGCGTTCTTCTGCAGACTCTCCTCATGAAACTTTTTGTTCTGCGCCCCCAGTCGGTGAAGCCACGAGTCAACCCCAAACTCAAACGTGGGCTGTGATGATGATAGGCTCGAGTTGAAGGGCGTGGGCGATGTGAGAGCTCGTGCGAAAGGATCGATGTCGATAGAGACCTTCCCAGACGCCATATCCTTGTTGTCGGCCTCCTTGTCGGCTGGTTCTTTGTCAGTGGGTGCCTTGTTTGGTTCCTTGTCGATGACTTTGTCAACGTCCACATTGATGAAAATTTCTTTTCCTGGAGAGGGGTCGAGGTCACCCAGTAGTGATGGGATGGATTTCGAAATCGTTTCTGACAGCTCTTGGTCGAGAAGTGAGATCTTGGACACCATGGCTAAGCTCACTAAATCGGATATCGTAGGTGGCGTGCCCTCCTGATCGAGCGATATCGTAGGTGACACGAAACTATTTCGGTCGAGAGACGTAGGTGGCATGTTCTCTTGGTCAAGCAGCGATATCTTGAGTGGCGTGAGCTCCTGTTCAAGTTCAAGCAACGATATTGTGGATGGGGCCATGCTGTAATGGTCACGTGACGGTCCAGGTGTTGCTTCTTTGGCAACAAACTCGAGCATTGCTGGTGTAGTAGGCTTGGCCTCGTCTTTGTCATCGTAGCTCATGTCCAGCAGTAATGAGGGTGATAAAGGCGGTCGAGAAGGAGTAGCCAGAACAGGAGCGATCGTTATCTCGATCTCTGTGTCCATGTCCATGTCCAGGAGAGAAGATAGGGCATCCTTTTGTTTAACAGGATAACCTTGTGGCGATCCAGAGGGTGGCGCGCTACCGTCCACATCACCCACGTTGTCCTCGTCATCATCTGCTTCGAGTAATCCTGCGGGTAGCCGAGAGACGGCATCGCTTGGCAGATTGATTGATTGCTCGTCATATTTATCGTGATAAGGCTTGGCGGTGCTGAAGTCCAATGAGAGAGGCACATGAAAGTCTTGATAGTCCTCGGAGGCTTGTGATGGTGATGGCGACTTGACCGATGGCTCGTATGTCTTTTCCTCTGTACGTGACTCGACCTTCCAAGGGTCATCCTCCTTTGGTGGTTGGGCAATGCGTGGCTCCTCTGTATTTGCTACCTCCCAAGGGTCGTCCTCCTTTGGTGGTTGGGTGATAAACCGGTTTCGTGGAGTCTTCCATTGATCCTCGGGGAGCCACTCCACCCCGTAGGCGCGTTGTTGTTGTTGTTGTTGTTGTTGTTGATGATGATGATAACGAGGTGGTATAAGCATATCGGAGCCATCGGCCGTAAACGAGGAGTAGCTTTCTGATCTTGGGAGCTTCTTCGGCGGTGCATCTTTCCGGATTACTGGCAGCTCCGGTTCCCCGTAGCCTCTCCAACCATTGTCATAGTTGTCCTCGTGATCCTCTTTGTAATCGCCTCCGCTTTCGTTGCGTTCGTCACTTTCCTCGCTTCCATAGCCTCGATGCTCTGCCTCCAAGGACCTACGCCCCATAGACCCCTCCATAGGTTCCTCCATAGGCCCCTCCACAGACCCTTCCAAATCGTGCTCCGTAGTTGTATAGGTGGTGGTCGTTGTGGTCGTCGTGGTGGTCATTGTTCTCTGGACAGTATTTTGTGGATTGGGGTTGTTCAACAAATACCACTGGCCTTGCTCATCCTGGCTCCAGAACTCTTGCTTTTTCTGCTCCATGAGACCGTCGGTGAGGTCGTGGCCGTAGGGACGGATTGCTAAGGGTGCGTCGCCCCACGAGTCGGTTTCAAAGTGACGTTGGCGGAGAAAAGTGCCGGATGGTGGTTTTGGCTTTTTGCCTCTGCTGGAGCGGATCAAATCTCGGGTGTTGGGATCCTTTGCCCAATAGGCGGTAATAGCGTCCAGGGCCTCGTCGTCGTCGGATTTTTGGGTGCCTTCTGTTCTTGGAGCGGGCCATTTGGCGGTGCTAACGCCCCAAACGTCTTCTGTTGGATTTGTTTTGGTATCTTGGGATCCTCTTCTGGTGTCGCGACTTTTGCCCTTGTCAGTGCTTGAGGAAGCTCGTTGGTACGAGCTCTCGTCTACCGGATACACAGGGCGATCTTTGTCGTCTTTAGTGAACCAAATGTCTTCGTCGTTGTCATCGGTTTTATAGGAGTTGCTAGCGCTGTCTCTCTGATCGCGAAAGTCGTGCGACGAGGCCTCTTGCTCCATTGCGTCCAAGTTGATTACGAAGCCCCATTCAGGGGTGTTGGTTGTATTTGATGAGAGCATGTTGGTGCCTGTGGAATCGGTGTAACGATTGGAAAGGTAAAAAAAATCAGTCGTTAATGGATTCATGCTAAACTGAAGAAAAGGGTCTCAGCAATTCATCTGACACCCACTGTCACACACACAAATGCAAAGCAAGCCAACAAACACTGACCAGAGAATGAGGGTTGAGCATCCATCAAGAGCAAGTCGGTGTTCCTGTTACTGGGTCTCGGAGAGATTGTCGCGCTGGTAGGGATCATGCCACAGTGGTGCGCCAATGGTTGTTGGTGGGGTGGTTGGACATTGAATGAATAAGAGCGTGGAGATGGAACGAAAAAAAAAAGAAGCGTTTGACAGAGGACGCGTTGTGGTTTGTGCCAAAAGCGAAAGCCCAAAATTACACACCGACAGACTGACCGCGCAAATCAATCAGGCACAATAAATTGGGGGGGGGGGGGACCACGCTTTCGTGTCTCGTGTCTCGTGCCTCTCCCTCCGTCTCAACTCGCCTTCCCTCTGTGCAATGTAAGCAACTTTGGGCTGTTTATTGTTTTTGTTTTTGTTTTTTCATTGCTGAGATCCATGTGGCCATTTATCCATCATAGAAGGACCAACGTGTCCGCTCGAGGAATACATCACATTGCGTGCAAGAGGGAAGAAAAGAAGGTTGTGGGTCAGACTAACAAAGAATAATGTTAAAGAAGAGATGGATGGATGGTATGGACGGATGGATGGATGAAAGGATGGATGGATGGATGGATGGATGGATGGATGGATGGTCCAACTGCAATCTGCGGAGTGAGGTGGAGCCCAAGCCAAGTCAGCAGGGTGAGAGTGAACCCTGAGTACATATGAGAGAGGCTAGTCTTTTTTTTTTTTTTCCTTGACACACTTGCAGGCCCTATTGGTGTTCCAAAACAAAAGTTAAAAACGAAAAACGCAACGGCACAGGAGGCTATCGAACGGGTGCCCACTGGATGCTGCATTCCATCCCCATCAACAGATGTTGATGCTGTCCAAGCGACGCAATAGCGTGCGATGCATGATGAGGGATGGGGGATGGGGGCCAGTGGTTCATCCATCATGAAACGAACAGACTGTTCCCAGGGCAAAGCGAGAGTGAGCGAGAGATGCGATTCACACTTTTTGAGCTGACTTTTTTTTTTCATTTTCAGCCCCCCTCGTCTCTCTCTCTCTCCTTCTCTTTTTTTTTCTCTTTTCTCTTTCTCATCCCACCAAACTCACAAACACACTCCCACTCACTCCCACATCTTCGCACCGAAAGCAGGCTTCCCATCAACACACAACAGCAACGAACCCACAGACCCGACTTTAAACAACCCCAACCAAACATCTAACACGATCATCTGGACAATCCAACATGGGTCAGACTCTCTCCGCACCAATTACTGAGAAGCACTCGTCTGCCGGCCACGACAAGCGCTTCGCCTACGGCGCCTCCGCTATGCAAGGATGGAGAATCAGTATCCTTTTTTGTGTCTTGTCTTGTCATGTCTATGCCGATGATGTCTTGTTTTGCTTTGTTATTGGTGCCATCAAATTGTTCTGGAGGAGCGTTCCATCTGGACCATGAATCCGCTTGCTTATGACATCCAAAAAGTACAAAAAAAAAAAAAGTCGTGTGTTATTTTTACTTGTTGTGGGACGCGTGGCCACGGGTTCTTTCGTGTTTTGAAAGTCTTGGAAGGCACAGCAACGAAAAGAACGAAAACAAACCACTTCACAGAACATGCTACGAATATCCTTGACTCTTCACCTCTCTTTACGTTTTTGAACAATAGCCATGGAAGATGCTCACACAACCTTGCTTGAGGTCGAAGGCGCTGAAGGAACCGCATTCTTTGCAGTCTACGATGGACATGGAGGTATGCTTTTCATTCAAGACGCACAACTGCCCTACTGCAGGACTTTGGAATGGACCAACCGATAATACTCGCGCGCGTGCGCGCACTTGGTGTCTATGACAACTTGCTTGTTTCAACAACCCTGACCTTTTTGCTCTCTTTCTCTCTCTGTCTTTTCTCTTGGTATTCGCCATATTCCAGGTTCAAACGTAGCAAAGTACAGCGGCGAAGGATTGCATAAACGGATTGTTGCCGACAGTGCTTTCTCCCGAAGCGAATACACTGCTGCTATCAAGAACGGCTTCTTGGAGATGGACAGAGCTCTTCGCTACGGTAAGTAATCGAGCTCAACCCCGAGACTTGTCAAGAGTTCCAAAGGCTAATAACTCACTGTTGCTCCTCTAGATCCCGAGTACGGCAACGATAGCTCCGGATGCACTGCCATCACTGCCACCATCACAGACAAGAACGTGCTCTATGTGGTAAGCTTCTTTTTTTGTTTGTCTTGCAAAGAACCAGATACGCCACCACTTTGCAACATATTGTCATATATGTGTGTGTGTGTATGTATGTGTGTGTGTGAAGTCGATGTGGTGGAATAGACTTGCGAGCTTGCGTACAGTTTATATTCTGAAGAGGATACAGGAATTTCGCCCTCCCCTGCGTCATGTAATCAGGGATGATCATGATGACGTGGGCCAGGGAGCACACACCAACAAACACGTTATATCGCAAAGGAAGGCACCATATGTTTCAATGCACCATATGCACCATCATCATATACTAATGGCGAGGTTTGAACGTACTTAGGGCAATGCTGGTGACTCTCGCGCTGTCCTTGGAACCGACGGTGCTGCCATTGCTCTTTCGAACGACCACAAGCCCGTCAACAAAGGTAGCTATTGCTCAGGAAGCCATGAAGGAGACCCTTTTTTTTTCACTGACACGTTTCTACTTTTTTCTGAATAACAGAGGAGTCTCGACGCATTGTTGCCGCAGGAGGATTTGTTGAGTACGGCAGAGTCAACGGCAGCCTGGCCTTGTCGCGTGCCCTTGGAGATTTCGAGTTTAAGATGAACGCCACCTTGGGACCCGATGACCAGATCGTCACCGGTACGTACTTTTTTCCGGAACTCATCAACAAAGCAGGAGGAAAAACCGGGATAAATAACACGCCGCTGATTTGATATATTTTCTTCTTGCTAAAATAGCTAACCCTGTCATCGTGGAACACAAGCTGACCGAGGATGACGAGTTCCTTGTGTTGGCCTGTGATGGTAACTATCAAACTCACTTGAAGGAAAAACGAATGAAAGATCGAACGAGCCTAAGCACTAACTAATATTCCCTTGTTTAGGTATCTGGGACTGCATGACCTCACAGGAAGTTGTTACCTATGTCCGCAAGGGTATTGCTGAGGGAACTCCTTTGGACACCCTTTGCGAGCAGACTATGGACCATTGCTTGGCATCGGACAGTGGCATGACCGGTGTTGGCTGCGATAACATGACCATGGTGATTGTTGCCATCTTGAACGGAAAGACTCTGGAGGAGTGGTACGATCATATTACCCACAAGGTCGCTCTCCGCCTTGGACCCGCCGACTCAAAAGCCAGACTGAACGGAGACGAAGACCCTGAGGCTCTTGAGGAGAAGGCCGTTGTTATTGCGGAAGAGGTCGAAAAGTCAACAACACCTGAGGACGTGAAGGAAAAGGAGTACGTTGCCGAGGAACAGAAGTCTGAGGCCAAGGACGAGGCGAAGGATGCTTGAAGATGAAGCTTCTCTGTCTTTTTTTTTTTCTTTTCTTTGGAGAAAATGAACCACAAACAAGGAGGTGACGGCATGCAAGTACAACAGTCGAACGATGCACACTACACTCTACCTTTTTTTTGCTATTTAATCTCCTCTTTGTTTTCCTCTCTCTCTCTCTCTCTCTCTTTTCTTTTATCTTTCCACCTCTTTTCCTTGCTCTTTCCTCGTCGCCTCACTCGGTTGCTATTTTTTTTTTCCTCTAGCAAAGAAAAAAAACTCTTTTTTCACTTGTACTTTTGCTTCGCGTCATCGCATAAAGACTATCTGATCCAAGAAACACACATATGGCATGACATGATGAAGGGGCGCTCGGTGTTAAGAGTCAATTTGTCTTTTGCGCAACGGGTCAGGGTCAGGGACTCGCAACGGGCCCTGTGCCACCAAAATTTAATTTCCGTTTGATCAAACAGCCCTCATGAAGCTATGTGTCACTTTTCATCTCGTCCCATCCGCTCCATCTACTCCATCCCATTTCACTTAATCTCCGCCATGTCACCTCTACCAGTTGTTCGCCCGATTGGCAATCTCGAGCGTTATAGTGTTTCTCGTACCAATGCGGGCCTCTACTACAACGTCGTAGTTGGAACCCGACTGCAACTGCAACCTGGTGCTCAGGGACCGCAAACAGTTCCACAAGCCGCCCAATGGCTGAAGCTTCTCACTGGACCACTCACCTGGCTAGTTCAGAAGCACCCTTCTCTCTCGGTTGTTGTAGGGGACCATCTTACTTCGAATCCGACTTTCCTGCGGATGCCATCCGTCGATCTTTCTAAGGTTGTTCGAGTGACGTCCATCCATCATTCGCACGACATTAACAAGGTGCTGGAGGAAGAGCATGCCAAGCCTTTCGATTTTACAGACCATGGCTTGCCACTCTGGCGTATTATTGTTGCTCACGTCACAGAGGACGACTCTTTCTATATCCTGTATGCCTTTGGTCATATGATCGCCGACGGACGTTCTGGAGTGGCACTCACAGAACAGTTGGTCGAGCGGCTCAACTATGAGGCCACAAACGCTTCGTCCACCACTGAGACACTTTCAACTATTGTGGTGTCTCCTACCGACCCACTTCCCGAGCCTTTGGAAAAACGCGCCAACTGCTACCCAAGCATCCCAACCTTGGTCAAAGAAGCTGTCTCTGCCTTGCTCCTCCCACCCTTCATCAAGAAGGCCTTCGAAAAAAAGTATTGGGCCGGCGAGTTCGACGCCACCTTGGAGGCACCCCACGAGACCCAAGTCGGGTACTGGCGCTTGACCGAACAAGAAACCAAGCAAGTGATCCAGGCCGCCAAGACCCACAACACCACTGTCCACGCAATCCTTTACTCGGCCTCGGTGTTCGCGACCAAAGCCGTGTTCTTGTCCCAGAGCCAGGATAAGGCAAACCTCAGCACTACAAACGATGCCCTCGTGTTCACGAGCCCCGTGGCGACTCGCCCTTTACTCACGCCCCCAATCGACAAGTACGATCAAGGCAGCTACACCTCCGAGATTGTGACCCGGGACATTCACATCCAACTCGAGACCTCCTTTTGGGGACTGTCCAAGGCCCTGCGAGACCAGATCGTGCAGGGCACACAGACACCGGGCGGTGTGCGTGATTTACTGGAACATATTGGTCTGCTGCAGTTTGTGCCCAACCACCCTGGAGGGTGGGAAGAGTTCCTGCGTAGCAAAGTGACCAAGGAGCAGCATGGCCGAGGCACAACACTGGAGCTGTCGAATGTTGGCCGAGCGTGGGACCAGCCTAAGGACAAGAGCCAGGTGGTGTTTAAGGTACAGGAAGGGATCTTTTCCCAGAGCGCCATGATCACAGGCCCAGCACTGATGCTGAACGCGGCGACGGCCAACGGTGTGCTGACAGTGGTGGGGACGTGGCAACGGGCCGCATTCAGTGGTCGCGAGAAGGGCGAGGCGATGTTGGGCGAGTTCAAGAGGATCTTGCTGCAGGTGACGGAGCCTGGGAAGGAAGAGTTTCTCTTTCGCGAAGCGTTGGCTGCTTAGATCAGCGATGGGAGTTGGAGATAGACGTAAATAATACTAATGGCGATGGTCCAACTGCAATGTTCAAAATAAATGTACACAAAGTTTGTCCCCCTCCGTTCCTGTCCCTTCGTACGTCACATTTCTATTCTCAAAGTTAAAACGTTTAAACAGTTCTAAGCCTTGGTCGATCAACTTTGCTGAGCTTTGCATCTATCCGTGGAAAATGCTTAACATAACATGAGGGACGTAACGGGTCAAAAGAATGTCGGGGCATGAGAACAAATATCATGTCTTATTGCTCCTATGAACCAAGCATGTATTCTAAAGTGAAGAAAAACTGTATGCGATAAATGTACTTGAAGATGTACGACCTTGTGCCACTAAGCATTCAACTTCCGTTTTTGAACACAAAGTAGCTCTTTCCTTTCCCCTTCCCTTCCCTTATCATTCCTCTCATTGCATCCCAACTTTCCACCCAATCCTCCATGTCATCCTTGACAGTAGTTCGCCCGATGGGCAACCTTGAGCGATACAGCATGTCTCGATCTAATGTAGACTTTCATTACAACGTTGTTGTTGGAATCCGTCTTCAGCAGCAACCACAGGGCTCTGGACCACAAACAACTCCACAGGATGTTAAATGGTTTGAGCTTCTCGCTGGACCCCTTGCCTGGCTGGTACAGAAGCACCCCTCACTCTCAGTTGTCGTAGATGACCACCTCTCTCCCCATCCAGCGTTCCTGCGCATGCCATCTGTGAATATGTCCAAGGTTATACGTGTCACCACTATTCAGCACTCAAACGACGTTACAAAAGTTCTGGAGAAGGAACACGCCAAGCCGTTCGAATTTACAGACCACAGCATACCACTGTGGCGTGTAGTTGTTGCCCATGTCACGGAGGATGACTCTTTTTTTATTTTGTTCGTCTTTTGTCACAACATTGCCGATGGGCGCTCTGGAGTGGCGTTCACGGAACAGCTGGTCGAGCGACTTAACTTTGAGGCCACAAGGGCCTCATCCATCATAGCCCATCCCATGGTTGTGACTTCTCCAACTGACCCAATGCCCGAGCCATTGGAACAGCGTGTTAACTGCTTCCCCAGCATCGCCACCTTGGTCAAGGAAGCCATTTCTGCCCTACTCCTCCCAGCCCTGATCAAGAAGGCCCTGGAGAAGGCATACTGGGCTGGTGAGTTTGACGTCACCTTGGAGGCGCCGCACGAGACCCAGGTCGGGTACTAGCACCTGACAGAGGAAGAAACCCGACGGGTCCTCGCGGCCGCCAGGAAACACAGCACCACTGTCCATGCCATCCTCTTCTCGGCCTCTGTTTTCGCCACCAAAGCCGTATTCCTGTCCAAGAAGAACAACAACGACAACAACGACGACGACGATCAACAGTCGAGCTTTAGCACCTCGGACGATGCCCTCGTGTTCACGAGCCCTGTCTCCATCCGTGATCTGACTCACCCACACATCGCCCGGCACGACTTGGGCTGCTACAGCTCTGAGATGACAACCCGGGACATCCGCATCGCGCTCGACACTTGCTTCTGGGACTTGGCCAAGACGCTGCGAGACCAGACCGTGCAGAGCACAAAAACAACCAGCGGTGTGCGCCGGTTGCTGGAACATGTAGGCCTTCTCCAGTTCTTGCCCAACCACCGAGGCGCGTTGGAAGAATTCCTGCGCGGGCGGGTGAACAAGGAGCAGCATGGCCGACAGGGCACATTGGAGCTGTCGAATGTGGGGCGAGCGTGGGAGCAAGCCAAGGAGGACGAGGAGAAGGAGAAGCGTGTTGTGTTCAAGGTGGTTGAGGGAGTGTTTTCCCAGAGTGCCATGATCACAGGCCCAGCACTGATACTGAATGCGGCGACGGCCAATGAGGTGCTAACGGTGGTGGGGACGTGGCAGCGGGCCACGTTCAGTGGTCGCGAGAAGGGCGAGGCGATGATGAAGGCGTTTAAGCGAATCTTGATTGAGGCGACATCAACCTGGAGGATCATTGTCGTCCATGTCAAGCAGGACGACACCTACTACCTCTTGTACAACTTCCAGGTAATAATACATCAGAAAAGATTTTAAGCTCAGGAACCTTCATATCAGGTTTAGAAACAAGCTGCACGCGACTGCACATTAACATTTCTTTCTCTATCTTTGAACCATTTCAGCACTCCATCTCAGATGGTCGCTCTGGCATGATGTTCTCAGAGCTGTTGGTCGAGCGTCTGAACCATGAGATCAACAACCCAACAGCAGCCGCCTCAAACCCGGCGATTATTCCCACCTCGAACGAACCCCTTCCACCCTCCATTGAGCAGCGCACCGACTGTAGACCAAGCATCAAGACGCTCCTTAAGGAAGCCACCATGATTCTTTTCCTTCCCGGACCTCTCAAGCGCATGCTCGAGAAAAAGTAGTGGTCCGGCGACATTGACGCCTCTGCCAAAGCGCCCCATGAAACCCTGATTTCGTACATTGCTCTGACCCAAGAAGAAACCAAAAAGATCGTAACAGCAGCCAAAGTCCACAAGACCACCGTCAACACTATGCTCTTCACCGCCTCCATGTTTGCACTAAAGTCCCTGTTCTTGACCGACGTCAGCAACAAGACCAACCCCAGTACCACCAAGGACAAATTCTGCTTTTCGACCGCTGTGGCTCTGCGCAACATGATCAGCCCACCCATCGACAAGTATGATCAGGGCGTCTACCTCTCTGAGGCCGTGACCAAGAACATCAAGGTCAAGCTCGAGACCCCCTTCTGGGGTCTGAGCCACATGTACGGCGCCTCGATTATCAAGTCGACACAGACGCCCAAGGGCAACAAAAAGCTGCTCGAGCATGCGGGACTGTTGGAGTACCTGCCCAATACCCGGGTGCCTGGGAAGAGTTCGTGGTGAGCCAGTTCAAGAAGCTTCAGCACGGCCGCGAATCCACCGTGAGGTTCTCCAATCTGGGCAAGGCCTGGGACCAGCCCAAGGATCAAGAAATTGGCTTCAAGGTCTTGCATCCCGTGTTCTCGCAGAGTGCATGCACTACAAGCTCGGCGTTCACGTTCCAGGCTGCGACAGCCAACAACACATTGACCATCACCAACTCGTGGCAAAGATCGACATTCGAGACGCGCGAGAAGGCGGACAAGATGTTGGCGGAGATGCGGAGGATCATGCTGGAGGCGGCAGAGAAGGAGGACTATTCGTTCCGTGATTCTCTCGCCAATGCTTGATTAACAAACTTCTCCGTTTACTAATAGACCCACGGCAAATCATAGCCACGCATACCAAAGAACAATTCCACTCATATCATAGTCACCACATGCATAACGAATAGATACCACATAAACAAACCCACGATCATCATAGCTACTACTGCATGATTCCGTCCCTGTCCTCCCAATAGTTTAGTTGCCGAGCTCGGCCTGCTGTCTCCTCTACGCCTGCGCATTGAGCATCTAAAAAAACCCATCTCACAGAAGACCCCTTTCGTTCAACAGCAGTAAACGAGGGGAAATGATGAACGCCGCAAAAATAGTTGGCCTCTTAAACACTTGCTTTGTTTAACTCTTTTTTTTTTTTTTTTTTGTTCACTTGTTTTTTGCTCTCCAACCCCATTTCATCTCTTCTTTTTCATTCATGGCATCAGCAGTATCTCGCCCCATTGCCAATTTGGAGCGCTACTTTCTTGGACTCGGCAACGCCCGCATGTTCTACAACGTCGCCATCGGCACTCGACTTCGGTTCCAGCCATCCAATGGTCCCAAAGAGCTGCCTCGCGACAAGGACCAGTGGCTCGCACTTTTGGTTCCAGCCCTGGCGACCGTTTTGCAAAGACACCCACTGATGAACACGTACATTGCTGATCACTTGGCCTCGACCCCAACCTTCCAGGCAATGTCGTCCATCGACCTCTCCAAGATCGTCGCCGTCGACTCGATCCAGCAGCCAGAGGACATTGCTAAGTTGCTACAAGTCGAGCACGACAAACCCTTCGATCTGGCCAACCACGCTGTACCGCTCTGGCGAATTATGGTGGTGCAGGTCGTGGGTGACGGCACGTTCTACTTGCTTTACTTCTACCACCATTCTCTGAGCGATGGCAGATCCAGTGCTGTGTTCACAGAGCAGCTCATTGATGCACTCAACCACCCGAATAATACAGTGCCTGAGCTTGTAGCATCAAACAACCCTTGGACCATCACCTGCCCCACAGCACCGCTGCCCCTACCCATGGAACAGCGTGTCGAAGGCACCCCGAGCCTCAAGACCCTGGTGCGGCATTTCTTGAATCTGTTCATCCTGCCCGCCCGGCTCAAGATGGCGCTCGAGACACCATACTGGGCGGGGGAGTTCCCTTCGACGTTGACGGGGCCAAACAAGACCCAGATCGGAGTCGTAGTCCTGACGCCAGAGGAGACTGACCAAGTCATTGCGGCAGCCAAACGCGAGAAGACGACCGTGAACTCGGTCCTGTTTACGTCGCTCTTGTTCGCGATCAAGTCTGTGTTTCACTCTGGTCGTCACAACGATAACGACAAGGAAGAGTTGCCAACAACAACAAAGGATCTGTTCAAAGCTTCCACGATGGTCTGTCCGCGGCAATTATTCTCGCCAGTGGTGGAGCGGAGTGAGCATGTGTTGTTCATCGCTGAGCTGGTGAGCCAGGGTCACTGTGTAAAGCTCGAGACACCGTTCTGGGATTTTACGAGAGCGTACCATGCGCAAGTCATAGAGGTGCAGACGCCAGAAGCCTGCCGCAAGCTGCTCGAGTTTTATGGCACGCTTGATTACATGTCCAAGACACCACAGGGTTACGAACGGGCGCTGCACCGGCGGTATGTGCGCCAACAGCACGGGCGCGAGGGAACTGTGCGGACGTCGAATATTGGAGTTGGATGGCGGGGCCAAGAGCGAGAAGATTTGGCGTTCAAAGTGCTGCACCCGGTGTTTAGTCAGTCGGCCGTGACGACGGGGCCAGTATTCACATTCTGTATCGCGACGGGAGGGGGGTCGCTAGTGGTGAGCAATGCGTGGGAGAGGGAGGCGTTTCAGTCGAGGGAGCGGGCGGATCGGGTGCTGGAGGAGTTTCGCAGGATTGTCGTGGAGGCGTGTCAGGAGGGTCAGGAGAGGTACTTGTTCAGAGATGTGGTAGTTTCTGCATGAAGACAAAGAAAATGTGTTGGCTTTGTATGACCATGACCATGCTGGACACATCCCTCAGAAAAATACACTTTCAGAACATAAACCATTTTCTCTCTTGGGCTCCATCTCTCCATCTCTCATCTCGTTTCTCATTGCAATTCTTCTCATTTAACACACTCTTGTTTGCCTTGCTTTGAAACAATGGCCAAATACCTCCGTCCGCTCGATCCCTTAGAGCGCCTGCATTTGGCCCTGTACAACACCAAAGTGTACAACAATGTCCAGGTCGGGCTCGTCTACAGCTGTTCACCTTTCAAACCACCTCACCGCCCAGACTATCCCCAGAAGCACACACCAATGGCTCCATCTCCTCGCTGGCCCGCTGGCCTGGCTTGTCCAACAACACCCGCCGCTCGTCGTCGTGGGTTACATTCTCTCCGCCACACCCACATATTGGTGACTTTCGGTCGATCTCGCAAGTTGGTCCACTACGAGACCATCCAGCACGTGACCGAGATGAAGACGGTCATCGAGGCCAAGCACACACTGTCGTTTGACGTCGCCAAGCAGGACATGCCCTTCTGGTGCCTATTTGTGGTTCACGTCCTGGATGACGACACCTGCTTCCTCATCCTTTGTTTTCATCATACCATCGCGATGCGGGCTCGTTTATGGCGCTCAGTGAACAACTGGTGGATAGGTTCAACAACGAAGCTACAACAACAACAGCTAATAGCCATTCCGTTCACGCAGATCTTGTTGTCCCTTCAAGCACAAACCCACTGCCACCTTCGCTCGAGATGCGCGTAAACTGCAAATCGAGTTTCAAGACCATTGTGGGAGAGATTGCACCGATCTTGATGCCCTGATTCATCAAGCGGCTTGTGGGAGAACGATACTGGGTAGGCGTGCTTGCGCCGAGAACATGCACCAGACGCAGGTCGAGTACGTGACCTTGTCCGAGGCTGAGACACTGCAGGTTCTGAAGGTTGCCAAGAATGGGCACTAGATGACGATGCACTCGCTCCTCATGATTGCGGCCGTCTTTGCGATCAAAGCAGCTTTCGTGTCTAGTGGAGGAGATGCCTCGGCGGACGTGAGCACCAATGACGAGATGCTCAGGACCGCGACCTTGGTCAATGTCCGCCCACTGGTGACGCCCGCGATTGACCGACTCGAGCACGGCAACTACGTTAGCGGCACGCAGCATAAAGAGGTTTCGATCCACATGGACACCTTGTTCTGAGAAGTAGCCCGGCTCTAAAGGTTTTGCGTTAAACTAATAGAAGTGTAGACATTTCAATGTTCATTGCCCTTTTGTGCACATGATACTTCAACCACTACGCGCAAAATGCACACTTGGACCACATCGCTTATTTATTCATATTACCCATGGGCCACAGTACATTCTCATTCAGCCTGGGTGCTTCTCCATATGGGTTCCTCTGGCAATGTTAATTTAAATGAGTACTCCAGTTAGTGCAATGTGAAATAATCCATCGCATCATCCCTGCGCGACTGCTGCTACATACAAGCAATCGTTGCGCTATTCTAGCCTACGCTCCTTCCAAGAAAACAACCACGGGCACATTGAAAGGAGACTTTGCAAGAATGTTATACGCGTAGCTGAGCTTGTCCCCCGCTGGCAAGCATCGTGGAAACTTTGAAAATAAGGAAATGAGCAATGTGGTGGAATTTTTTGTCTCGGTAGGTGGGAATATCTGTTGATGTGCAAATGCAGGACTGTCAGTGACGGTACAATTTCATGCGGTAGCTGGTAAGCAATCAGAGACAGGAAAATGCGACACTGCAGGACAGGCAGCCATTGCTTCATAGTGTGTTTCGACTGCGCCCACAACACGATCGCCCCATCGAGCCAACTTGAATTTCTCATGTGTCCCCTTGCTTTTTGCTTCATAGGTCGCATATCTCTCGCATTCTTTTCTTCACCTTCACTCACTCCCTGATCTTAAAAAAAAAATCCCCACTACTTAGTATCAACCCATATTTATGCTTGTTGGTAGATATAAAAGGGCACAAATATAAAATAGATGGCTTGATAAGGACTATTTGCAATGGGCGCCTGAAAACCCCACTCGAAAGGGAGATGATAAAAGTGGGTGAAAATAGACACCATGTGTATCTTAGCAGGACTCTTGATTGTAGAAGCGGTTGCTGTGGTAGAGCTGACGTTCGACTCTTATGAAGCGGTATCTTTGAGAGTACAGACCTTGGGCTGGCCAAATAGTGATTGGAGGGAACCTGTCCTGGTTAGTGGTGAAGACTCTGTCCTCGTTAGGCTGCTTGATCTGGACATCGCCTTCGCCGGCCGATTGGATGGACTATTCCTCAGCAGCTTTCCGAATGCTCACGAAAACATTGTTGTCTTTGGACACGATCGCATAGTGTTCAGGCAGTCGCGAGGTGTAGATGAGAGAGGAAGAAGAGTTTGCTGGCGAAGAAAAAAATGTTGGAGATCGGATATTCACAGTCGCTTTATACAAAAATCCAATCTTCCTGTCCAGGGACAATTCACGAGCAAAAAAAAAAGGTGCGCTCGGGCCATAGAAAGGCCCTATTATTATTATTTACCAACGAGCCATGGCAATTTCCTTGGTCAGGGTCATTTCTACTTCCTCGTCCTTCGTCTACGGCATTCGATCTTCTCATTCACTCCTGACAGTGACTTGTGCTGTGTGTGAATATCGCATCATCCCTGCGAGCATTTTGCCCCGTACATGGCAATTGTTGCGACAGCTCTACCTTTTCCAACGAGACAGAAAAACAAAACAAAAGTACAGCCATGCCATCATGGGTTGGGGGTATTATGCACATAAACTGTGCTGTTGGCAAACGTTGTGTTAGAAAGAACGGTTGTTCAAACAGGAAAGTGGCAATGTGGTTTTTTTACTACTCTTTTTTCTTCGGATGGGAAAATCATCCCTTTTTGCGTAAGCCATGCAGTTGCGTCGAAAACGGCATAACTGGCACAATGCTCTGATATAGTCGCATGAGGTAAGCTATCAACAAAGAAACAAGAAACACGACGCTATGGGCAAAGAGATAACCTAGACTATACATAGCAAAATTGGTTTCGTATTTTTGCTTTTCACAGCGTGGGATACTTTCTCCTGTCCCATTGTTCAGAAGTGTCAAAGATCGCGTCAATGTTTCAATTCAACGGGGCAAACGATTTGACTAGAAAAAAGGCTACGCGACAGGGGTAGCCCAATGGTCAAATCAAGCAAAATACTTTTTCCGAGTGGGATATCTCACCGGACACTATTCACAACTATGCAAATTATGCCAGAGATGGCATAACGATACAGCCTGAAGCGAGTGGGTAGGAAGCAAAGTCATGCCAGATGATCGAACTCTCTATTAGGACGGGAAGCGTGGGAATGACGAGCGAATGTTTTCCGGTAAGGTGCGTGATAGGGACGAGCCTACCCAATATGAATGTCGTTTGAAAAGCTCGCCTTTATTTTTATTATTATCGAGCGTCCACAGTCTTGCACTATTCGCGGCATATTTCTCACGCCATTTTCCTCTCTTCCACTCTCACCCTATTCAAAAACGACTTTTTAGCTTCAACTCGCATTTTATTCCTGTGTAGATACGACAAGGTATATAAAATAAATAAAAAACGACTCATAAGAAGCTGCAAGCTGCAGTGGGTCTATGAAAAAACCTCTTGATAGGGAACAAGAGTAAAAAAAACTAGGAGCAAACCCCAAAGGCTTGAAAACCAAGGCGCTTTTACCAGGCTTCCTGCTTGCAGAATCGGTTGGTCGATCCGCGGTGGTAGTTGACTTCTCGGTCAATTCTAATGAACGACCATTGTTGGTTGGGCTTACCCTTGGCACGCTCAAGGGTCACTTCACGCTCCGACAGAGGATGGGCGGTGAAGACCTCGTCCTGGTATTCCAGCTGAATTACGTACTTGAAGTCGCCTGCCGATGTCACGGACCATACCTGAGGAGTCTTTTGGGCGCTCGCGAAAACAGAGTCACCCTTGGCCACGAGCTTGTAGTCATTCGGCAATCCTTGTCCAAGAGAAATGGTGACGGCGCCGCCGTTGACCTGCTTGACATGCCAGTGCACAGCGTGCGTGCCCGATGCGAAAAGTCGAGCCGGGACATCGGGAGGGGGGTAGATTGGATTGACAGGGCCTAGTCCCAGATAGTAACCTTGGTTATCGACGATCAGGTAGGTTCCAGTCTCGAGGGTTCTGGCGATGACCACCTGAAGGAAGAGCAAGCACAGCACGACGAAGGACGAAACGGAGAGCATTCTGTAAGTACTAAGAGATGAAGAGATTTGGTAAGAAAGAAAAGGTGGTCGTAGGACGTGATTTTTGTTCGGTGCTTACCTCGGAAGAAAGTGGACGGTTGGGTGTAGAAGAGAGAAGGGTATTGGTGAAGAAAAAAAACGGCCTTGGTGGGTAATACCCACAGCCATTTTATAGGTGTATCAAAAACGACGAGTGATCTTCCAGGAACAGAGCAGTGCGCTTAGGCCATCGCGTTTTTGTTTTCTTTTTCCTTCATCCCCATGTGTGCAACCTCTTTTGGCCAGGGTACTTCCCCAGGTTAGTTTGCTTTCCCCCCCTCCTCCTCCTCTCCGTTCTTCTGTGTGAACGATGGTACCATTGTTGCAGGTGTTTTGCTGCCTACACACTATTCATTGCGCCATTCGACCTCCTCAAAAAACACAACACTGCGTTCGTGGAATTATCCCTAGTCTCTTGAGCCCTTCCGCCCCACATAGACAGGAAACGATTGCGAGGCCCGAGAACCAAAATATTATGCGTGCCGTGGGTTTGTTGCATATTATGCGCATATCTGAACATGTTTCTCGTCGACGTGGGCGTTGGCAAGCATCAAACATCATGGAGAGAAAGGCCATCGGTGGAGGCAAATGTGGGTTTTTTCTTCGTCTTTTCGTTGTTGATGCATTCTGCATCGACAGTGAAGATGTGCCGCAAACAACATAAATGGCATAACGCCATGGTGTAAGCAAACTAGCAAACAAGAAGACGCGGTGAGGACTGGGGCAAACCTAAGGTACCCCAGGAAATGATTCTTTTTTCTGTGGAGTGATTAACTCCCTCAAGATGACTCGTGCAGATGTGTCGAGGATGGCATGAATGGCATGTTACCGCGGGGGATTCGATCAGGAGCAAGACATCACAAGGCGGCATACTGGACGGTGGATCTCCTGTGCAGGGCGGGCAGGCGTGGGAACGAAGCGTCGGCAGTTTTCCGTTGAGGCACGTAAATGGATTTGCTAGAGTGAGTGATGCAGTGTGCAAAAGGGTAGTAAATCCATAGTCGGGTCGCCTAGCAAAATTTGTGAAATGCTGTGCGCAGTTTTATGTCCTCATGAAACAAACCCAACACGATAAACGCATTTTATGCACAGCATTGACAGCCATTCCCAGTGTAGATTTACATTATGATGTTACGGCTGCCTAGTAACTGGGCTATGAGGTCATTGGGCCGTGGCGGAACTGTAGTCAACAAATGGTTATGGTGAAGCAGATTGTGATGGATGCCACGACCGACTGGTGACCATGCGACTTTGAGATGAGCTTGCTGCGCTGAAGAGTGTTCTCTATTTTCGAGAGAGGAAGAGAGAGCAAGATCTGGGAGAGCGATTTGTGTTGATTTGATGTGGGTGCCAACGTTCCCTTATCTCCTCCATCCCTTCGTAGCCATGCCATGCCATGGTCCATCTTCCACCAATGAACAGCACCTTACAAGTTACCTTTCCTAATTGGCTTTTGTCTGTCGGTAAGGCCGGATTTTGTTTCCTGTCCCATGCTTGGTTGTATCTATGAGGTATGGTATGGGCGCAAAGGTGGGGATCCATCATTCATGTGTACTTTTTTTTTTTTACCCGCGAGCTGCTCCAATGGATTTGCTCTCAGTCAATTGGAACAACACAAAGAAGACTAAACAAAAACAAGAGGGTCACTCTGGGCCTGGTCCTTTTCTTTAATGATGGATTGGGAATGGAAACGGGTTGGGCTCCTTTTCCTTTTCCATGTGTGTATGTGTTATAAGTGTGTTTGCATCATGCAGACAAAGACAAGACCCAACACTTGAAAGAAAGACATGACTGGCAGACATGACTGGCAGACATGCCAGTGGAGATATACAAGGTCCTTCTCTCCTTCGCCTGCGGGCATTTAATAACATGGGTGTGGCAGGGACAGTGACACAAGACAATAATGAGCCATGCATGCTTACCATTTATTTCCGTTGGGTTGGTTCGATGGCTGTTGGAGGGACGGAGGGAGAGATGGAGGGATGGCAACACAAAGGACGAGCAATGATCATCAGTGTTCAGCTTCATTTATGGAACAATCCAATACTGGAGACAGTATCCAGAAGTCTGGCTACAACCCCTTCTCGGAATACGAGCAACAATAAGAACAGGACCTTTTTTGTCTGTTTTTTATGGAAGGGTCCAGGCGTTGGTGTTTCCTTTGCCTTGCGCTTAAACAAAACTGAGTGTGCCACAAGAACAAGATGGCATAAAGATGCATGCAAAAGCAATGGCGATCAAGGATATTAAACAAACCCGTTTTTTTTTCCTGAGGCTGCATTATCGTTGCTCCCTCTCAGTGGCGCCATTGGTACCTGTCTGCGATACAAGCCAATGGTACTGTATGTACCATCGGAATATACAGCCAAGTGAGGCAAGACAAAAAACAGGTTAAGACTGCTGTAAAGAAGGCCCTTTCTCCCAGATGAGACTGGCTGCTTGTTCCTGAATAAGTCGAGAATGCCCTAACCTCCTCATCGCCATGTGCCCAGTCCTGGCCTTTTTCCTCTTTTCGTTTCCCTCCCTCTCCCTTTCCCTTCCTTTACTCTTCCTCCATTCCTCAACACCCATTCACATCATTTCTCAATTCCCACTTCTCACTTCATTTCCATTCTCCCCGTTTCCTATTTATACCACTTTATCATAATAATAAATGACCCTCCCGTTTATCCGTTATATCGACAACTCGGACAAAGTCCATGTGGCTCAGCAGCAGGCTGATATGTACTACAATGTCGTCATTGGCCCCCGCATCCAGTTTCAACCCCTGGTCAACGAGAAACAGGGCCAACTCCCTCTCAACAAGGAAGGATGGCTGAAACTCTTAACCGCTCCACTGACATGGCTCGTCCAGCACCACCCATCCCTCTCGGTCGTGGTGGGCGACCATCTCAAGGCGAACCCTGCGTATCTCAAAATGCCCTCGGTCGACTTGTCCCGCGTGATCTCATACCAAGCTATCAAGAACACATTGGAAATTAACAGGATACTGGAGGACGAGCACAATAACCCCTGCGACCTCGGCGATCATACGCTGCCACTCTGGCGGATCGTTGTAGTTCATGTCCAGGACGACGATACTTTTCACTTACTATTCAGTTTCCAGGTAACAATGCATGCGTTATATATTATATACTTCCAAACTATCGAACCTGAAAAGGTGTACGTTTTGTATATTAAAAATTCTCGCCTTTATGGCTTCTTTTCTTTCGTGTTTCAAAGCACACTATGGCCGATGGAGCCGGAATCATTGCGCTGACCGAGCAACTGGTCGAGCGGCTGAACCACGAAGCTTTGAACCCGTCTTCAACAGCCTTGCCCACCATCGTCCCATCACCTACCGAAGATGTCCCTGCTTCAATGGAATCACGCATCGACTGTACCCCGGGCATCCGCACGTGGCTCCGTGAAGCGCGCGCCATGTTCTTGCCCGCATTCCTCAAGAAGGCGCTTGAGAAAAAATCCTGGGCAGGCGAGTTCCCCGCCGACCCATCCAACCCACACATCACCCAGATTGGCTACATGACTCTGACCGAGAGCGAGACCCGTCAGGTGATGCAGGCGGCCAAGACGCGGCACACGACCGTGCACTCAGTCCTGTTTGCTGCAATCCTGTTCGCCACCAAAGCTGTCTTCCTGTCCAAGGTTGTGGATGACGATAACATGGTGGTTGCACCGGACAGGCTCCACTTTTCGACACCGATTTCGCTCCGCAACGTACTGACACCGGCCGTGGGGCGTTTCGATCTGGGCAATTATGTCTCCGACCACGTCACCCGCGACGTCTCTGTCCAACTCGAGACACAGTTCTGGGACCTGGCCCGACAGATCCGTGAGGAGGTTGTGCAGCGCACCACGACCCCGTACGGGGTGCGGGCCCTGGTGGAGGTGATGGGCCTGCTGGACTACTTACCTAAGCACGACGGCGGGTGGGCCGAGTTCATGCGCAGCTTCTCGGTGCTGGAGCAGAACGGGCGGATGCACTCGCTGCGGTGCTCGAACTTGGGAAAAGGGTGGGACCAGAGCAAGACAACGACGACAGAGACGCCAGAGGAGCCGGTGACGACACCGGTGGTGTTCAAGGTGGTGGATGGGCTGTTCAGTCAAGGTGCAGCGACGACGACGGTGTGTCTATGCATGAATGTGGTCACGGCTAACAATGTGATGACAGTGGCGACGTCGTGGCAGAAGGAAGCGTTTACGGGGCGGGACCGTGGGGAGCGGATGCAGGCCGAGCTGAAGCGGATTCTGCTGGATGCGACAAGCCCGGCCAAGGTGGGGCTGAACTATAACTTTTGCGATGCATTGTTGCATCTGTCTCAGGAGAAGTGAAGTTGAGTAGGAGGGGGGGGAACATGTTTAGCTAGGGAGTAGACAAAGCGTAGAATATCAACCGTCAATCATCATTTGCTCGTCATGTACTTTTTGTGAGTAATATGCAAATAGACGTAAGCATGACTGTGTGCACAACAACAACAACAACAACAACAACAACAACAACGGAGACTTGGCCACAGATCACTGCCATGAATGAAGCAACAAACCTAACAAACAAACTCAACGGACAAAAGGGAATGAGCTCATCGTTTTCATTTGTGAGACACTAAGGAGTGCTCGAGACGGGTAATCTTTTGGCAGGTGGACAAGACCAACGTTAATTGGCATAAGCACATCGAAGCAAAAACATAGGAGAAAAATGCAGTCATGATGACGAACGTCCCTCTCTCCTACGGGACCGTGCAGTGCGGACAGGATGATGGCTGATGGGAAAAAGGAACAAACGAAAGTGGGTCTAAAAAAGCTTGTTTGATCGGAAAAAAGGGAATGATGCTATGGGTTGAATGTGGAGGAAGGAGAGGAGGGAGGGAGACGGGGCCAGGCACCGAAAAAAGGACATGGAAAAAATTATGCCACCATGACCAATAGAACGTAGCACTCTTTGCCCGGAAGGTATAAATACTCGCTGAGATAGGTCAACAAAAGACAAAAACCATATCCTTTCTCCTCTTCATTCATCACTCTCCCTCGCCACCACCAAAACCACCAAACTAACACCACATTCAAACAAACCAAACACACATCTCTACATAATGTGCGGAACTATCGCTTGCGTTGCCTGGGACGGCCTCATCATCGTCGGTCTCATCCTCCTCGTCCTCTGGATCCTGGCGCTCGCGGATGTGATCCACGTCGGTATGTGCACAGCATATGTTTCACTGCTTGCTTGAGATTAGGTCTAAATTAATATCTAACACACATTCAATGTGTTTACTTCTTTCATAGCCACGGGTGGTTTGAAGCACATCTTCATCGTCCTTGCCGTTATCTTCATCATTGCCTGGATCTTCACCCGGTTCTGCTATGGCCGCCGTCGTCACGGAAGAGGAGGAGTAGTTGTCTAATACCAATACATAATACTACACCCTTCGCCTCCTACTCTCTCTCTTTCTCTCTCTCTCCCTCTCTCCCTCTCTCTTTCTCTTGTATCCATAATAATAAACCCGCCTTGCCATATGGGATCGCGCTATATTTATTATTATATGTTACATTTTGTTCTATGGCAATAACAATGAAGAAAGAAATAAACATCTTGTTTTTCAACACTCCTCGGCAGCTTTCAGCACATTGAGGAACAAACTGGGCTGTAGCAAGAACCCGGCGTGGTCCATGTCCTCCATTACCACCAGCTCTCCTTTGCTCTCCACCAACCCAACCTGCTTCCGCAAGTACTCGGCAATTATGCCCATGTCCAGCAGGTTGTCCTTGCGGGACAGGAAGACCCGTGTCATGGGCGGCAGGACCGGTGACAGCCTGCCCTGCAAGGGGCGGGTCTTGTACGTGTTGCGCTTGTCCCACGCAATCGGGAACATGATACACTGGTCCCAGTTGAACCGGCGCATGATGTACCACGACGTGCCAATCTCGCGCGCCGCAAACAGGTCCATGATCAGCTCACTGGCCGTGGACGGGACCCGGTACGCAAAGTTGCGGGCGATCGAGTGGTGGGTCAGGAAACAGATCGGGTCCGCCAGGATCAAGCCGGCAATGATCGATTTAGGATGTGTGGCTGGGCTGGCGCGGCACACGGCGGCGCAGAGCATGGTGCCGAGAGAGTGACCCATGAAGGTGGCTTTCGAGTAGCCGTGGCGCTTGAGGATCCGTTCTAGTGCGAAATATGTCTGGTCAGGAGTCATGCAGTCGGTTTTGATGAGTTTGTTGGAGACGTAGGGTACTTCGACCAGGATAATGGGGCGCGAAATGGTGGTCAAGGCTGCAACCCAGTGCACGTATTGAGCTGGTCCGATGCCAATGCCGTGGATAAAGACGAGAGGGACTTTGTTCTTTGGGTTGGCTGGGGATCTGTGCCAATACGCGAGATCAGTTGATGGGTCAATGGTATTGTCGCCTTCCTGAACTGTGGTTGCTTTGGCGCCCTCGAATGAGTATGTGAAATCTGTCATGCCAGTGCCCTGGAAGCGCGTAAAGCCAAGGATGTTGAAAACAAAGCCCGCCAAAAAGTTTGCGAAATACACCAACTGGAGAAGAGAAGAAAATCCAAATCATTTAGTAATGATTCACCGGTCGCATTATCGCGTCGCAAAAGCAAATGCGCATTTGCGTCCCTGTTGTGTCATGTCATCACATCACTTACAGCATAGTATACGAGTGGTCGGTGTGAAGCAATGACGGGATCGAAGGCAAGCCGGATGCATTGGACGTCTGGGTTGAATCCTTTGGCAAACTTGAACTTCGTTGTGGACTCAAAATTGTCCAGCATGCGATTGATGTCCATCATACCCTCTGGCGTTTCGAACACTTCTTCCAATGGTGCTGCCCAGTATGCCCACGCCAACCTATTGATGGATGCGCCATCGGAATTAAAAAAGATTAGAGACTCGTTCGTTTCCCTGGTAAGAAAAGTCTTGGATCTTAGTAGTGGGGGAGGGTATCCACCTGGGAGGTAGGAGAGAGTAAAACTCCGCCTTATCTCGTCACTCCAGCGAGAAATATACTCTCACATGGGGACTTGCTGTCGTTACTCCTTGGCTCTGTCCCCAGGCACCCGGGAACCAAAGGAGATAGACGCAACCAAGAAAGAGAAAGGATAAAATCAACTGCCGAGCATTGTCTCCCCAAAAATAAAATATAAAATCATGTCATCGAACCTTTTTTTTGAACAAATGTGAGTCGGGAGAAGTGTAGGTGAGGAGATCATAAAGAAAACTTACCACTGCAACATGTTTGTTCGTCCAACCTCCGAAAACTTGGGCTTGCTGGTTCTTCCTGTATCAAACCACGTCTCCACCCACTGCTCAACTCCAGGTCCTGGCTCAATCGTCTCGAGGGACCTCTCAAAGAGTTCGTGACGCTCTTTTCGCGTCTTGGGTCCAGTGCATACACGGTCAATCTCCTGGGCTTGAGAGAGTCTTGTCCAGAAGTGGAGGTAAAAGACTAGTTCGGCGGCCATCCAAGCATGCACCAGCAGGACGATCCAGGCCAGGGTTCGGTGCGAAGAGATGAAGGCCAGGATAGGATCCAGGACCAAGGGTTTCAGCGGTGCAAGGGCAAGAACGTAGCTGTAGCCCGGGATGGTGGAGGGGTCCATGGGAAGGCTATAACCGCGTGTCTCGAGAAAGAAAGCTACATTGACGGCGAGCCTCGTCAAGAATGTTGTGGCATTGACTGGGTCAGAAAAGTCGAGGGATGGTATAGTTGTCGAGGAAGGTGAGGAAGAGACGGCCGGGTTGAATGATCCTCCGGCAGGTGATGAGTAGAGAGGTGTTGCCTGCTCAATGTTCGAAAATATTCCATCCGAGTAAGAAGCTATTGTATTGGATTGCAGGATGTGCAAGAGTCGGGGCAGTTCACTGATAACAGTGTGGATGGGCGACTCGTTGTAGGCGAGGATGTAGAGAAAGTGAAGGGTAGCTAGGGGCACGATTGCGGCAGAGAGGAGGCCTACGGACCGGACAGCGCTCCTTGTTAACAGATGGTCCACAATCATCCAAATAACAGAAATGAGATGTTTGCTTGTTTGCACTTTGCAGTAGTTGTGTGGTTTTTTTTTTTTAGATCTTGGTCCAGGGGGTGTCAATGAGGGGAGAGAAGAGAGTGCAATGGATGGATGGATGATGGATATGGCGTGGCAGTGGTGATCTTTGAACAAAACGAGGTCCGGTGAACGTGGAAAGGACAAAAGGAGGGAGGGACTCGACGGAATGTCGTGGGTGCACAGACGTGGAAGAGGGAAGGTGTGAAGGCTAAACGAAGAAGCGGACTGAAACCAAAGTCTGTTCACTGTCGGTTAGTGATATGGACCTGAATGCGAGAAATGTGTATGTGATGGAATGAGATGGACAAAGAATTTGGAAATGTGAATTTGCAACCAATGAAAGAACGAGAGAATGACAAGATGAGAAATGAGAGATGGGATGAAAGAAGGAGAAGGAAGGAAGGACACTTTTATGTGTGTGTCCTTTGAGTTCTGTTTCTTCTTCTGGATGAAGGTGCAGTGCACCGCACTTTCGTTTCCCTTTCTTCCCATTTTTTAAGGTTGTCGCTGTGATCTCATCTCTTTCTCTCTCTCATAAGCCAAAAAAAAAAAAAGACTGGGAACTGGGATCAATACCTCGGGGTTGGGTGGGGTGAGGTGGTGGGGGAAAACTGAACTTTAACGAAATCCCATGTGAATGGAAAGGACAGGGAAAAAATGACAATCCTAGACCGCTCTCCCCTCACTTCTTGATCCTTCATTCTCTCGTCAATTGCAACAGTCGCTGGAGGATAGAGGACAATGATGGGTGTGGGCGCACTGTGAAAAAAGGACTGGAAACCACAATTGCATAATCGCATAAAGTGTGGGCAAGGCAAAAAATTATGCACTTTCCACGAACCGATACACCACACTTTCAAACTTTTGCGGAAATAGGCTCAATATTCCGTGGTCCCTGATCATACTTTCTTGCCGCGGAAAACGTGCGTTCGTGCCCATCTTGTGCGAAGTTAAACCCCTGTCCGCTATGCAAATACCTGTGTTCTGTGTCTAACCACATACGTGGCATGCATACTTAACCAGACCATCTCCTTCCCCAAAAAAAAGGCATAGCGCTCAACCTTCGATGAACATATTCAGCGAGCGCCATGACTCGACAATTCCAGCAAAAAATGATCATTACGTGCAAAATCAAAAGGGAAAATCTACTTGACACCCTAGGTTGTTCGTTTAATTTCTTAAAATCTCCATAGCGTCCTGTTTTTATAATACACACTCAATCTTTTTAAGCTAATCTTCTTGTCAAGTTGTTTGCTGTTCAACTCACGGAATTTGCGTCCCTTACCATCTTCATCACGACTTTTAAATAGCAAAAGGCGACATTTTCGACAACAGCGCTTCAATGATCACTTCTGAGGCTACACAAGTAATACAAGAGAGAGCGAAGGAATGCAAGTCGCCCCAGAGAGCTTTGCCCTTCCTCTGCACGCTTTTGACTCAAAAAAAAAAAAAAAAAAGCAGGCTACATCGACTTGGCAACTCATCGACATGGAAACAATACCTGCAAAAATACAAAAGAGAAAGCGCCCAACGTGGGGGTCGAACCCACAGCCTTCAGATTAAGAGTCTGACGCTCTACCGATTGAGCTAGCCGGGCGGGCTTTGAAGCTTCGTATCCGAGCATTCTTAAAATTATTTTTGACAAGACAGAACTTTGATTCACATTCCATGATTCATTCTGGATACACTCTTAACCGAAGCGTGCCCGATCAAGTGCCTCGACTCAGTTGATTGTTATCTTTCAGGCCTGTTTTCAAAGAATGGAGCAACTATTTTATATATTTCACAACTCGGACTATCTCTGAGGGAATTCGCTGGGAGTGTTGATTTGTTTTTGTCCAAATACCTGAACAGGACTATTTCTACTCGCTTTTTCAACTCGCATTGATTGCGATTGTAAGAGTGGTGAGTAGCTGATCCGAATGCAATTACGTGTCTGCCTCTTGTCGTCCAAGAGCAATAATAATTGAGTGAATTTGAGAGAGGTGGGAGGTGGGCGAGTGCAAGTGCAGAGGCAGTGTCTGTGCATATGCGATGAGACGAACTCCCACAACCACTTCCCTAAAATTAGCGTCAATTACTAAATTTGGGTTGTGCCACGAACTTTGTTTCTTCGATTCTTTTTTTTGATACATCACTTTCATCATCATCCTTTCATCTCTGACATCCCTCCTCCTCCCTCCTCCCTCTAAACTAATCCACTCCCAAAAGCGACTCTTATCATGAAGGCTCTTATTCTCGTCGGTGGTAATGTCCTGAGAGATGACTTTTCGCATCACATGCGCAAATGAAGAACCAAGACGCACTCATCAAAGCAACATTTGGACAAATTGACTGATGATCCTCCTCTCTCCCAAATTGTCTTTGTTCAAACCGTTGACTGAACCAGGCTTTGGAACCCGTCTCCGCCCTCTTACCCTTACCATGCCCAAGCCCTTGGTCGAGTTTGCCAACAAGCCCATGATTCTTCACCAGATCGAGGCTTTGGCTAAGGTATGAATGACTTTCTAGCTTCTTGTTGTCACAAAGCAACCTCCTCTGTACTCCATCACAATGCACGAACTAAAGAGGAAAACGCCATGACTTCTTTTCTCAATTTAGGCTGGAGTCACTGATATTGTTCTGGCTGTCAACTACAGACCCGAGGTCATGGTGTCCATCCTCCAAAAGTATGAGGATCTCTACAATGTCAAGATTACTTTCTCGGTCGAGACTGAGCCCCTGGGCACTGGTATGTGGATGGACAGACGCAAAACACCGTCAGTCGCTTGCATTGTTTCCTTCCCTATGACCCTATTCTTTTTTTTTCTCTTGTGGTGACATGCAGATAAAAAAAAAAAATAGAACTAACCCTTTCCTCTTCTTGCGCATGCTCTGATTATTTGTGTCATAGCTGGTCCCTTGGCCCTTGCTCGCGACATCCTCGGCAAGGATGATTCACCCTTCTTTGTCCTGAACAGTGATGTGATCTGCGACTTTCCTTTCCAGAAGCTCAAGGCTTTCCACGAGGCCCACGGCAACGAAGGAACCATTGTTGTAAGTCGAAGTGCCCAGACCGTTTCATGGGAAAGGATAGGATTAGGATTGCTGAAACTACGATTTAACCAACTTTTTTTTACTCACCTTCATCTGGCGCAATTCAAAATAACAGGTCACCAAGGTTGAGGAGCCTTCCAAGTACGGAGTCATTGTCAACAAGCCCGGCAGCTCCATGATCGATCGTTTTGTGGAGAAGCCCGTCGAGTTTGTAGGCAACAAGATCAATGCCGGCATTTACATCTTTAACCCTGCCATCTTGGACCGTATCGAGCTCAAGCCTACCTCGATTGAGCAGGAGACCTTCCCAGGAATGGCCGCCGACCACCAACTGCACTCGTTCACCCTGGAGGGCTTCTGGATGGATGTGGGTCAGCCCAAGGACTTTTTGACAGGCACTTGCCTCTACCTCAGCAACCTCAACAAGTGCGACCCCGGTGCACTGGCCAACCCCAACAGCGGCTATGTCCACGGCGGTAACGTTCTTGTGGACCCTACTGCCAAGATCGGCAAGGACTGCCGTATTGGACCCAACGTTGTCATTGGACCTGGCGTGGTGATTGGTGACGGTGTCCGTCTGCAGCGCTGTGTCCTTTTGGAAGGCTCGTCGATCAAAGATTTTGCCTGGATCAAGAACACCATTGTTGGATGGCACTCGACCATTGGCCGCTGGGCCCGTTTGGAGGGAACCTCGGTGCTGGGCGACTATGTCACAGTCAAGGACGAGGTCTACATTAACGGAGGATCCATCCTGCCCCACAAGTCCATTTCTAACAACATTACCGAGCCTCAAATTATCATGTAATTTTTTTATCACTTTTCTTTTTTTGGAGGAAACACACACGCACTCGTACTCGCAACACTATGTAAATAAATAATAGCTTTCTACCATACTCAAAGTCAGGAAAAAAAGGGGGGGGGGGGAGACGCGTAAAAAAAAAGCGAAGGACTACCAAGCTGGCAACCCATGGTACCAAGGTTCCCAGATGCAAAAAAGGTGTATGGTCGAACTCGCAAAAGAAAAGCGCCCAACGTGGGGGTCGAACCCACAGCCTTCAGATTAAGAGTCTGACGCTCTACCGATTGAGCTAGCCGGGCAGGCTTTGGAACTTGATATTTTCTGTGATTCTAAATCTATTTTGTCAAGACGATTGAATATTGCGACCAGTCAATTATATCTCTGGTTGCATATACAGCCCTTAATCCTACTCCCATGTCTAAAAGAAAAAAAATTGTCGTTCGGGCTTGAGATCCCACTGGCTTAGCCGACAAGTTCTCACCTCGCACGCGCGAGGACTGGCGTTCAACGCCCGAGAGAAGCAATTTATTTTGTTTCCCTGGCTCGCCGGTCAGCGAGCTCTTGGTTCGAGTCCAAGAACGGAGCATTTATTGGGTCATACTTGCTCATGACAAGTTACAGCGTGCTGTAGCGAGGGGATAGGCTCCCTCCCACTGGGTTTATACGCCTTATACAACTACGTAGAGATTTTCGGACCGACCAATCATGCGAGTCTGCTGGGGTTTATCTCCAAAGCCTGATAATTACGAGGGGCCACTGTTGAGAGATGGAGCAAATCTAGAGTCCACATAAAATCTCATCATGTGGCTGATAAAAAATGGTAAACAGTGCCTTGAATCTGCTCTTGAATTGAAATTAAGCCACCATCATACCTTTCTCCATTAACCATCGGCACCCATCAGCACCCATCAGCACCCAACGCCGCCCATCATTACTCGCTCAATGCTTTCCCATCAGCACTCCCTGGTGGCTGCTTCAACCAGCAAGAGTGGTGCACCAACAGTCGACTGCGATCTTGCCATCAAGTCTATTGTAAGTCAGTGTTTATAACTGCTTTTACTTCAAAGCAACATCTCACACGCGTCTTGGTCCTCATTGTTTCTGTATAGCCATTTCAACAACTTCGTGACCCCTATGCCTCCGGTGAGGTCCTCGAAGGCTCTGATACCGATTCAGATGACGAACTCACGGTATGCTGCCAATGATATTTTGTGTCGACTAATGCAATGCACCTTCCTCACACCATCAACTAATGCATTTATATTATAATGTTTAGACCATCCATCGACGTCCTACAATGGCTTCTTCCTCCCCTCGTCCTGCTTTGGCTATTGTCCATACCAGTATTGGAGACCGCGATGCTGACCATGAGGTATGTCAGAGATAATCACTACTGGATACCGGAAAATTCAGCGAAAGTACAAGGAAGTAATGCATTTTTTTTTTACATCTTGATTCTTAGGCCGGCGGGTCTTTCACTTTGAAGCGACCAGCCATTGTTGACAGGACGACAACTCGAGGGATCGACACCGACATGGACTCCTCTGATTCAGAGCTTGACGACTCGGATTTTGAGGATAGACAACAGGTATGGTGTGTAGTTAATGAGTTCTAACTGTACATGCAAGTTGAAGGCATTATTTTGCTACGTTCAATGTACCGCTTTGCTATGTTCCTAATGCATTTGTTTTTGCTGTGTAGGCCACTAGAAGCATCTTGCTCAACCAACCCACCGAACCGCAAGCTAATATCGGACATCTTCATGTATGTTTGTACCATTGGAGAGTGTTTTGTAAGGGTAACCTGCCTCTAATGCTAATGCCCCTCTCACGATTGAACAATAGATGCTTGATCACGATCTCGCCACTGCCGAAACCCCTGAAGCCCTATCGGAACTGTCTGTTCTCATTGCAGACCGCCTTACCCTCTTTGAGGCCGCAACCATCGCTGGCGAGCTTCCTGCACCTCCAAAGATTACTCGGGTTGAGGTCAAAGCTATAGAAAACGAGCTTGTAGGTTTTTTTTTTTCCTTTTATTTATTAGAAAAATGTTGATGATATCTACTAACATCCATATGCTATCCTACAATACAAATAGCAGCTAGACAGGAGTCGCGCTAAGTCTATGGCCAAGACTAGAAGTAGATCTGCAAAAGTCATAAAGACATACCTTCTTGGCGATTTTTTTATAAAAAGGGCTGCAAAAAGATTGTGTATTGATCCAAGTGAACGAGTAGTTGATACTGTACACTGGCCTCGGGGCTTTCCTGTACACTGCTTCCTATTCTATGTCTTGGCCGATGACTATGAAGATTGGCAGAAACGCCACCAAGATCTGATCGGTGTCCAGTACAGGAAATGCGGCACAAAAACCGTGTATAATGCGACTCATTCACGGCACCAACTTGGCTATCGCAATCGGGAAACTTTCAGGTGTCAACGTGGTGGAGAACTCAGGACAAAGTCTGTGAAGCAAAAACCTGGCACCAAGGCTGAGGCGCCAGCTTCTGATGGTGCAGTGTGGATTGGAGACCGGAGGAAAAAGAAAAAGGGCAACCAGATGACAAAGACCAGCATCAAGATCGGGTGCACAAGCGAGTTTGTTGCCCGCAAGCAGGAAAAGACCGGCCCCGGGATCCCACCTACAATGGTCTATGAGATCACCTATGCACCAGGACACAACCATTCAATCTGCAGTGGCAAGGACGAGTATGATATCGGCACGAATTATCTCTCTCCAGAAGCGAAGGAAAGGATCTGTGCTCTTCTTGAAAATGGAGCATCTGTCCGCGAGGTACTCCAGCGCCTGCAGTCATCTAGGAGCCGGTTTGCACAGCTAGGACGCGCCCGAGTTTTTCGCGATGACGTGATCACCTACGAGGATGTCTACAATGTCAATTACCAACTCATGCTCAAGGAGATCAGGAAAGATGACAATGAGGATAGGTCAGCTGAACTCTGGATGAGGCAGCTCTTCTCTGAAGGGTACCACACATGCTACTATCCTGGTAAATACTATGGGTTCTCGTCACCATGGCAGCTTCAGCAGCTAAGAGACAATGGCAAGATCTTTTGTTTTGATGGGACACATCATGTTTATGGGTATGTATTGTATTTTTTCTTTGCCGGTGATGCCGAGAGGCGCCCCTAAAGTTGCGGGCGCACTCGATACACATAGTGAGCACTCGATACACATAGTGCGCACTCGATACACATAGTGCGCACTCGATACACATAGTGCGCACTCGATACACATAGTGCGCACTCGATACACATAGTGCACACTCGATACACATAGTGTTCTAACTTTCTTTTTTTATTTGATTCTCATATTTGTAGAGACAAAGCACAGCTTTTTACAATCGTTGTAAAAAACAATGAGACTGGGTTTGGGATACCTGTTGCATTCCTCATGACATTGTCCACAGACGAGTCTGTCTTCAAGGACTTTTTTAGTAGTCTTGTCCTTCGGATGTGGATTGATTTCCATATTGCATATGCACCCGATGTTGTTGTGACAGACCAGGGCAGTGTGGAGATCCATGCCATCCGTCAAGCTTTTCCTTTTGCAAAGATCCACTTCTGTGCCTGGCATGTTCTACGTGCCTGGGAGAGATCATTTACCTATGATCTCCTCGGCATTGAAGGTAGCCTCACAAAGGAAGAAAAGGTGGAAATTAAAGATCAGGTAAGTAACACAATATTTTCAGCGCTGCATGTAATTTGGAAAAGGCAGTTGTTTACAAACATCATGCATTTTATTTATTTTAGGTACGCAAAGAGCTTCGTGCGATTATGTATGAGCCAAGTATAGAAAAAGCCCATGATTTGGTGAAGAAACTATACTTGGATCATGCACATCGCCCAAAGTTCTTAGCATACCTTGACAAGCACTACCTCAAGGACAAAAAGTGTCAGTCCTGGATGCTCTGCTATCGCCAAGATCTCACAGTTCCATCTATTGACACAAATAACTATATTGAGTCATGGCACAACAGCCTCAAAACCCACTTCTTCAAGGATCGACGCCAACGACGTCCGGACAATGTGATCTATATCATGGTCAAGGCTGTAATTCCATTCTTTCAGCGCAAGCTCAACCACAGTCGCCTCAATGTTGGCCGAATGACTGCAGTCCAGCGGCGGGCAATGGAAATGAGGATCAAGGCTAGGAACCATATAACAGCCCAGCGAGGCCGCGGCTATTCTGGTCAGTTTGTTTTTGCCTCTGAGAACGATCGCTTAATCCTCCGTGTGCGCTCATTCCAGGATGATGTCATCATGCAAGGGATTCTTGAGGGAACTTTCTATACTATCCAGCTGGAGCCTACAACTGATGAGGAGGATGGGCTAGAAGACTTACCTCTTATTGTGAGCTGCTCCTGTATTTCCTTTCGTCGTTCTCAGGAATGCTGCAAGCACATTGCAGTGGTCATTTTGGAGAAGAGACCAATGCAATTTAAGCGACCAATTGCAAGCTGGACTGACACAGAGGAAGCACCCACGGACACAGACATGGTGGAGGATGCTGAGGTTGTGGTGGGCATTCCGCCGAAGGCTAAGAAGCAAATCTGGAGAGCACAGAACAACTTCACAAAGGAGTTGAGCAAGATAGTGTCACCCTTACACATTGACGACAGCATGCAAGAAACCGTGGATGAGATCCAGTACCAGATCCAGCTTTTGTGTGAGAAGTTAGTAGGTACTGATGTAGCAAGGAGGCGTGACAGGCAATTCGAAAAGAAATAAACATTTGGTTCATATGCAACACCGTCAATTATAACAAGCATTAACATCGCACGTCAAGCGAGTACGGACCACCTTCGCCGTCGCCCGCCAGGGTCGTGTGTTGACGCCGCACGTCAAGCGAGTACGGACAACCTTCGCCGTCGTCCGCCAAGGTCGTGTGTTGACGCCGCACGTCAAGCGAGTACGGACCACTCTCGCCGTCGTCCGCCAAAGTCACAGCATTTAGCTGCGCTCTCCGCCAAACTTCCCTCTGTTGACCTTGGCGGACGGTGGCGAGAGTGGTCCATACTCGCTTGACATGCGGTGCTAATGCTTGTCCTGTTAATCTCTCTCAGACTTCATTATCATCCACAGCATATTGTACTCTTCCTCTACCTTTTCTTTGCACTGTTCATTTTCTTGATCACCACTCTTACACGAACCCTGTTATTGTAAATCAATTCAATAGACCCTCTAACTCTATTTTGGTGCCGCGGCGAGTTTAAATCGTCATGGAGAACTTTAATGTGGCCAATCAGAGGCTTGCACAGTCTACATGCGGTGGAGTGGAAATTTCACAGATTCCTTGATGCAGATACCATTGCAACCTGGAGAAGGCGCCCTTAGAGATGTACAAGACACCTCGCTATTATTTTAAATGAAAGGCACTGTAGATGCGGTTCTTTTAAGCCAAGGTAGACATATTCACGATATGAATCCATTGAGAAAACCGCTTTTGAGTGTCAGCTAGGTTCAAAGTAGACCTTTCCTGCCGGCACTTCTGTACACATTCTTGACATTTAAAAGTTGCGCTTCAGTCACCATACTGCAGCATTACCTCTAAAATATCCCGCTCTACCATTCTTGATACTTTGAAGGCGTTTTGTTGAGAACTGACGTCAAAATAGAGCTGTAGGCATTACAAAATTGCAAAATCTTCGTAAATTTGCCGACTCAGTTGTCTTTAACATCCAAAATATCGATTTTTTATTAAGACAAACGCCTTGCTACTGGCATTTTCGGATTCCTCATTAAAAAGAGCATATAACTGAAGAGTTTGAGAAGAAAAGAAGGTGTTTTGACGTCGTACTGTTATTCGGCATTGAATTGTGGAAAAATATTCGAAATTAGATTGATGAACGTGTTTTTAGACGCGTCTAAGTCATTTCTCACCTAAAAAGGTGGTCTCAATTTCTCCAAAAGTGCTGAAATTGACATATTTTGTAGGTACCAGTGTTCTCTAACTAAAGTGCAAACAAGAGACAATACGGATTAGAATTGATGGAGTTGTTCATAGGTCATTTAATACACTACAAGAAATGACATAGCGACTACCAAGCTTTGATTGTGAAATAGGTTACAACCCTTAAACAGAAATAATTTCCCTTCAATTGTGACAGTTTATTTTACATATTATGAATGTAGATGCCCGACTTTTTCAGCCACACGATGAGATTTAACGTGGACTGGCAAATCTACCTTACCAAGAACAACTTGCCGGCCGCAGAGAAGCATTTGGAAGCCCCTTATGTTGCCGAATCGAGACGAGAGTCGAATATTGCCGAATCGAGCCATACAGGTGCAAGACACAGGAATCAGGATCAACGAGACAGGAACAGGATGACCAAGGCAGGCTTGCGGGAAATACGCGGGGTTCATATCGGTCGCCTCCAAATCGCCTTCCGGGACAAACAGAACATTTCTGACCAGCAAGAACAGTACCCCTCAATAATTAATTTGATAACCAGTGGCTAGTTTGTGTAATAAAAAAAAAAAAAAAAAAAAAAGAAAAAAAATTGTCGTTTTTAAAACCAATGTTTTATTCATCAACGCCCAAGTTCACGAGCTCTCATAGGCAACTTTCTCCACAGCCTCCAAGAAAATATCCGCATGCTTCTTCTGGAACACGAGCATGGGTCTCAACCGGATCGATTTCGGTCCACAGCCACCCGTGTTGACGCCCAAGCACCGCAATTTGGACACAAACACATCTCGCTGTTGGGGATCCGGCAGGTCAAAGGCCAGGAAGGTGCCACGGCCACGGACCGCCGACAGGACCTTGGGGTACTTGGACTCGAGCTGCTGGAGCTCTTGTTTAAGGTACGCGCCCGTTTCGGCTGCATTTTTGACCAGGTCTTTGGACTTGATCTCATGCAGAATCGTCTTGGCTTGCAAGGCGCGAATTGGATCGCCCATCCTGTTCAAAAGAAAGGAGGAAAGGGAAATCCGAACGCATGGTTGTGTAAGTAGACGGACGATTGGAAAAAGTCATAGATAGCACAGAGCAACATCGAGCCCTACCAAGTGTTGAAGTTGCGGTAAGGTGCGTCGGCTCTGACTTCTGGGCGATGGAACCAACTGCAAGTGAGTACGAAAAAAAAAAATTAGTGAAGTTACAATCAGGGATGCGCTTTGACTCAACCATATTTGTCGTCATTGAGGACAAACGAGGATTTACCCTGCAGCCTGGAACTTTTTGGAGAATGTGACAATATCGGGTGGACTCTACAAAGAGGTCAAAAACAAACGGGATCAGTTGGAGTTTCAAGTGACAGCTTATCTTTTTTTTTTTCATCCATCGTCTTTCAGCCTAGCACAACAAAAAAAAAGAAGGGGGGGGGGGGGGCAAGCTTACGGTGAGACCCCAGGCATCATGAGCCCAGAACTGTCCAGTGGTGCCAACACCAGTCTGGACCTCATCCACAATCATCAAAATGTCGTGCTTCTTAGTCAGGTCCCGCAGCCCCTGGAAAAATGCCGGCGACGCATGGTTGTCGCCACCCTCACTTTGGATCGGCTCCACAATCAGAGCCGCAATCGGGGTCTTGGCCTTCTTCATTTTGTCTTCTGCAGCCTTCAGACAGCGCGCCTCCTCCTTGGAGTTCTCGGCCTGGTGCTTGTCGAGTGGGTACTTGAGGTTCGGGAACGGGCTTGAGACCCAGTGGGAAAAGGCTGGGATGTCGACCTTATGCAGGGCCTTGGTGTGGGTGGTCGACAGTGATCCAAAGAGTCGTCCGTGGAATCCTCCGTCAAAACTCATGATGGCCAAGTCCGGTGATCCGGGGAGCGCGTTCTTCATGCAGCTGTTCAAGTCTTCAGAGGAGATCTCGGCAGTCAGTCCTCGCTTCTTTCGCTGATGGTACATGAATGCAGCCTAAGGTATTCAAAACATTATTGTTAAAGTCATCCTTACATCAAAGCGGACTTCCCTCGAGAATACTCAGAACACAAAGTTACCTTGTAGGCAGTTTCGTTACTGCAAGATCCACACATGGCGGTAAAGACCTGGTTCAGACCCTTGGGTGCAACGCTCATGAAAGACTCTTCCAGGGTTTTGGCCCATGTTGAGTGGGGCTGAACACCCAAGGCAGGGCGGTTGACGAGCATCTGGATCATCTCCGGGCTGGAGGCTGCGTCGACCAAGGCCTTAGAGTTGTATCCCAACGGCAGCGATGCGATCTGACAGAACAGATCCAAGTACTAGCAGACAAAATAGGGTTGTGGCTCAAATAATGTGAGTTCGACTAGTAGTCCGGTTAGCAAAGATGACCAACCAGAATGAATGTCAATGAGCGTACAGTGTTTCCGTCCAAGTCGACGACATAGTTGCCAATGGATTTGTTCAAGTCTGGTCCGATGGACAGCAGAGAAAGAAAAAAAGTAAAGGACGACTCGCATTAGTTTTCGGTTTTCTCCACAGGAACGATCATAGGCATCCTCGGACACCTTTCTTTTATGTTAGATCGCGTTTTTTTTTACCAGTCATCATGGTCGCCGCACGTGTATCCTGGAGTGAGTCGAGGTGTTGCAATCCAGCTTTGGTTTTAGGGCCTGGGATGGTCGAGGTCATGATCTTGGGTCTTTTGGGTTCGCCATGGACCAGCTCCTTCTGGTCCTTGTGGATCCTGCCATGAAAGGCCGATACAGACGCGAAGGAGCGGTGGGTGATATTCGAAGAGCGGGCGGAGAAGAGGGCGGTCCTGAGGGGCGACTGGAGAGCGAAGCGTGTTGCCATTTCGGAAATGGTGGAATGTGTGTTGGAAATGAGAATGAGGAAGGAAAGGAGGAGAAAAAAGCCGAGAAAGTAAAAAGGGGTGGGCGAGTGAAGAGTGAACAGCGGGAAAAGAAAAGGAACACACCAAAAAAAGGAGTCGGACCACAATGCCCGTTTATATACATCGCTGTCCGAGCCTTTTGTTGTGCTAGCACTGGACAATGCGTTTGGCCCATTATGCAAAAAAAGCATCAGCAGCAAACGCGTGCGAAAAAAAAAAGTGCTTACCTTTGTTACTTTGTTCAATTGAAAGTCATTTACGACCTTTAGTATACGTTAGCCTTCTCCGTGTCCGCGTGAACACAAACCCGCTCTGCACCAATCAATCTTGTCAGCATCCCACCTTAATAACTGTCTCTCTCTCGCGATGTGTTCATGAACCCAACCTTCCGAACTACTCAAGTTGCACCAACTCAAAAGAGAAAGACGTGTTCACCTTGCTCGGATTAGAAACACTACAGCAGGGGGTCAGAGGCGAAAGGGCTTTCGGATTTTTCTTGAGTTGTTGACTGTTGAGCATAATGTACCATCGCCTTTGCCGTATAAGGTCGTCAAGGCAGGCAAAAAGTAACAAAGAGTAAATGCACACACTCTGAGCGTGGGTTTTTTTTATCCTGTTGCCATAGTTAACGTTTGGGATACTAGAGTAACACATCCCCACGCCCAACTAATCAAAAGTGAACACTGTGAGCCGCCTCTTACTCCTGCACCTCGTTTTCTGGCCTATGAAGCATAGCCGAATTTTGGATCCATAATACGCGATTTGTTGTCAAGTCGTGTCTCTGTATTAGGGCTAGCTTGTTACATTGGTTATATACTTTGTCGCCTCCATCTGAACCTCTGCGACCTTCCTGTACTTCCACCTTATGGTCTCGATCCATCCAGTGTTCATTTTTCGAGAAGATCGTCCTTTTTGGCTCAACGTCACATCCTCCCCTGATTCAACGCCCGACGTGCTTGCATCGAGGCTTTAGATCAAGCTGGACTCTTCTCCTATGCTGTTCTTGATCTCAAGTAGAATCTTGGTCTTCCAGTTATCCAGTTTGGTTAACTGGTCAAACTCGACCACACATCCGGTGAACAGACCCACATCACTGGTATCCACAGCGTTCAAAATGCTCTAATGTCATTCGCAAAGGGTTGATGAAACATGTGAGTTAGATTATTACCTCGAATCAGCGGGAGAAAAAAAATGCTTCAGAATAACAGACGGCTCCTTCTTTTACCTGAAGGAATTGGCACTCTCTCGTAGATCCAAAGGTAACGTCCATTTCACAGTAGCGCTCGACAGCATTGTGGGCAGAGACCGTGTCCTAAGCACAAAGTGAGAAATAAATACGTTTAAACACGTGCAAGTCTCATGTTGAGGAATGGGCCTTCAGAGTAGTAGTGGAGATCAAGAGAGTGAAAAGCAGATGCGCCCTGTGTGTAATTTCTCAGATCAGGTCAGATCAGATAAAAATAAAGAATAGAAAACGGCCCTTACTCCAGTAGCGAGGTGGCAAAGTCCTGCCTTGAGAAAGTACTCCTTCAGTGACCACTTCATCAACTGATTGTCCAAGCTGGCACTGGCAACCTCCTCAAACTTTTCAATGGCCTTGTCGTACATGCCCAACTGAGCAGCAAATGTGGCGACTTTGAGTAGGCACTTGTGTGCAAGACTAGAGATATTCGCAAAATGCAATTACAAAGACGGTGAGTTATAGCTAAATCCATCACTAGAATGGTTTTGTAGAGGCATCAAAACACAGCAATAAAAATATGAACGTACGCTGTTGAGGCTTCAGCAGAGTACCAGTCGGCAGCGACTTCGTACGCATTCATGGCCTTGTCGAGATCGATCAGCTCCGTTTCGTAGATGCTGGCAATGTCCTCCTGGTGTTTTGCCGCCGACTGGAAACGTCCTTTCTCTGTCAGAATCACGATCGCCTTCTCGAGCGCAGAAATGGCGTCTAATCAACATAGAAAACGTTGGTGTGAAAATTAGCAACGTGACAGGGACAAAGGCACATAGCCGGGTAACTAAAACCAACGAGCGTTTTTTTTTTTTTTTTTTTTTTTTACCTTGAGGGCTGCACTTCTTGAATGACTTTGAAGCGTTGATGTACGACGAGGCGGCTTCGTCACGCTCATTCATGTTGAGTTGCATGGTGGCAGCCTTACAGAAAGTGTCGCCCGACTCCTTCCCTAACGTCGGTTCAAAGCAAAGAGGCGTATAAAGCCATGTTAGCCAAGGATCCCTTTATTTTTCATTTTTCCATGCTTTTCGTCATCGACACATCCTCCACTGCGCCTTTCGGTCAGCCTCATCCCCCTTCTCCTTCTCCTTCTCCGTATGAGTGACTGATGAGGTCCACCCACACCCTTTTTGTCAGGTTTCTGTCCTCCTGTTGTGTCACAGTTGCATGCTCACTGCAAACAACATTCCATTCCATCCACGAAAAAAGAAAAAGTTGAGCGGTCCAGTTTGCGGGCTTTTCCTTTGTTACTTTCCATGCCACTGGAAGATGCCAAGAAAAAAAGAAAAAAGAACGGGGCCTAATGTGTGCAGGGAGGAGCGGCTTACATCTCTTGGCCATCTTGAAAATGTTGCCTGCGTTGGTGTAAAGTTCAGCTGCCTCCTCGTACTTGTTGCCGCCAAAAAACCACGATGACGATGTTGCTTTCTTGTCGGCCTTGGCGACCAATTCCTGTGCTTCACGTTCAGACATTGTTGTGATTGTTGTTGTTGTGCTGTATTTTCTGCCTTTGTTGTTGCTTTTGTCGAGTTTGGTTATGAATGGAACAAAAATGAGAAACGGAAGGGTAAAATAATGAATGGGCTGAGGAGGGAGAGAGCGGGAACAAGAAATAAGATGGCTGTCTCCCTCCCCTTCCTTCTCTCCAAAAATATGCACGTCACGCACGTGCTTTTTTTTTTCAATCGACCCAATGGTCTGCCCATGCCATACCCAAGCCGACCAAACTAAATAACCGACAAAAATACAGCGTCATAATTTGAAATGTTTTTTTTTATTCTTGTCTTTCTTGTTTCCTCCGCCGCTTCTTCCGCTGCCTAAACTTCTTTATCTTGGTCGGCCTGGTCATCTCCTACACGCGTATTTCTTTCTTTCCAGTTATGTTTGTTTTTAAGGGGAGGGAACTTGGGGTGTCGCGTCGAGGGGATTATTGTATGCGAACTACTTGCGGTTTCCCTTGACACTGTTGCCAAGTCCGTTGTTGAATTGGTTGCGTCCTCCGCGTCCGCTGCGGGGCTGGCCGCCCATGGTGCGCTGCTGCTGCTTTCCGGATACTTGATCCTTGGTGTTGGGTCCTAAATAATAATAATACAGAAAAACAGTATGTTAGTTCCAGCTCTGCATCCTGCTTACTCACACGAACAACGTACAGTCGTGCACAAAGGAGGTCTTACCCTTCTTGGGACGGTCAGCCTGCTGAGGAGTCTTTTGCTCCAGCAGTTTCTCGTTACTCTCGACAAATCCGGTGGCCTTCTCGGCAAAGGCAAGCGCAAGGGCCTGCACCTGGCTGGGCTGGACGTGGTGCAACACAACAACATTGCTGACCTGGTCGATGCTGGCCGACAGTTCCTCGCTCCAGATCATCTTGGAGACGATCGAGATGACAGTGTTCTTGGGTACATTGAACATGCTGGCGAGCTGCTCAAGGCCAACAGAGGAGTAGAATGAGGCGTTCGAGAAGAGGTAGGTACGGAGTCCCTCCTCTTGGATCTTTTGACCAAGCATCTCCTTGATCTTGTCGCTATTGGGCATGAGCTCCCAGATCTTGATGGCGTTGATCAGCTCAACCGACTGCTGCCATTCACCATTGGAAAGAGCCTTGGCGGCACCCATGATGTGGTCGCGAGTGTTCTCGGGAGGACCTGCAAAGACCTGCCGAGAGTTGTAGTCGAGCATGCGGCGGAAGGGCTTGGAAATGACCTTCTTGCGGTTCTCGGGTTTGAGGTTGGCGGCAGCCATGGTGGGAATCTCCAAGAGCATCGAGCAGGTCAGGTAAACACACTCGAGGAGCTCCAGGTTGGTGTGCATGTGGAAGGGGAGCTGACGCTGGCGATCAAGCTTCTCCTGTTCGGGGGAGATGGCGTTGTTGCGCTGAAGCTGCAAGCCCTGGGCCAACAACTCCTTGACACGGCCAGTGCCTGAGATATCCTGCAAGCAGCCCTGGGCTTCCTTGATCATGCCAGAGCGGAAAGCACAGAGACCAAGTTGGACCATGGCGCGGTTGTGCAAGATCTGAGTGGTCACATCAGCCTGGTGGATGGTCTCCTGCAAGTGCGACATCAAGAGCATGTCGCGAGCAACAAAGAAACGGTTGTGGAGAGCATGGTGGTAGATGTGGCAAAGCATGGCACGGGTGCGGAGCAACGAAGCGCCGTTCTTGTAAAGGTAGACACAGAGATCGTGGATCAAATTGGCCGAGTCGAGAGCAGGAGTAGCAATGTGGGCAGGGAGAGTGGTGGCGAGGGTCTGCTCGACAGCCAGAATGACAACGTCGGGCTATAATTGTGTGCGTATATAAGAACAGACTTAATGAAACGATTGACTTCAAAAAAAACTCTCAGTGAAAACTTTTTCAATCATACCTTGAAGTATAAGTGCTCAAGACGTCTCATGGTGGTGCGGCTGATGGCATCAGTCATCTCCAAACGAACAAAGTAGGCGTTCGTGCGAACAATGACAGTGTAGAGGCCAACCTCATCCTTGAGGCGGTCGACGTAGTCGGTGGTGTGGGGGTCAATATTCTGGAGCGACTTGGTGAACTCGTCGTCCAGGCGGTCAATGAAAGCAACAATGGATCCCTGAATGAGCACGGGCTCGCCGTTCTGAGGGATGCGGTCCTTATCGTTGTCATCCTCCTCGGGAGCATTCTCGCGCACAATGTAATCGGGGTTGGCCTCTAAGATGGTCAACAGAGAGTTGAGGTACTTATCGGCGCTATAAATTGTCAATCAAATTATTAGCTATCAGGAAGGAAAAACCATATAGTTTGTTCCGCGTGAGAAACAGAAAAGTGGCCTTACTTCTTCCAGAGTGGGATGCTCATATATCCAGAGAGACCAATGGCAAAGTCGAATTGGGCAGAGATCAAGCTCAAAAGAACACGGATCTTTTGGAAAGGAGTGTTGGCGACAACCAAGAGTCTCTCCAAAATGCGGACCTGCTCCTCGCGGTTGGTGTTCTTCTTTCCACGGGCCTCGGCAACCTCGCGCAGCTTCTTAAACAAGTTCTCCTGGTTGAACTCGACAGTCTTTCCGCCAGCGCCGACGGGAGTGAAGCCATCATCCTCCTCCTCCGCAGCCTCAGAGTCGCCCTCAGAGTCAGAAACGACTGGCTTCTTCGCCTTCTTGCTCTTTGGCTTCTCTTCGACAACCTCCTCCTCCTTGTCGTAGTTCTCGGGGTCCTTCTCGTACTCCTGAATCTGACTCTCATACTGGCGGTTGTTCTTCTTGATGTTCTGCTTCATCGAGTTCAGAGCCTTGGCGTTAGAAGGGTTCAGCTTCTTCGTGGCAGTTTTCTCCTTGGCCAAAGCCTTCTGAATTTCCTTCTCCAACTCGGCAACAGCCTTGATGTAGAACTTGGGAACACCAGACTGAGCAATGATACCAGCAGCCTTCTGCACAGCCTTGTTGGCGCGATCGAATTCTATTATGAAAAAAAGGCGAAAGAGAAAATCGATAGATCACATCAGTATCCAAAACATTCCCCTTTATTCCCTCCTGCGTCATCCTGACTCTTGCAACCTGCTCGAGGCTGACGTGGCGCAGTCTAACTAGGATCGTCCAAGGGTGGCTAGAAGTCACCCAAATGATACTGCGTAAAGTTGTCCAGGATGAGTCCAAGTGGACCCCATTGCGCTATAGGATCCTTTTGATCCATCTTCCTGAGAAATGCATAGTATCCAAAGTCGTCGAGATAGCTCCTGCTGGATGAAAAAGAAAGCTTCGTGGCCTTTGCGCCTTATTTTGTGTGATTTGTTCGTGTCGCAATTCATCAGAATCAAACGTTGCCATACCATTCTGAGCCGAGACCCAGTCGTTAATCTTTTGCTTGTTGGCCATCAAAGTCACTGCCTGCTCAATTTCCTCGAAGCGCTTGTCCTTGGCGGATCGCACCACTCGAACAGTGTCGTCATCACTGTCTGAATCAGAATAATCTTTCTCAAGACGGTTCATAAGACTGGGCTTGGTTGCGGTGCGGGGCTCGTCATCAGAGCTCTCATCGGAATCATCCGAGTCAATTTCAGAATCAGAAATCTCCTCAGAATAGTCATCTGAGTCGTCAGAGTCGCTCTCGCCAGCGCGGAAGAATCGAGACATGTTGAAAAGGGTAAAGAGAAAATCAGATCCATCAACACAATCGCTCTTATCCTAGGCTCAGAAGGGGTGCCTGGACGAGGCCCTTAAACAACGGCCAGAATATTTGTGGCTTAGATGCTCATTCCGTAAATTTGGGGTAGTAAATAAAAATGAGTATCAAGTCGTAATTTCCAACAAGCGAGCAAATCAGATTTTCTGGTTTGTTGGCATAGGTCTGCTGGCCCAATGGAAAGGCGTCTGACTACGAATCAGGAGATTGCAGGTTCGACCCCTGCGTAGATCAATTCTTTTTTGCACTTTTTACGACTCATGATACTGGATCGAAGGTCATGCGTGTAGTATTCGATTTGGGAAGCTGCTTTTTGTTATTTAAAGCCGTTACGACTCCAAGCTGGGTCTCGCTCGGCCCGGCACACCGTAACAGGGAACTCCCCCGCCCAGTACGGTGTTCCGAGTGCCGTCTTGAGCCGGGCGCGCAGGATGATCAAGTTTAAGAAATGCTGTACCAGGGTCTTGAGGCTAGGGGTGCAATCGTGATCATGAATTTATTCGTGTGGTATCTATTTGTTACGCTTGTCACGTCTATGGTATGGGTGGAGTTGTTCTAAAGCATGCGTGGCTATGATTTGCCACGGGTCTATATAGTAAATGGAGGGATGTTGATCAAGCATTGGCGAGAGAATCATGAAACGAATAGTCCTCCTTCGCTGCCGCCTCCAGCATGATCCTCCGCATCTCCACCAACACCTTGTCCGCCTTCTCGCGCGTCGCGAAGGTCGACTTTTGCCAGGTATTCGTGACCACCAGCGTGTTGTTGGCTGTCGCAGCACTGAACGTAAACGCCGAGCTTGTGGTACATGCAGACTGACTGAACACAGGATCCAAGACCTTGAAACCAACTTCATCCTGGAGTTGATCCCACGCCTTGCCCAGGTTCGAGAATCTCACCGTCGTTTCGCGGCCGTGCTGAAGCTCCTTGAATTGGCTCACCATGTACTCCTCCCAGCCGCCCTGAGTCTTGGGTAGATACTCCAAGAGTCCCAAATGCTCCAGCAGTGACTTCCGACCCTTGGTTGTCTGTGTAGCCTGGATGACTGAGGCGCCATACATGTGGCTCAGCCCCCAAAAGGAGGTCTGGAGCTCGACCCTAATGTCCTTGGTCACGGCCTCAGAGACGTACACGCCTTGATCATACTTGTCGATTGGTGGGCTGATCATGTTGCGCAGAGCCACGGCAGTCGAAATGCTAAGTTTGTCCTTGGTGGTGCTGGGATTGGCCCTGTTGCTCGCATCGGACATGAACAAGGACTTGAGCGCAAACAGAGACGCAGAGGAGAGTATAGTGTTGACGGTGGTCTTGTGGGCTTTGGCTGCTGCCACGATCGTTTTGGTTTCTTCCTGAGTCAGAGCGAGGTATGAGACCAAGGTCTCATGGGATGTCTTGACTGATGCGTCAATGTCACCAGCCCAATACTTTGATTCGAGCATGCGCTTGAGATGTTCAGGAAGGAGATGATGCATGCTAAGTTCCTTGATAAGCGTTGTGATGCTTGGGCGGCAGTCGGTGCGCTGTTCAAGTGAAGGTGGGAGGGGCTCGTTCGAGGTGGGAATAATAGCCAAGTTCGAGGTTGCTGGTGTTGGGCTGTTGATCTCATGGTTCAGCCGTTCAACCAACAGCTCTGAGAACATCATGCCAGAGCGACCATCTGAGATGGAGTGCTATTTGTTGCGAAAGGTATCAACGGTTTGAAGATGAAGAAAAACAAGGTTAATTTGCAGTCGCGTGGAGAATTTTTTTAAATATGCTATGAGGTTCCCCGATTTTCTAATGTATTACCTGGAAGTTGTACAAGAGGTAGTAGGTGTCGTCCTGCTTGACATGGACGACAATGATCCTCCAGAGAGGCACCTCGTGATGCGCAATGTTGAAGGGCTGTGCATGTTCAGCCTCCATGACCTTGGCAATGTCTTCAGGATGCTGAATCGAGTCGAGACGGATGATCTTGTTGAGGTCAATATGTGGCAGTCTGCGGAAAGTGGGGTGGGCGGAGAGGTGTTCACCGATCACAACAGACAGTGCAGGGCGCTGTTGGACGAGCCAGGAAAGGGCAGGTGAGAGGAGGGCGATCCACTGACCCTTGTCCTGCGGCCACTTGAGGTTGGATTGGAGCTGCAAGCGGGTGCCGATGACGACGTTGTAGTAAATATTGGTGTTTCCTTGGGCCAGCGTGTATCGCTCGAGGTTGGCGACCGGGCGGACAAGAGGAAGTTCAGTTTTTTCTTGTGACATTGTTGTATGTGTATGAGGTTGGAATGAAGAGAGAGAGAGAGAGCCCTGGCCAGCCTCCTATTTATTGTTTTCTTGGTGAAAATGAGCAACAGTGGGGTCGTTGCTTTCTTTCGTCGAATCGATGTTTGGCGCAGCCATGGCATTACGTTGCGGAGAGTTAGGCGCACAGCCCACTATTCGAAAGCGAGTTATTCTTGGGACCAAAAAGAGATCGATCGAGAATAAAAGCGTCAATACTGTCGGTCTCTCTTTCTCTTTCCTTTTGTCTATCATTCTTGTTGTTCTTTAGTTCTTTAGCTTCTATGAATGCCAGTAGGTCATAGTGGTCTATGCATGGTGAGAGTGCATTGTATACTTTACGTCACAGCGTTCTTTCTTTTCCCAATCTCGGAAACCATTCGTGCAAACAAAATTTCGCCCAACCCTGCCAAATCAAGGCAAAGGCCAAGGCTAATTCATTACGAACCCAATTGTATCAGAAAACTGGACCCAGACACAGACACGGACACAGACATCCCCGTCAGGAAAACGCACAGAAAAACAGAAAGACAGAACGAACACAGAATGCACAATTACGTTTATCGATGCAGGTACCCATTGGTTGAAGCGGGCAAAAACAAGACAGAAAAGACTTTTCGTGGAGCAACATGCAACGGAAGGCTGCTATTAGGGGGTTTCAAACTTTGACATTTTACAAAAAAATAAGCCATCGACACGGTGTTGTTTTTTTTGGATTTTTCAAAGCTTGTATCGACATATAACCGTCCTCGCCCTTTTTTTTTGCACTTTTGAACATCGCCTCAACAATACCACATGGTCAAATCAACGTCCAACACAGCTGCTGGCGTTCAGATTTGTAAGGCATCACAGTTCCGATGTTGTTTGCGATGATGATGACAAAAATGGTTGATACGGACAAGGCTTGTCTGGAGAGAAAAAACGGCTCATATGAAATACATCAGCCCTCGAGGCGATTTGTTTGTTTGCGAGCCAAGACTTGTGGCCAGAATAAGCCCTGACTGTCAAGCCTTCAGATTTGAAAACAAGCCTGTGAATGTCAAGGTTTGAAACCCCCTATTATCTGCATCACATATTCCTTGGCGTTCACCACAAGGCTATCGCAATACGTAATCGACTACAGATGGTTTTTATATGTACAAAGAAAGGCATTTGGAAAGAAAAAAAGGATGAAATCAAACTATCTGCTAGAATTGGAAAAAAAAAAGAGATGACTACTACAGGTGCGTTTGCTCATCCGGGAGCAAAGGTAAAAAGAAAAAAAGTTGTAGCGTCCAATGGTAGTCCTCCCGATCCCTCGCCCATGATAGCAATAATTTAACGCTTAAAAGGCAAGAGCGTCGCCAGAGTTCTCGATGCTCTCCTTGACAAACATCTCCCAGTACTGGTAGATGATGGTGGTGCACAGCAAGATACCGGTGCCGGAGCCAATGGCGCCAATCAAATCGGCAAAGACAGAAACGGCACCCAAGACGGCGCCACCAAAGGCGGCAGCGGTGGGGATGACGCGCTTTAACTCTTTGTACATCGAAGCATCACGATGACCAGCCATGACCATGTTCTGGTCTTTGAGCTGCTTGGCAACGTCGCGGGGAGAGGAGCCAGAGACCTCGATCCAGGTCTTGGACAAGAGGGCGCAGGCAGTCAACATGAAGGTGACGTAGACAACGGTGTGGATGGGGTCCAAGAGAGCTTCGGTGATGCTGTGGGGAGGCGACATGTAGTAAGCAAGACCACCGGAGGCAATCATCTGGTTGGTGCCCTGGTAGGGGCTCCAGGTGCCGAGGATGCGGACAAGGATGTTCTCGGGGAAGCGGCTATAGACCATCTGGGAGATCATGAACATGTTAGAGGTCAAAGCAGACTGCAGCATGATGGGCATGTTGGAGGTGTAGAACAGCTTGATGGGGTAGGTGCCGCGCTGGCCACGGAAGCGGGAGGATTTGACGGGGAGCTCAACACGGAAGCCCTGGAGGTAGATGACAATGCCAAAGATCAAGACGGTAGCCAACAAGTTCATGACGTTGGGCAAGTTCTGACGGTAGAAGGCCTCCTTCAAGGCGCGGGACTTGTTAGAGCGGGTGAAAAGCAAGTGGAAGAGGGCAATCAAGGCACCCTCAAACTCAGGGCCGTTGCCGACGTTGTAGGTGGTGGGGCTGAGAGCCTTCCAGAGGATGGTCTCGCAAACGTTGGTGGCAATGAAGAGAGAGATACCGGAGCCCAATCCGTAGCCCTTCTGCAAGAGCTCGTCCAGGAGAACAACAATGACACCAGCAACAACCAACTGAAGGATCAAGAGCAAGCAGATTCCAGCACCCAACTCGGAGGGAGGTCCGTACAATCCGTTCATAACCGAGACAGTGGCCTGACCAAAGGCGATCAAGACAGCAAACACTATCGAGTAGAACGAGGTGATCCAGGTTAGGCCATGATTTTTTTTAACCAAAAGTAAGCAGGGGAAGACGGTCTCTGGGCAGAAAAATTAAGCTTACACTTCTGGGCACCGTTGAAGAGGGAGCGATCCTCCTTGAGGCTGTAGTCAACCTCGATCAAGTTGGCACCAGCCAACAACTGCATGAACATGCCGGAGGTGACAATGGGAGTAATACCGAGTTCCATGAGAGTACCACGGTTGGAGGCGAGGATAGCACGCATCCAGTAGAGAGGATCAGAAGAGTCCGAGGACATGATACCGTACAAGGGGACCTGAGAGCAGACCAAGAAGATGAACAAGGTGACAGCAGTCCAGAGAACCTTTTGCCTGAATGGGATCTGTGTGGATTGGCCATCACAAAAATGTAAAGGAGTTCAACAAAAAAAAAAAAAAAAAGGAGCGAGAAGGGGTCATTTAGTTGAGTTTTTGTACTTCTCCATACAGTGATCTCTCCATTCTTCTTTTTTCGTCCTTCAAGACTGTCAGTTCTCCAAGTCGAGTCGAGTCGAGTCGAGTCGATTGCTGTCTGCTGTAATGCCCATCAACTGAGAGCGACACGCTTGGTTTGACCAAGCATCTAAGACGATCAATAACAGTCAAACGGAAGCGTACCTTGCGCTCGGGGGCAGCAATCTCGGGCAGGACAGCCATGAAAGGCCTGATTAAGTGAAGAAAACGGACTATTTCACGCGCAGAGAGGGAGAGAGCAAGACGGAGTTAGCTTTTGTTCATGATGCTGATGACTGATCAGATGAAGGTCGATGAGACAGGTCAGAAAAATGGTTCCTTGTTCCCATTTCTCAAAAAGTATGCGCGAGTATGTCTTGTCATTCGCTCTGGCTCCATGTATCCTGCGTATCCTCCTTGAGAGACAAGTACAGTGTTTGTCTCCAGAAGCTGTTGTATCCAGGCAAAGTGCCTATTCTCTGGGGCGTGCGAACCCATGTTCCTGAATCAGACGAAGAGTGGGAGTGGGAATCTCTCCATGAATGTTCTTGCAAATGTTGTGTCTGCAGTCAAGAGGATACTTACAGCCAGCCATCGCTTTTTCTGGTTATTGATGGGATGGGAGGAGGAGAGGTGGCAGGAAGGATGAGGATGAGGATGAAGGGATGGATGGAAGAAAAATGAAAATGATGGAAGCAAATTAGTGATCTCGCTTCGTGTGGTCGAGTGTGAGCTCGCGAAAGTTGAAACAGAGTTCTCGCGATATCGACCAATCAGATTCAGCCACTCTGATCCTCAAAAATGGAGGAAAACTGTTGCATTTGCGAGGAGGTTGAATACAGAAACGTGACTTATTGCCACTAAAAAAATATTTAGTCTTGCTTGGCCACGATGGCCTTGAGCAAGTATGCAGGGAACACGAATGGTAGGGTGGCTAGGCTATTGAAAGCCCTTTAAATGGCTGTAGTGGGAATAATTGTAGTCTAGATATCGAACTAGTGCAAGGCACTTCGATGGGTGTCAAATATCTCATCGATCTCGTAGACATTGGCTTGTGAAAGCGCATAGATATTTGTAGGCAAACTTGACACTCAGACATTGCATATCACTTTGATGTTTTGTCGTGCATCCAAAGCTCACACTGACTTTCTAGGTTTCAAGTGGAGATGGAGGATATGGTCTGGTCTTTGTGGTCTTGTTTTCAGAGCAAAGACTGACGATTAATTAGCTGATCTTGCTTCATAAAGATTTTGAATACCCTGTTCCTTATCCTCTCTCCCCACTCCCCTGTCTGTGATGATTGATGCATTGATACCAATGTTGGCAAAGCATGTCAAACTCTTTACCGGGATTCGTTTGCAGATATTGATTGCCTCATGTCTCGATGTCTAGTTTCTCACGTCAGTCAGCCCGAGAGATGTTCCCATTGTTCTATAAGCCTATTTGTTGACGCCGTCTTGTAGTTTTCTTCGATATCCTTCTGTTTTCTTCTTTGCCTTTGCGCCCTATCCAAGCGCAGCTCGACTCTCGAACACCAACAAGTATTCAGGTATTCAAGTATGTCAAGCTGTCAAGCTGTCAACATGCTCTCTCTACTTCCTATTCCCACCCCGACTTTCAATATGTCAGTTAACATATGAGGCATTTTTTTTGTTGTTGTGCGCTATTTTCTGAAGCTTGTCAAAAATGACAGCTGAGCAAAACAAACCTTAAAATAAAAGACAAAAGCAAAGCATGATGTGCTTTTTGACAGGGCTGCATAAACAACCACCGAACAGAAAACATTCAAAAAGAAAAGACAATTGCAGGGTGCATTCATTTGCATTCATTGACAGGCAGAACAGATGGGTGCAAAGATGACAGAACTATGAGCGAAGGGAAAAGAACTGGACCTGTATAAAACCGGCACTCTTCTCCCCTTCATCACCCTCACTCCCGGTCTCATTTTTCTTTGTTCCTTCCCCCTCTCCTTCCTCCATTCCCTTCCCTCTGTCCTTCTCCCTGTCCACGTACTTTAGCCGCTGTTTCTTCCCTCCATCTATCTCATCTTGTCCCTTGAGCTCGCTCACCCGTCCCCCCGTCGCGCTCAAACAACAGCTGGCATCCGTCTTTCATTCATCCATCCCCTTTGCTACACACTTTTCTCCAGTATCCGTTTCTACAACCTGTTTGTCAGAGAACATTATTTGTTGTTCCTTGTCACCACATTCCACATTCATTTCTTCTCCCTCTCTCTCTTTCTCTTTCTTCATTTCATTTCGAATTGAGTTGCCTTCATTTCGGGTCTCCTCATTAAGGAATAGAAAAGAAGACAAAAAAAATTTACTCGCAAGGGTGACATACATCGCACTTCAAGAATGTTTGGCTTGACGAGATCTGGGAGGATTATTTTGCTGCTGGGGCTGAACATTATCATGTTCCTGGCTGAATTGATCGTTGGATACAAGACCGGCTCCCTAGCCCTCATTGCCGATGCCTTCCATATGCTGAGCGATGTCCTCAGTCAAGTGATTGCTCTGTATGCCATCCGGGTAAGTCTCTGTTTTCTTATTTGTCCAAGTGACGCCATTATGCTATTCGTTTTTTGACGTTGCCCAATGGCAGTTGTTGGGGGACACAAGGTGAAGGGAGCACCAAAAAAAAATGACGAAGGGTACATTGAAATGCACACACTCGGGGGCAAATGCCTAAAACATTGTCAAAGCGCACACGTATTCACCACATTCACATACTAACTGAATACCCACATTCGCATCTTATCTCCCCGGTCTCTTTCAGCTGGCTGCAAAGACAGAGTGGCAGCCAACATTGTCCTACGGCTGGCAGCGCGCCGAGCTGCTGGGCGCGTTGTACAATGGTGTCTTCCTCTTGGCCCTGTGCTTCACCATCTTACTCGATGCCATTGAGCGCTTCTTCAAGCCGGAAGGTATTTACTTTTATGAATTAAGCAGGGCCCATCCCCTCCCCCTGATGTTACTGCACACCCCTGCCTTCATGCCATGAAATGGTGCTGACAGAAATGGGTGGATCTCTATTTTTGTTGCTCGCCTGTAGATATCGAGGACCCCAAACTGGTCTTGGTCGTTGGCGGCATCGGTTTGGTCTGCAACCTAATGGGCCTCGTACTCTTCCACGACCACTCTGGCCATGGCCACTCTCATGGAGGTCATTCTCATGGCCATTCCCACAGCTCCAAGAAACCCAAGGCCATCGCTAGCTCGCCTGACGACGGCTCTGACGACGAAAAGGGGCCCAAGGAAGCCCCTTCTCTGCGACACCAATCGTCTCTCGAAAGGATCTCACCCTTGAAGCAGGCCAACATACAAAATCTCCAGCAAGCCGCGCTGGAGGTCCAGCAGCAGATCGAGAACGAGGAGCGCTATGCCCAGCAGGATGCCGAGGAGACAAGAAGTCGAAACAGTTCCTTTAACGAGAAAGAGGGTGCCCGTTCTCACGTCCAGTCTGGTGCCTCCAGACCTGATGCTGTTGTTGTGAGCATGGAGGGCACTCAAGTCCTGCCTGCAGAGCATACCCACGACCATGACGACGACCATAACGAGGCCCACGACCACAGCCACGACCACAACGATGGTGCTCATGACCATGACCATGCCCATGCCCATGCTCACGACGACGAAGGCAAGGGTACCAAACCCTCAGGCGAGGATTTGAACATGCAGGGAATCTTCTTGCATGTACTGGGAGATGCCCTTGGCTCTGTTGGTGTAATCTTCACTGCTCTGTTTATCTGGCTGACTGACTTCAGCTGGCGGTTTTACATGGATCCCATCATCAGGTACTAGTTCACTTCTCTAGTTTAATAGTGCTTGTTATTCCGCAAAATCTGTCATACTAACGTACTCTATGCTTCCCTATCTTTTCCAGTGTCTGCATTTCTGCCATTATCATCCACTCTGCCTTGCCACTAGTTCGTTCTGCATCATTCATTTTGCTGCAGGGTGTCCCAGTGGGTGTCGAGATTGAAGAGATTCGCCGCGAGATCAAGGCCATCCCCGATGTCATTTCAATCCACGATTTGCATATCTGGCAGCTGACCAACATCAAGATGGTGGCCTCGCTCCATGTCCTTGTGACCAACCAAGAAGCATTCGAGAGAGTCTCCCGAGCCGTCAAATCTATTATGCACCGTGCCGGTGTCCACTCTACCACGATCCAGCCCGAGTTCCCTGGTATGCACCCTTACCACCAACAGCTCGCTATTAGTCGAGGTGGACTGAGGCAACGCCAGAACCTGTCATCTGACGAGGACGGCAAGACCTTGCTATCATCCACTGCCTTGACCAGTCGTGCCGCCTCGGAGGCTGCTCAGAGTAACGAGTATTTGCACGATGGCTCGCACCCTGCCAGTGCCGTCGGTGAGGCTATCGAGGGTGGGGTGGTACCCGATGAGAGCGGTGCCTTGGATGAGTCCAACTGCGGCTTGCTCTGTGTGGATGGTGAGCAAGCATGCGATGTTGGCAGCTGCTGCACTCTCCCTGTGAAGCGATAACTTAAATACAGAGTCAAAAGATACCATTCTTCTCCCGTCCGAGGTGCGAGAAAGTGCATTCTCCTCCTCATAGTAATTTAGAACTCATATATATATACATAATAAAAAAGATCGATATTCATTTACTTCGTATATTTCGTGTCTACGATCGACAGCCACTGCATAACACCAACGCACCTATTATTTACACGAGAATCTTCTTCAAAGCATCCTTCTGGGCAGCTGTGAGATGAGTTGGGAACTTGACGACGAATTTGACAATAAGGTCGCCCTTCTGGCCAGGCTTCTTGGAGATGGGCATGCCCTCGCCTGGGTAGCGCTCCTCCTGTCCAGGCTGGATAATGCGCGCACTGCTTGCAGAGACGGGCAGAGTACGTCCATCCAGAGTCTTGACCGTCTTTGAGAATCCAGTAAGGGCCTCCACTAACGACAACTCGAGATTCAGCACCAGATCGTCGCCTCGGCGAGTAAAAAGATTATGAGGTTTTTCCTCAATTGTAAAAACAATATCCTGGATCTCGCCGTTGGGGAACTCGTCACCCTCGCGTGGGAAACGGATCTTGGTGCCAGCCTTCCAACCGGGCTTGACATCGATCGTGAGAATCTTGTCCGACGTGCGTCCTGTTCCACTGCTGACCTTGCGTGTGACCTTCAAACGCTTGGTAACACCCTTGGCTAGATCCTCGAGTGAAACGGCCAGTGTGCGCTCCAACGCTGGAGGCTTCTCGGCGGCTTGGTGTTGATGCTGACGCTGTTGCTGTGATGGGCGTGCGCGTCCTCCCATACCGGGCATTCCACCCATGCCGCCCATACCACCGGGCATGCCCCCACCTCTGCCATATCCTCCCATGTCATCGTCGTCCATGCCGCCCATGCCACCCATGCCGCCCATACCCCCGCCTCCACCAAATGAGGCAAAGAACTGCTTGAAGATGTCCTCTGCGTCCGAAGGATGGAATCCACCACCGCCACCACCTCCACCCATGCCTTGACCGCCAAAGGAGAACGTATGCCCACCACCACCGCCAGGGAAACCACCACTGAAGCCTCCAGGGAAGCCTCCGGCGGCACCGGGTCCGGCTGCCCCTCCTCCACCCTTGAGACCATCCTCACCAAACTGGTCGAAAACGGCGCGCTTGTTCTTGTCGCTCAAGACCTCATAGGCTTCGGAGATGTCATGAAATTTCTTTTGTGCATCTTCAGCCGAGTTCTATTTCGCAGATCGCAATTTTTTTGCATGGATCGACAGGAAAAAGCGTTGTCAGCATCTTTTTTTTTTTTGGTGCATGGAAAGACCCGCAACTATTTTGAATATGGCGTTTGCTTGAACAAAACTTGTTCCATAGAATGAGAAATGAACGGGAAGGCCTTCTTTTTTTACCTTGTCTGGGTGATACTTCAAGGCCAGCTTGCGGTAAGCTTTTTTGATCTGGTCATCGTCAGCTGTCTTGGGGATTCCGAGGATGGCGTAGTAGTCCTTGCCCATAGTATTCTTTCCGTATCACGCGTTCGTGGGAATGAGTTCAATAAGTGATATTTATGAGGGAGTGTGTTTTGCTGAAAGAGATGCAGAATTGAGGAGGAATGAGGATGAATGGACCGTTGCAGAGAATGGAAGCTGGGCGAAATTTTTCCAAAAAAAAAAGTTTTATATCACGTGCGGAACCGATTTTTGACGGCGTCCTTACACACCGTCAAAGCTGGAAGGAAAAAAAATGTTAGCATTTATCGAGCGGAACTGCTTCAACAACTTCTGTCGTGTATCCAGAACAGAAATGCGGGAAGATCTTGAAACAGGTTCCCCAAGGTATACAGAGTTTAGAACGGTCTTCAGGACTAGGTTGTCTGGACGTGAACTGACAACTTTCGATCTCACAAGAGCTTACAGATAATCTCTTAGGGTCCATGAATAATTACTGACTACGAGTAGTACCGCCAACTCAGTCATCATGCCGCCACACCAGAAGACAGGTCGCTTGCCTACATCACTTCATTGGAAAGCTGAACGCGAACGCGAACGCGACGGATGGTCTATACCAGTTCAAAATTCATACTCAAATCCATTTGTGACGGTCTTGGTGGCAAAGCACCCTAAGTCATGCGAACAACAAGCGAACGTCAATTGAGATTCTCAGTTCTTCACCCTCTCCATCTCCCAACTGTTTGCACCCATGGAGATCATCAAGGATAATTTCGAAGCCAGCCTGCCAATGCTTAAGAAGGCCATTGAAGAATGCGACTTTGTGGCTATGGACACTGAAATGACAGGTAACAAGGACGCATAAATCATCACACGGTGAACAGACACAACAAAACTTTGTCCTTGGAAACGATTGGCTGACCGTGCTCTGTTATCTGTGATCAAAAAAGGACTCGCTCTGCCTATCAATGTACCCAAGAACACGGACAGCCTCTCGACCCGTTACCAGAAGGTGTCCACCAGCGCAGGCAGCTTCTTGGTGATCCAGTTGGGCATCTGCACCTTCACCTGGCGGGACGAGATTGGTGGCTACGAAGCAAGACCCTTCAACTTTCCGTGTTTCCCCTCAAGTGCAGATGAGGCCAAGGCTGGCGAACGGTTTTTCAAGTGTCAGAGCACCAGTCTCGAGTTTCTGATCAAGAACGGATTCGACTTTAACAAGTGGATCTTGCACGGAATCCCGTACCTCACTCGACCTGAAGAAGAGGCGTACATTATCCGAAAGACCGAGAAGGAAGCCAACAACGCCTCGGCGTCAGTGAATAACATCGCCATCGACGACCGAAACAAGACCTTCGTGACCATGACCATGTAAGTGCGCCTGATGGGAACAAACTTTGCTAGCAGGAGTGCGCGTCATCATGCCTTTTGTACTCATGGTTGTTCATTCAAAATAGTGAGCGGATCCAAGAGTGGCTTCAAAACTCGACGGAGGAAACATTGGTGCTGCAGGCGAACAACAGTTTCTTCAGAAGACTCGTATACCAGGTGATCAGGACAGATTTCAACGACGCACTTCATGCTGTCGCTGATACCCGTGCTCGCACCATGACCGTTCAAAGGATGACGGACGAAATTCGTCTTCAAAAGGAGCAAGCCAAGATCCCCAAACCACCTATGCTCAACCTTCGCCGTGTGTTGGACATGACCATCGAGGCCAAGAAGCCACTGATCGGCCACAACTGTTTCCTTGACCTCATGCAGATCACTCAGCAGTTTTTGTGGGATGTGCCACGAGAGTTGGAAGACTGGAAGCGTTCCTTGAACTTAGAGTGGAATACGTATGTATCTTGTATGACTCGGCTTTTTTTTTTCTGTTCTATTGTGATGTGCAAGTTTTTTTTTTTGACCGACTTTACCGTTATCTTAATCCTCTAGCATTATCGATACCAAGCATCTTGCAGGACACCCCATGATCAAGGAGCACTTGGAGTCAACAGGCTTGGAGATCGTTTCTGAGTGTGTTCAAAAGGAGCCTTTCTCGACCGTTGGTCCAAAGATCGGTAATGATAGGTTAATTTGGTGTTACTTCACCGTAACTGATTTTTTTATCTTGTGCGAGCTAATCTAACTTATTTTTTTTAATTTTTTTGTTGCATTCGCATGATTACAGTGATGGCTGAAGGCTTTGACAGATACCTTGCCGACGCGTCGTTGAAGCCAGCCGAGACTAACGAAACGGATGACAAGACTCAGAAGGATGATACCAAATACCATGAGGCAGGCTACGATGCTTACATCACTGGCCAAGCGTTCCTTCGATTTGCCGGTTTTATCCTGAAGGAGCATGAGAGAGCAGCGGCCAACCAGGAGGCGCACACGCGGAAAAAGAGACGAGTCGAAACTGAAGGCGAAGAAGGTGTTGAAAGCTCAGAGACCCCAGAGTGTACATCAGAGACAGGGGAATCATTGACAGCAACTAAGGGCGAACAAGGACAGGAAGAACCCAAGAAGGGTCAGGAGAAGGAAGAAGACGAGGAAGAGGACGGTGAACTTTCAGAAACCGAGCTGGAGAAGGAAATGTTGATGGAGCGAAGCAAGCGCGTCATCATTGGCAACCCAACAAAGTCGATCCTGGAAACGGAAGAGCTGCAGAACTACTACAACTTTCTCCATATGATGCGCTCCGACATCCCAGTGATGAACCTGACCGGCCCAGACCAGGAACCTGCCGAACGTCCATGGAACCTTCTTCTCAAAAATATTCCTGCTGGATCTACGACCTCAACTCTGTTTTATCTCTTTGGACCTTACAACCCCTTCAGATTTACTTGGGTGGACGATCGCTCGGCCTGGATTCAGCTCAGCCGATTCCCTCCTGGCACGAACGGCCCTCCTGCCAATGGCGAACCTGCGGTACCTTACGAACCCAAATCACTGCCCATTGGACTCCTTGGCGAAGACTACGTGAAGCCATTCTGTGTGGGAACTGAAGAGGAAGCAATGAAGGGCCGTGAGGTTGGTGTTGTCTTTGAGGCGGCTCAGATCGAGGTTGTTTCTTGGAAGACGTGGTACGATCAGAAGGAAGCCGAGGACGCCCTGAAGCGTCAGATGCGTCAGGATCCAGTGTCATCCGCTCCTTACCAGAAGCGACCCCTCCCAGGTATGTGTTTCTTGTGTCTGTGCAACCTTCCATGTGGAGGGTGGTCTGAAACTATGAAGATGGCTAGCGATGATCTATCAGGGTTATCAGATAGGGTTCATGTTGTTCCTCGGCAAGAATAAGGGTTGGGTGAACTTTTATTTTCTTATTTTCTCACTGCTAATTGTTTTTCCATTTTTTTTCTCTCACATTTTTTCCACTCACCAACTTTACAGGATCTCGTGCTGAGGGTCAACGGAGTTTGGAACCTGTTCTTCCGGAACAAAATGACGCAGTCCCAGCGTCTTTGCCAGTGGCAGTGGCTGGCGCTGCAGACCCTGCCGAGGCATTACCGGGGTCCGAAACCTCTGCCATCTCTGCAGGCAGCAAGCGCAAGTTGGAGGACGAGTGAACAATTGAGGAAGGAAATATTTTGAAGTAAAAACATCAATCCAATAGAAAGCGGCATGTCGAAAACCATTGAAACCAAGCCCTCCCTCTCTCTTTCACAAGAAAGGAAATTTATCGCACACACACACACACACACAAACAGACACCGACATACTCGTGGCATGTATGAATACACAAGATCGTGCTACACAAGGCAACTGGCTTTTATAGGCAGGATAAGAAAGAGAGAAAGAAAGAAAAAAAGGTTCAAAGAGTGGTTCCTGAGTTGAGTTTGTTGTTTTGGCTTATGGGTAAACTGGTCCCGAAAGAGAAAAGAGAGAAAGATGTCGCGAGAGCATGTCGCTTGGACCAAAAGGGAAGGGGCGTGGAGAGATGTTGTGCGTGTTGGGCGTAGGGAACCAGCCATAAATGGACTGCCGCGAGTTGCAGTGAACAAGGGTGCAAGAGACACACTCAACTCCAAGCCCACGAGTGAACAATAGCCAGTTTGCGAAACAAATTGTTGAGTTCGATTTAAGTTCATGAAGTAGGGACTCGCACTTTTGATCATTGCGAAAGTTTTTGTCAAGTTCATTGCAATTTCGCAAGTACGAATTGCGCCAATAGGAGAGCTCCTAATTTGACGTGTTCTCGTAGGAAAAAAACCATCGAGCGATAGCCAAAGGCAGTCAGTTTAAAAAAAAAAAAGTGCTTCACTTCCATTCTTAACTTCTTTATTCTTGTCACCGTTTCTTATTTCTTTTCACCGATCAAGCCAGCCAAAGATGGACAACATCAACGACTTATTTGATGACGATGATGTTTTCAATGATGCCAATAACATCCACAACAATGATGCCGAGTTTGATCCTGTTCAATGGGATCAGTTCTTTGGAGAATTTGAGCATAACCTTTTGGATGCCGAGCTTGAGGGTCAGATTCAGTATGAAGCCGCCCTGGTTGCGAACAGAGAGGAGGAAATCCGCATTCCACGGCGCAATGAGTATTTCTTTGGAGTAGACGAGAATAGGGCTAGGCTGGATGACATGGAGCTTGAGGCAGCTGTTAGGATCGAGAATGAGAATCTTGAACCCGAAGATGATCAGGATGAGTTTGAGGATGACAGAAGAGTTCAAGCCATTGTGGAAGGCATTGATCTGGTGAGAGAGGCTGTTGGAGCGGTGGGTGAGAATGTAGTGCCCGATCTCGAGGTCGAACAACAGCTGCGCGACCTCCTTCCACTTTTGCAACTCCTTGCACTAGCAATCCAGGTGTTGTTTCGAAACTGGGTACAGATACGGCCAAGAATTGAGCGACCTCGTATACCAGCCATCCGTTTCGATCTTGCACAAGTCTCCAGACCAAACTGCCAGCTCTACTTCCGCTTTTATGAAGAGGACATTCTACAGATCGTTGTTGCATTGCGAATGCCGGAGGTTGTTATCCTTGACAATGGCTCCAAGGTTCACTGTGTTGAGGCTTTATGTGTTGTGCTCCGTCGACTTGCATACCCCTGCCGCCTTTTTGATCTCATGGACATCTTTGGGCGATCGCAGTCTATGTTGTCACGTATATTCAACCACACTCTTCGCATTGTCTATCAGCGTTGGAGACAGCGACTTTTTTGGGATCCGGTCCGTCTCAACTCTGACAAACTGGAAGAATTTCACCATGCCATCCGAAGGCAGAATGCACCATGCCTAACAAGCTTTGCATTTATTGATGGTACAGTTCGTGCAGTTTGTCGCCCAGTTGAGGGGCAAGAGCATATCTACAATGGGCACAAGCGCGTTCATGCCATGAAGTACCAGTCAATTGCCACACCCGATGGGATCATAGTGCACCTGTCAGGACCTTTTGCAGGGAACCGTCACGATTCACGCCTTTTTGAGATGTCTGGCATTGCTCCAATTCTTCGGACATATGCAAAAGGCACCAACAACCGCCAGTTGACCTTGTATGGAGATCCTGCCTACACTGTGAGCGATATTATGCAGCGGCCGTTTCACACAGCAGGAATCTCACGCGAGCAGAAGCTTTTCAATGAACGCATGTCAAAAGTCAGGATTGGTGTTGAGTGGTGTTTTGGTTACGTTCTTCAATATTTCCCTTTCTCCGATTTTAAAAAAAGTCAAAAGACTCTTCTAGCAGAAGTGCATACCCATTATATTTGCTCTGTCCTCTTTGCAAACATCCGCTCCTGTATCTATCAAAGAAACTCATCCTCTTCCAAGTTTTTAGTTAACCCACCAACCCTTGATGAATATCTCCATGATTAAACAAAGCGACGAAGTAGTTTGTGTTTAAAAAATGAATTTTATATTTTTTTACGAATGTCTGATACAAGTCCATTGATGTTCTCCATGAGCTCCAACATTTTTTTTTCAATTGTGCTTGTCCGCGGTGCTTGAGATCGTGGAGCACGCCTGTTGAGAGGATTGAAGCGTACAGATTCATTACTTGCCAGGCGGGTTGGATTAGAGGAAGTTGTGGTAGTGGAGGTGGAGGCTGAAGTTGGATCCGTTGTAGACAAAGATGACGTGGTTGATGTTGGATCCAGGGAGGAAGTTGACGATGAAGGCTGAGAGGACGACGATGACGAAGATGTTGATGTTGTTGTAGCTGAGGGAGTTGCAAGCATTTGCCGTAAGGATTCCTGCCTGTTGATATGGCCTTGAAATTCAACTTCACTATGGACGTCGAAGTCCCTCTCTGTTTCCTGAATTCGTTGCTGCCTATGCTCATTGAAGTCATCTTCCTTTTGTATCAAATCCAACAAAAGCTCGTCCTGCCTTGTTACGCTCTCTGTACCGCCACTCGACCTCGAGATGCTGCTTCCTGCTGGTTGAATTCTTTCCTGAGCATCTCGTACCTCTTCATGCAAAGAAGGTAGTTTGCATTCTTCAAGTCAGGTCCTCCATGTGTCTTGACGTATGCTGCGACTTTCTCCCAGGCCTCCTTTTTCTGACCGTGTGCAACAAAAGGCGGGTGTCGAGTCATGCTCTCGAGCAAAGTGATTGTGTTGACATGGTAGTTGTTACTCCTGGGAGCGAATCCTTGACAGACCTCGCGCTTCTTTTTAGCAGGGGGCTCCTCCTCATTGCGCCTCCTCATTGCTCCCATCGACGTTGCTCCACTGTGGTTGTGGACATTGGCGACACCCTGCCCCTGTTCCTCGGCTAGCTGGGTGAGTGTCCGTTGTTGCATGACCTGGTCAGAGGGAGAGCACAGCAGCTGATTGTCTTGTGGTATGGAGACGAACTGTGGCTGAGGCGCAAGAGAGCGGTATTGTTGCTGCTGCTGTGTATATGGCTGCTGCTGTTGCTGTTGTAGAGAGGTGCCCTGTTGTGGTACATACTGTGGTTGCTGCTGCCGTGTTGTAAAGGTGGATTGCGCGAAGCTCATTGTTTCTGATGGAGAAGAGAGAGTAATGGTCATTCTAGGCAACATCTTTATGAGTTGACGTTACAATTGCAAAGCCACGAAAAAATTAAGCCAATCAAAACACCGAATGAACTTTGGCTCAAAACCTCAAGTTCAATGCTTGAACTCAAGGATTTGATGCAAAGTTGAGTTTGAAAACCTCACTAGCACGAACTTTAATGAACTTCAGTGCGAACTCGAGCCTCGAGTTCAGTTTCGCAAACTGGCTAATGGCTGAACATTGAACGGTATTTCGCTCATTTGATTAAGCGGAAACCATCACAACCATGACTACAAGGACTACGATAGCTCCATTGGTGACACTCGTACTTGCAATAAGGTATTCCCGATGTATCCCTCCTTGGGGCTTGCGCAGACAAATGTGTATGTTATGTTTGTGCTCACGTCCCTGATGACGACTTTTTTTTCAACCGGCGTCACTTGCTGAATAAACCACCGAAGAGAGATTAAGTTGTCCGCTGCTGAGTAAACCGTTTTTTTTTTTTTTTCTTTTTTTTTTTTTTTGGTCGATGCGGAATGTGTGGCGTGGACAAAACATTTAAAAACTCAGACCGGGTCCCACTTGTCCCGCCAATTTTTTATTTTGTCATCCACATTTTTTTTCTTTCTTCCTCTTGCTTTTCTTGTTTACTTCAACTCACGGACTGGAACTTCACCAATTGACACCTTTGTCATCGCATACCGACCATCAACCATCCAGCGGATTATTCCTTCCAACCCATATATACCACACCGCTTGGTCCACCATCGACACAGCAACAAAAAATCTTTATTTTCAACCTACAAACAAAATGGCTCCTGTGGTCCAAGCACCGTTGTTTTCCTTCATCTCGGACCAGTCCCTGGCTCTGATTCTGCCCATTGTCGTCTATTGGGCCTACTCTCTCCTCTTCCACTGGATCTCGATCAAGGAGTTCCCATGGCTGGAGAAGTACAGAATCCATGACAAGGAGGAAGAGACGCGAAACAGGGTCTCACTGCCAGATGTCATCAAGGCAGTCATTGTTCAACAAGTTCTGCAGGTAAAAGAAGTCTTCATTAGTTTAATCTCTAACCATGAACGATGCGACCGTCGATGCTGACAACTCTTGTTATCTTCTTCTTTCTATCCAAATAGACGGCATTGGGATTCATTGTCGTAGTGGCAGATGACTCGGAGATGGTCTTTGACGACGAACTGGGCTTGGCTCGCTATCAGTTCTGGATCGGCTCCGCAGTCTCCTTTCTTGGCATGTCGTCGATTGTTTCTCAGAGCTCCATTGCGTCTGCTGCACACGTCTGCTACTTTTACCTCGAGTCGCTTGCACGTTTCTTTGTCGCCATGTAAGTGATGTCATGCCCCCCGTTCGGGAGTGCTCGATTAGGGCGTCAGTGTTTTATTTTGTGATCCATTTTCGTTCACTGGGACTAACACTATTCTTCCATTGCAATTTGTCCATAGGTCCATCCTCGATACTTGGCAATACTTTCTCCACCGCTTGTTCCACAACGTGCCATACCTCTACAAGACCTTCCACTCTCGCCACCATCGCCTGTACGTGACTTACTCGTTTGGCGCTCTCTATAACCATCCTTTCGAGGGATTTTTGATGGACAGTGTTGGCGCCAGTCTTGCCTTCCTTATCAGTGGCATGGGCAACCGCGGAGCGCTGGCCTTCTTCTCCTTCTCGACCCTCAAGACCGTTGACGACCACTGCGGATACCACCTGCCCTTCAACCCTCTCCAGACTCTCTTCAGCAACAACGCCGACTAGTAAGTTTTTGACATCGTTCCTCGACTTATCATGTTTTGTCGGAAATGATTATGAACGCTGACATCTTGTCTTCCTTCTCTCTCTCTCTGTCTCTAGCCACGATATCCACCACCAGAACTTTGGTATCAAAAGCAACTTTTCTCAGCCCTTTGGCACCATCTGGGACCATATTCTCGGCACACATATGTCTCGCGAGGAGGCCAACAAGATTATCAAGATGAAGGAAGAGCGCAAGGCCGCCAGACTTGCCAAGCAGGCCCTCGACAATGCATCTGAGGCACTCCCAGTCATAGCCAAGCCCACAAATGCTCCCTATGGGAAGGATGACGACGATGTTCACAGCAGCGGCAACAACAGTGGCCACGACTCACATGGAGAAGAGACGCACCTGGGCGTCAGACCAAGACTCGAGCAGCGGCGGGCAAGCTTCCAGAACAAGCCGACGGTGTCTGTCCCTGAGCACCATCTCGAGGACCACGAGCAGCTCGGCCTTGGAGAGCCCAGCGCCGTCAAACTTGCGCCTGGCTTGCGTGAGCGACTCTCTGCCCGAACTCAACTAGGCAGCGAGGCCAGAGCTCTCTAAACCCTCGTGTCTCAAGTCTTCATAGCCTCTATGGCGAGTGCATCACATACCCTGTTTTTCGCTTCTTCTGTACATATATATCCCATCCCCCATTACCCCCATACCTTAATCTCATCGTTTATCTCACCATGACCACCATGGAAAATAAAAACGCCAATATGCCAACTCGATATCTCTGGGGGAATGACGAAAACAAAGAAGTAAATCTGGCCTTGTTCCTCAGTCCTTACCACGCGAAACAATGACGACGGTCAAAGTGGACGGACCCTTTTGTTCTTGCGATGCTTCTTTGGAATTAGCATTGTTGATTACCAGGAGTCCCAACCTCTAGTAGCATGTTAGCTTGAAAAAATCGCAAAAGCCTTACCATAATTGTGTCACGATGATGGGCGGAGAAAGCTGTCGCATAGAACAATCGAATATAAAACCGAGCCCTCTCCAGATTCGAAAAAGCAACTTCATCCCTTCACCATCTTCAACTATCAACTATGCCACTCTTCAAACGACGCGCTCCTGTTCAGCATGTGCACCACCGACCTTCAACCATGGCTCGCCTAAAGGCCATGTTTACACCTTACCATCATCCATATAACCATGCCCATGGCCATAGTCAAGCACCCGCCCCAGTGTCTACCCAGGCTCGAGCAGCCAAACGCAGCCTCTTCGGCCGTACACCTGGTGCACACCATCCTACAACTGCAACACACACTCGCCGCAGAAACCCGTTCGCTAGACGAATGGGAGGCACTGCTCAAGCAGCAGCCGTAGCCACTGCAGGCCATCACCACGGTCACCACGGCCACCATGGACACCGATCCCCTCTGGCTTCCCTCAAGGCGATGTTCCGGCCTCGTCGGTCCCATGGCCACAGCCACCGCAGCCACTACACCTCGTAATTCCGTAATCGCCTCTCGTAATCTCGTAATAGCTCTTTTCACATGAAATAAATCTTCGATCCCTCTTTGAGACAAAGAAAAAGCCCGACGTTGGGAAGGAAGAAAGGAAACAAAGAAGGTTGTGTGACCGTGCATACCGATGTTCCTCCTTTTTATTTTTTCTGCTTCTTCGTTTCTTCATTCACAAACATCAACGTCTTTGGCATCCAACCACTCCATCAAATTCGCATCTCATTCATTCCCACCATTCCAAGCAAAGGTACCGTCTGCGAATGCAGCTGTGGCTCAAGCCAACGACAAACGCTATCATGGACAACAACTGACATAGTAGCCCCTCTCTTCTATAGGCTGTGCTCAAAACTCGAGTCTGATCAGAGACAACAAATAACAAACAACAACTGGGTCTAAAGAAGAAAGGAACGGCCAAGGGAGGAGGACACACACACAGACATAAACACACAGCAATGAAGATAAACCGGCGGCACTTTGTTGGGATCCTCTACGACTGCATCCTCTTCGAGTATGCCTCGTTGGTCCAGGACAGTCATGGCCAGCATTCACAGCAGTATACCCTCTCGCTCGATGATCTGGCCGACTCTTTTGCCTTTGTCGCTGACTTTTACAAGCATCACCGCTCTTTGATGGACATCCCCTGCGACCAGTTCATCACCCGCAACCAACTCCACACCGTCGCTGGGCTCATCGACTACATCGAGGAAATGGATCGAGGCGTTTTCGAGATCTTCCCACTGCCTGTCGAGCTGAGGGAGGATGCACCTTCATTCGCCTCCTCATCATCTGTCAGGAGAGAGCGGCGGAGGCAAGAGCGGTCAGGATACCAGATGGGCACGTCAGGACTACTTTCGAACGGACCTTCTATATCAGCGTCCAGAGGCAAGGGCATGAACACGAGCAGCACCTTCCAGACGCAGCCCTGGACGGACATGTATAGTCATCGTGGACATGCGTTACATCCAGACACAGACACGGATCTGGACGACGAATACTCGATCGTCATCCCAGGTCTCTCCAAAACCGACATTCAGTCCTTTCTCTGGGAATACGCTTACATGCCAGAGGATTACCACGACGACATCGCAACTTTGATCCGGTATCTCCGACGGGACGAGTGGCTCATGAACGGATCCAAGGGACCAATCATTTCGTTTAACTGGAGCCTTGAAGGCGTACAAAAGTTCTCACGAGAGTACAACCAAAACAAGATCCACAAGGTCCAGCAACGAGAGCAGGAGGAGGTCAAGCGACAGCGGGAGTTAACACAGAAGCAGCAAGAGGAATGGAACCGGCAGCAAGAACTGATCCGTGAACAAGAGGCTCAACAGCGGACCAAGATCACGGATACTTTTATTTGGAAGATGCACGAGGTAAAAGGCGGTACCACACTGGCAAGTGGATAGCCTAAGTGTCATTACTGTTGTCATTTCTAACTTTTTTTTTTCCCTACTAGTCCATGTCAATATTGCCAAAAGCTTCAAAGGAGATCGACAACCTGATCAAAACTCTGGAGAGCGAGATTGGCGAGTTTTTCGACTTTTGCTTTGTCACGTTGTCTGCCATGGGGTAAGAGCAAAGATTCTCGGAAAAGTACATTTTTGAGGAATGCTTGAAAAAATACTGACAGTTTTCGTCGTCCTTTCGCCTTCTTTCGTTTTACGATTAGGTCATTTGCTGCCGAGCTCCACACAAATCAGAGCGATTTGGATCTCTCACTTGGCGGGAACGTCAAACACATCACACCTTCGAGTCTTGCAGATGCGCTCCAGCACTATCTGTATGAGAACGTATCGATCTCCAACAACCCTTTCCAGCAGTCTCTCTCTTCAACACTCACATCGCGTGTCTCGTTTGTGGACCCAAAGACAGCCATCACTTGCCACCTGACACTCAACGACCCACTGGCGATTCACCGCTCCAAGCTCATCAAAACCTATAACCTAATCGAGCCACGGTTCGGACCTGTCCTGGTGGCGCTCAAACACCTGGTGGTCCATCGGCACATCGACACATACCACTTTATACCTTTCAGCACCTACGCCCTCGAGTTGATGCTGATCACTTTTTTGCAAACCGAGAACCCGCCCATCTTGCCCAAGCTACAACAGCCCACACCCCATGAGGACGGCGACGAGGAGCGACCACTAAAAGAGTTGATTGTCCAAGGTATCGATTGCTCGTTCGATCGGGACTGGGCGTACTACCAAGGATTCGGCAACAGGAACACCAAAACCGTGGCCGAGCTTGTTCTGGATTTCTGCCGGTTCTTTGGCTATGTCTTTGACTACGAGTCCAAGGAAGTGAATGCCAGGATCGGCGCGTTCCGGTGGCGACCGGATCTGACCAGGACACATACATCGCTGGCCATGACCAGTTCTGGCCCAACTGCAGGGCCATCAACAGGTTCATCAACGTCAACAGCAACAGCTATACCAGGATTCCTTTCAAGGTCAAACTCCTCGTCGTCAGTCACAACACAGGGATCCATGTCCCGTCTCGAGAGTGTCTCCTATGCTGGACTTGTCTTTCATGTCATGGATCCGTTTATGGTGTCTCTGAACATCACTGCTCCGTGCCAGGGTGAGCGCGTCAGGATGATGAAAGAATGCTTTCAGGAAGCTTATGAGGCCTTGAACGAAGGAGATATCAACCTTGCCTTTGCACACTCGTCTCACTAATAAAGAAAGGCTTTTTGCAGAGGTAACGCGAAGATTTTTCTTTTTTTTTATTAACAGTGGTCCATGAGGCAAGAACGCTGTCGTCCAGCCAAAGAACGTGAAGAAAAATAAATCTTTTTTTTTTTTTTTTTTATTAACAGTAGTCCGCAGGGCTCGGGGGTGAAGAAAAATAAATCTATTCGTTGTCATTTGAGCCCTAGTACAGGATCTACTCAAACTTCCGCCCCTTAATCGTTGCTTCAGACTGACCTTATATAATAAGATAATAATATCTCAAAATTTATCTTCAAGCGTCCGAAAATAGCTCAGTTGGTAGAGCGGGAGACTGTAGTTTGCCTGTCATCTCTAGGTCCCTGGTTCAAATCCGGGTTTTCGGATATAATTTTTGTTCTTTCGTCAGAACTTTATTTTTCTGGATAGTTTATGTCTTCTTTTTTTGCTCAGGCCCTATGGTTTAGCAACCAACGCGGGTCCACCGGTCTTTGGGCTCAAAGGAAAAAAGGTAGAAGCCCTCTTTTTTTTATTTTTTAATCTGAATCTGAATCTAACATGGCACTAAGCATACTATCGCATTGCGCCAATGGTTCTGGCTTGAATTTATCGCGATAATGTGGGAAGTTTGGCAAGAACCGCGGCGATACTTTTTACTAATGCCGTGCACTCTTGCTCGTAGTCTCGCCACGCTCCTGACATAAGAGAAGAACAATTTCCGAGCCATGATTATGCGTCGAACATAGCGCTTGGGGGTCCTTCTTGAGTTGTGCCTTAGTGAATTCTTTCTTCATTGGGCGCCTTGGTCTTGATCTATTTCTTCATGACATGCGAGATGATGTCGCACTGAGCAAAATGGTTCCGGATCCGACCTGCCACAAGTCGTGGTCCCTGGCATCCACAGTATAACGCTATATATGTGCATCTGGCAAGAGGTCTGTGTTCCTTTCTGGTAACCTTGATCGGAACTCGGTCACGACCTTGACAAGCCGCAGGTAGTACCTGGCTTTGAACACGCGGAGGATACCGGCATCCATGGGCTGGTAGTTGATGTCCTTTGTGGCCACGTGAAAGACCAGGCAAGTGTTCATGCCATAATGCGGCCATACGACCTCAATGATGTTGAGCATTGGTGGGAGTTGTTAGAACTTGAAGAACTCCTTGATCAAACATCAAAGCGATGCGGCGGGTCTCGCTCCCCTTCGTGGTGACGTCGAGTTCCTTGAGCCAATCAATGAAGGGGTCCGAGAAATGGGTCTTGAGACGCGCGCCTCTGTTGATTGTTCGAGGCTATTGAGGTGACCAGCATCTGAGGAGGTTTTGAAAAAAAAGAAAAGAAAAGAAAGCGGAGAGGTATGGGTAGTCAGCCAATCTCTTTGGGATAAAAAAAAGGTTCAATGGCAGGCCTTGAAAAGGAATTGAATTTACACATCACGAACGGTTTTCATTTTTCTGAGCCATTCTCGTTGGAAACGAGTCACTTAGCCTCTAATGAAAATGCGTTCAGATAAGCTTGCTTGGATGTTGCAATAGCGTTGACAATAACACACAACGACTGTTCCGAAGCAGGTGACCCTCTGCACACCCATTGGCACAGGACACAGAGGAAGAGGAGTCAGTCACTCGAATTCAAAGTTAACACAAGTCATCATTGGACAAGCGACGGTATAAATCGGTGTTTTTGGGTTCTTGCTGCACAAGGCCAAACGTCAATAGCCTCGCTATTCCCCCGTCAGCAGTTTCTTGGAGGCATTTCTCTGTCCATGTTCGTTAAGTCTGTTGTCGGTGTAGAAGAGACGCGTGACAACAGTCTGCCGTGGAGGTGTTTGCTTTGTAACTGTTCATTACATTAAGGGGCACCAATTCGTGTTATCGATTGCCAAAAGGCAAGGGGCTGCTGAGAAAGCAAAGCAAAAATTGATTTCGACTCAATTCGCACTCGCGCAACTGTTCACAGCGGCGCTTCCATCAGGACCGTACTCAACACCAAGTCCAGCATCACCGCCAGCGGGACCAGGAAGTTCATCAGAGAACGACTTGCCTCATCCACTTCCTACTACATTCGTCTCGGTTGCAACCGCCGGACAACCATCTGTGCCTGAATCACATTGCTCCTGGAAAGGGCCCACTACATTCCGTTAGTGAGCACCCCGTCAACCATCACACTTTTCAACGGCTGAAACAATGGTCAACGAAAACACGCTTCGACCTTTGGCAGCAACCCCTACAGCGCCCACGTCCTCCACCTCACAGCAGTCGTTCGACTCGCAGTTATGGACCATCCCCAAGCGCAAAGCCATGTCATCTGCACCTTCGAACCTTCCACCTGCCAAATCTATCAAGTCTGCCAAGCACATGTACACAGCAAGGGAGACAGAATGGATCGCAGCCCAACTCCAGGACCCCGAAGTCTGCCTTCTGCTCCAAAGCGACAAAGGCGTTACCATTCGCGGTATCACCAAGACCCGGGTGCATGAACGAATCGCAACCAATATGGAGCGCACTTTTCCCAACGTACATGTCGACGGGAGACAAATCAAGAACAAGATCTCAAGGATGAAGATCCATTTCAGAGCCGCGGACGCCAAAAAGCGTGAGCCAGAATTCGCCAGCCTGGACGAAGAGCAGCAGAAGACACTCATTGAGGACATATGCCCGTTCTATTTCTCCTTGCACGACTCTTGGGGCAAGTGCTGGACCCGCACTCCGACAGAAACGGAGAATGAGAGGCAGAAAACCGGAGAGGTCGAAGAAAGTCAAGCAGAGGACCGGGAAGACGATGACGATGACGATGAAGAGGAGGAGGAGGAAGAGAAAGAGGAAGAAGTATGGGAGAGACGCTCAAAATCTCAAACTAGAGGAAAGCAACCAGTCACACGGCCAGTATTTCCCCAACCTGGTTCACATGGGCAGGAGCAAGAAGAGAATGTCATTGCTGGTGACTACCCTCAGCTCCAGTTTCGCGGACAGGCACTGGCGTTACGACCAATACGTCCCCTTTCTCGTCCACCAGAGCAAGAGCAGGACGACACACGTGGTGAACGCCCTCGAACCCAATCGCACGGACAGGCGTCAACATCAAGGCCCACAATAGCAACAAGACCAGCCTCAACATCATCTAGGCCGACAGATTACCAAAAGCGGCGCCTTGAACAGATGCAAGAGCAGCCTTCACCAACAACGCCCGAGCTCCCCAACAATGTCATTCCAAAGACGGTGATGGATCAAATCAACTATCTCTTTGCAGAGAGTACCGAGACTCGAAAGTCGGACAGTGCCTATGACACTAAAAAACTGGAGGCCAGGAAGATGGAGAGCGCTTACGAACTGAGGAGGCTAGAGGCCTCTATCCTGGAGAAGAAGAACGATCACGAGAGGCGCATGATGATGGACAGGTTTGAGCACGAGAGAATGATGGCACAAATCCATGCAGAGACACGCGATCACGAGAGGCGACGGGCTTTGATTGAGGCCGAGCAGCGCGACCAGGACAGAAGTCTCAGGCGGCAAGAGCTGGATGTGCTGGCGCGGGAACAAACACTCCAGCTGGGCTTTATGCGACAGTACTTTGTAGAGAGAGGTCTCCCTATTCCAGGTGATACACCTTCTCGATCTATGCCGCCGCCTCCAAGGCCTCGACCGCCAATGTCTCCACCTTCCCATCCCTCGTCTTCATATTTCTCACTCCATTCACAATCCTCACGTCGGCGACCCTCAGAGCCAAATCTTCCACCGCCAAACCCTCCGCCTTCAAATCCGCCACCAAACCCCTCAGTGACTAATGGATCACCGCCTAGCCGATCGAGTAAAGCGACCCAATAAAAGGCACAGCAATATTGATTACGTATTTCAATTCTATGGATTTTTGGACATTTTTATGCCTTGGCACGCTTATTGGGATGGCTAAATTGCTTCAGATGGTCGGGATTCCTGCGGTAACAACTCGCGCCGTACTTGCACGCGGGCAGTTTGTTCGTGCTATCATCATCATCGTCACTATCGCTCATCACAACCCGGCTAGATTTGCCCGTCGCTGCACGCTTCCGGCTTGTAGTGGAGACTGAGGACGCTGAGGAACAGGTTGAAGGGCTTGACACGGCTTTAGGGGTATCCAGATCACTGTTTCCGGCGCTGTCTTTGTCGCTGGGATCTGCTTCGGTATCGTCGTCGCCATCCAAGAAATCCTTAGTCTTGGCATCTTTGTCCTTCACATCCTTGTCGTCGCCGTCCTGAAAGATCAGACTCTTTTGCTTCAACAGACTGACAACTTTGGCACTAGTCGCCGCCTTGAGCGTCGGGGCCGTGTAGGTCTTGCAGTAGTCCTCCCACTTGATGTCGATCCTCTCGCCCAGGAAGGTGGGAAACCGCGGCGTGAGCGTGTTGCTCAGCTCCTGGAACTTGTAGGTGATGACGGCGCCAACCTTGGGAGGTTTGTCGCGCTGTGCGTCTGTGAACCCGGAACCAACAGAAAAGGTACGACCGTCGGGGGTCTTGACCTCGAGATGGCCCATGCGGTGTGAGTTCTTGCCCGAGCCCTTGACTCTGGCCATAACAATGGCCTCCTCGTCGAAAAAGGTCTTGACCTTGAGCAAAGTTCTTGACCGGCGGAACTCGTACCGTGACCGGGGGGCGCGAAGCTAATCACATATTGAGGATAACACTTGTTAATTATGCTATAAAAAGAAAGCAAAAGACTGAATAAAAGATAAAAGTTGGAAACTTACCATGATGCCTTCACCGCCATGGTCCTGGACGTGCTTCAGCTCTTGGACAAGATGTGCTTTTGATTTGCACTTTTGGGCTGGGACGAGTCTTGCGTAGGGTGGGATCTTGACTGTTGATGATGACGGTGATGAGGATGAGGATGCCGGCATTTTGTCGTTTCCATATGTGGGCATGATAGACTTGAGGTATTCGAGTCTCTTCTCATAGACCATGTTGAGTTTGGGAGCATCAAAGACCAGGTAGGTCATCTCCGTCCACTCATCTGCACGGTCAACCTTCTGGTTCTTGACAATAGAGATGCACTTTTGGAATTTCCCGCGTCCTAGCCAGAGTTCTCCGTCTAGGGGCTGGTCCTTGGGCAAGTGTTTGGAGAAAAAAGGTGGGGCGTGGAACTTGTTGCCGGCGCGAGAGTAGAAGTTTTGGCCATCGAAATAAGCACGAACTCCATCCTATTTGATCGACAAGCAGGAGCATTAGAGGGCCTTCGCGGAGATGTGTTTGTGCTGTGGCTTGTTTTTTTTTGCTGTGGGAGGCAGCTCCTCTTACCAGCTTCTCTGACATCCAATAGCCAGTGGGGTCTGTGTCTTCGCCCCAGCTGTGTGCGAGCATAACGTGTTGTGCGTCTTGTGCCATTGTGAGAAGGATATGTGGGGGATAGGTATGAGTGTGTGTGTTGTGAGTGTGTTGAGTGTTGCGTGTGGTTGTGGATGGATGAGAGCAGACGAGGGCGGAAAGTGCAGGTGCGGGAGGTGGTTAATGTGTTTTGCGTTGTTCTGTTGATGGGTGTGATGGAGAGATGTGAGATGAATGGCGGTGGTCCCTTTTATTTGAAGATAAAAAAGTCAATTTGCCACCGTTTCGTCAGCCAATAGGACGACTGCTCTGTTTGAATTTTGCCGCCAAAACAAAGAAAGAACCAAAAAAAGAGTCGGTTCAGTTGGTCCAGCCCATTTTGCCGCTGCTCTGCATCCATGGCTACCTTTTCGTATTTCTGTGTTGGAGTCCTGGAAGGAGGGCAGCACTGCCACTTGAGCAACGGTCAAGGCGGGGGCAAACGTAGCGGTAATAGCGGCTCTCTTGGTTGCCCCACAAGGATGCATAGCAGAGAGTGGCAAATGAGGACGTCATTAATATCATGAATATCTTGCTCTGGCCACAGGTTGTTCGGTTCAGTTTGAATTGTCCAACATTTCGGTGGGTTAACAAATCACCGCGTAATGTTGGTACCACCTCAAGCTGCAGGCACATCTCGGTATTTCGGCAAATGGGACAACGACCCCGATCGAGACGCCACCCTTTGCTTTTTGCCCTTTGTCATCAGGACTTTTTTGCTTTTGTGTGCGCCCTGATCGTGGTTGACACGTGATAGCCTCCTCACCACAGCGAAGTGACAAACAGGCTGGATGCCAATTGACAAAGTGAATGTGAACAAAACGGAGGTAGGCATACCACATTCATTCACTCCCCTGACCGCGTATGGCGGACAGCAATGATGCACAACCACAACCAGCACAGGCGACACACGCCGAGATTGGCCTCCTCGTCGGTCTCATCCTTTCGAGCACACAATTCGGGCATGTGTGAGCCGAGCAACGCAAAAGGAAGAAGAAAAAAAGATCATGAACCCGAATTCTTTCTTTCCTTCTTCCGGCAATGTTAGCCAACAACGCTGAATGAACACAAAAAAGGGACGGATGTTCAGTTTCTGTGGACAATTCGTCCCCACTTGTCTTCATTTCTTTCCTTCTTCTCCCTTCATTCATTCATTCATTCATTCAATCCTCGCCTCTGCTCTCCTTCACACCTATCGCCACACACCACCATGACCTCCACTCCCTCCTCCCCACCAAAAAAGCCAGACTACAAACCCCAGCCGATCGTGATCACTGCTCTCGATGGCTTCTTGCTCTCCGGCACCCTCTACTTGCCCCCTGGCCCGATCAACACCTCGGCACCCAGGGCCAAGGGCCCCTCCTCCACCACCCCTCTCTCTGATCTCTCGGTGGGTGCCACCCTCAAGCCCGAGGTCGATGCCCTCACCCGCGTCGTCATCATCAGCTCCGCCACAGCTACGATCCAGGACTTTTACTACAAGTTCGCCTTCTACCTCTCCCAGGAGCTCGGCATGATCGTCGTCACCTACGACAACCGTGGTGTTGGCCGATCCATGCCTGGCGATGAAACACTCGCTTTCATGAAGGCCGAGATCGACAACAATAAGAATCCAGCATCCGGATCCGGGTCATCACACACCTCGACCCCACCCCCACTGCCACCAAAGCCCACCCACTCTTCATCCAACAAAGATACCCAGCCCAAAAAAAACCCACTGATTGGATTCGAAGCCACCATTGTTGACTGGGGCACCAAGGATCTTCCCGGAGTCTTCAGCTGGGTCCTCAAGCACTACCCCCACAGCCCCACCATCTTTACGGGCCACTCAGTAGGTGGACACCTCCTCCCTTCCCTCGACAGCTACTACACCCGCAACCTCGAGCGCGTGTTCTTTGTCTCCGTGAACTCGGCCTACTGGCGCAACATGAACTCTCCCCTGTTCACCTACTGGTTCTTCTTCATTGCCTCACCGCTCATCAACAAGCACTACGGATATTACCCGGGCAAGACCCTCTGGAACTCGATGGAAGATCTGCCCAAGGGCTGTTTCGAGACTTGGTCCTACTGGGCCTCCTTCCGCGACTACATGCTGGGCGGCAATCCAGAGTGGAAGCTCAACTTTGACTTGTTCCGCGTGCCCATCTACTCGATCTACTTTTCGGACGACGACCTTTCTTCGACGTCGGCGCCCTCTATCATGGGCGCGATCCCGAACACGCAGCGCCGCTGTGTCGGCGTGGATCCGGTGCGGGACCTGAACATGAAGAAGGTGGGCCACATGGGCTTCTTCTTCAACCAGTGCAAACAGAAGCTGTGGAAGACGGTGGTGCAGGCTTGGTTCGTGGACGGCCAGGGACTCGACCGCGAGACGATCAGTGAGCGTGCTAAAACCGAGAGCAGCTATGCTCGTCTGTAGTTGAAACGAGACAAAATACAAAATACACAGGAAAAAAAAAATGTCCCACTGCAGCAACGCAATGAGGACAAGATGTGGCTTGTCGCATGAAGATGTGGAAAATATGCTATGCTATGCTATGCTATGTTATGCTATGCTATGCCATGCTAAAAAAATGAATGAACTGCTAGGCCAAACGAAGAATAATACGCTGTTGAAATATGAGAATCGCTGAAGGAGCAGGGTCTCGACGGACATCGTATGCGACCTAGAGGCCCTTTACTCTTCGTCATGTTCGTCGTCTTCGCCTTCGTCCGATGCCGCACCATCCTGCTGCTCAGTCCTCTGCATATCACGCAGCTTGTCCTGGAGCGAGGGCCGTCATTTGACAGGCATTGTGGGTGTATGGAACACGACCAGGTGGGACCCGAGGACCTCGGTCGGGTGGTAGTGATCCTATTAAGATTCATGACACAGAAGATAAGTATCTATCATAAAAGGAAACATGCTACACCGGGTAAGAGGTAGACACTTCATACCAGCAGGTTGACAACAGCATGGAGCGAGTCTTTAAAGAACTTTCGCAGCTCCAGGTATGTCGTGGGGAACACCAGAGGTTAGCAAGCCATTCCGCAGATTCGAAAAATGATGGCCGTGTTACCTTCATTGAGATTTTGGACCCAAAGAAATGAGTAAACATGATATCAAGCAGATCGATATGTCAATACCGACCAGTAGTTACACTTACCATGAATACAGGGCAACAAAGGGGCACCCGAGGCCATAACGCTCCAGCTCTAAAGCGATGCCCTTGTTTATCTTGAGATTCTTTCGCAGCTGGCAGGCCACCTCCAGCACGGAGGCATCTTCACGGTTGCCTTCAACGTTACCAACTTCAACGGATCCTACTTTCAGTAAACAGTCGCACTTTTGAGCTTGCACACCCACATCAAAGACCCCGGCCAGTCTCGACTTGGCCAGACTAGTAGCGCACATCCTTGTTTACCATTATTTATTTTGAGGCGGGAATCAGTATGGTTTTTAAGATAAAAGATAAGGGACCGCAGGGAAAGAGAAAAAAAAGTACTCTTACAGGTGCATGCTAAATCGGTGATCCAAGCCAAGCCTACTCAGAACAGTGATGCCCACCGCTGCATGCTATCGCCCTCGGATGGCTCACTGTCCGCGTGCAGTAGGCTCGCAGTTTTTGTGATCCTTGGGGCAAGATTTCAATGGTAATGGTTAAACATTTCTTTTCTCTCAGGTTGCCCCATGAGCCGGGAACAATACAAAAAAAAAACACAGTTAGCAGAACATCGAGAGTCACACGGTGGCCGATGTGACTCCCTGCAAGCGTTAAGTCTCGTTCATCACTGTCTCCAGAGAGTTCTTCTGTAATAGCAGGTCCAAGATGTGGTCAAGCCTTCTCTTTTCTCGTCCTTGCTGGGCAACAGGCACAGATTCCGAGCCTCATCAATCTCTTCCCCACTGAACATTGAATTTGCGGATGGCGAATATGTGTTCCAGATCCCAGACAGCGCCACGCTATTTCGCTATCAAAAAAAAACACACAGAACGCGTAGAAAAACAAGAAAAAAGCACGAGGAGATGATGGAAAGACACTTACGGGCAGTCTTTGCAATTGATTGAGTGAGCGCGGTCCTTTGCTTGCTCATTCCTTGCGGAGGCCAGATGTTTGAAGGCAAGGGAGTACAAGTTGGCACAGGTCTTGCTGCCCTGCGGAATACTTCCTTTTAGTGATGTAAGGTCATTGTCCCAACCGGTATACTATGAAGTTCAAATAAGAGTTCAGTATGTTTTCTTCACTTTTCCTTGACCACAGAAACATGCTAGACCAACCTGTAGAAGAACCACCTCAATCATGCCACAGTTCTTTGATAGTCCTTTTGATAGACTTTTGCTTCTCGGGCACGTTCGGCTTGGTCTTGAGTGCGCTTCTCCTGCGCTTCTTGGGAGAGGGTGGGTGTAATCCTGACGATCCGGCATTGTTCTTGTGGCCCAAGAGTGAACGGCCTCCCTGGTCCTTTAGAAAGTGACGTATTAAAACATAATGAATCGAGCAGAAGAGCAGAAGCAATAGGAAGAAAAGGCTTCGAGATTTGTACCTGACCCATGTGATATGTTGTTTTCTCTCTCATTGTTGTATCCTGATTGGTAATGGTCTCGCGGCGTGCGATGAGGAGGTCGAATTCTCGCATGAGTTCCGCCGTCTTGATGCCCTGAACCTTGGCCAGTATAACAGCAAGGTAGGCTTGGCCGTGGTTCCTCAGAAGGAAAACCAGGAGTCTCTTGCAGTACACTGGTTGCCATAGTTTTATCTCTGTACTCTCTTGGCGGCCTGTTGGCGCAGGAATATGTCGTGCAGGTGCATTGCGGCTTTTTGGCATTTGCATTAACAGGCAAACAGTCGCCTCGACATCTGCTCTACTGCAGAGGAGCAGCCGGCGACGCACCCTATGACGTATACGCATGGGTCGTTCCGCTTGGCAGGAGTGTCGTGGATTAGCTTTTGTGGCCAATTGGCAGACACTTGATGCTATCCCTGTACTCTCTTGGCGGCCGGCATACGCGGAGAGATACCGAACAGTGCACTACGGCCTTTGGCGGGTGCGCAAGGTAAAAGTCGCCATGGTGGTTCTGTTCTCCCCGCGGTGTACACTTACGCCCAACCATCCTCCACCTGTTCTTCCTTTTTTTCGCGTTCTCCTACAATGGGAATAACGCTAGAGTATAGGGCTGAGCACTAACACGTCTTCTCTTGCTTGTAACGTCTAGGTGCCGATGGTAGACTCTGGCTCCCTGGCAAAGGGGACGTACGAGGTGGATGGACGTTGTATCACGGGCCAATATCTCTCAAATAAATCAATCACTTTTGTCGCTGAAAAATCGTGCTTGAAACTCACTTAATTTTTGTTTTCTGTTATGCTTTATTTCCATGTTCTGTCTGTATCGGATGGGTGGAAGATCAAACGAAAACTCGAGTACTTTGGATCAAACAGATCTTCAAGAACATCCACCAATAAAAATAAGAGGCCATCTTCAATAAAGTATTGGAGTTCGAAAAAGCGATTGGCGTTATGGATTGTGCATCCTCTTCACGAAATACGGTTTGTGCTAAAAAAAAAAAGAATGCGAATGTCTGCATTCTCTTGTGGCCTGGGTGCTTTCCCGTTCTATCATTTGACCCACAGAATATTTACTCACTCCTTGCACGGCCTTGGGCTGTTTGAGAAAATCTGCTGGATACAAAGATTGGTCAACGAGAGTGCCGAGATGTTTTTTTTTCTGGCATAAGACACTCTCGAGTCTCCATAACTCTCTCATTTTCGCAACTTCCGCAGGACTCCAATGCAAACCAGAATTTGCGCACACCCGGGAATTAAGGAGCGACACCCAGCTGATGCCAGACTGGAAACGCGGTTGTGTTTCTCCCAGCTGCAGACATGCTTGAATTAGCCTCCTCCATTTCTTCCCTTTTTTCCTTGGCGTTTCTTGATGGTTATCAGGCGTCCAATGCTAAAAAAAAAGGTCTTCCATAGGTATGAGCGTTCCTTATATTTTCTGGCAGATAGAAAGCCCGTTCTGTGCCATGTAGATGTGTCGAGAGTGGCAAAAATGGCACGATGCTGTGATGCTGTGGGAGCATGGAGTACACAATTACGCCTTCTGGTAAGGAGAAGCTCGCCACTGAGCTTCATGCCACCAAATCGGGTTCACTTAATAATTTATGAAATCAGCGTTCATGCCCTAATGTGGCAGTGGCTCGTATTGTGTGAAACCGTCGCGTCTCATCACCCCAAGCGTGAATAAGGAAGATGCAAGTGCATCCATGTGGGGCATACCAAGACAGGCAAAGAGTGCTGCAAGTCGATGGGAGGGATAGACTTGAACTTGGGATGCGAGATCTCCAGCAATGCCCCATGTGGCCAAGATAATAGCAGCCTGTCTGGGCAGAGTAGAATGCAAAGACATCCGTTGTACGTTGTTCCACGAAATATATGTACGTTTTCGTCATGAGTTAGCCTATGTATGCTTTGCCTCGATTTGGCTGGGTTGTGTGACTCTTTGTTTGCACAAATGCTTTCCGAGATTGACGTTGTGACGCAAAATATACAATGCTCTCCCACCACGCACAGACCACTCTGACAGTCTTACATACATGGAAGCGAAAGAACAGCAAGAATTCATAGAAAGACAATAGGAGAAGGGGCGATAGAAAGTATGGACACTCTTGTTCTCGATCGATATTAGAAAAACCCGCTGTCAAGGTGTGGGCTGTTTGCCTCTTTCTCCCCAACATAAGGTCATGTCATGCCGTGCCATGACAGCGCTAAACATCGGAACAATGAAAGTAAGCAGTGGCTCATTTCACCGAAGCAATGATAAATACGAGACTTACCAGGACTCAATCCCTTATTTCTGATTTCCCACATCGACTTTGATATAACAAACAAACAAACACGTAACAAACATTCACCAGACTCACACGCCCCCTCCTCTTTCCATTCCAACCTCATTCACATACAACACAATGTCACAAGAAAACAATGAGCTTCCTCTTGTCCGCCTCGTAGCCAACCTCGAGCGATACATGTTGGCCCAAGGAAACGCCGACATTTACTACAACGTCGTCATCGGCACCCGCCTGCAGCTCCAATCCAACCTCAGGTGGCCGCAGGACAAGGGCCAGTGGATCGCCCTCCTCTCACCTGCCCTTTCCTGGCTCGTCCAACAGCGCCCTGCACTGTCTGTTGTGATCGGTGAACACCTCTCCGCCCACCCCACTTTCCGCAGACTGCCACATATTGACCTCAACAAGATCATCCGTCTTGACTCGATTCAGCATCCTGAAGACATTGCCAAGGTCATGGAGGCTGAACATGCACAGTCCTTCAACATTGCGCATCACGAGGTGCCTCTCTGGAGGATCATTGTCGTCCATGTCAAGCAGGACGACACCTACTACCTCTTGTACAACTTCCAGGTAATACATTAGAAAATCGGGGAACCTCATAGCATATTTAAAAAAATTCTCCACGCGACTGCAAATTAACCTTGTTTTTCTTCATCTTAAACCGTTGATACCTTTCTCAACAAATAGCACTCCATCTCAGATGGTCGCTCTGGCATGATGTTCTCAGAGCTATTGGTTGAACGGCTGAACCATGAGATCAATAGCCCAACACCAGCAGCCACGAACTTGGCTATTATTCCCACCTCGAACGAGCCCCTCCCACCTTCACTTGAACAGCGCACCGACTGCCGCCCAAGCATCACAACGCTTATCAAGGAACTTAGCATGCATCATCTCCTTCCTGAACATCTCAAGCGCATGCTCGAGTCAAAGTACTGGGCTGGTGACATTGACGCATTAGTCAAGACATCCCATGAGACCTTGGTCTCATACCTTGCTCTGACTCAGGAAGAAACCAAAACGATCGTGGCAGCAGCCAAAGCCCACAAGACCTCAACACTGTACTCTCCTCTGAGTCTCTGTTTGCGCTCAAGTCCTTATTCATGTCCGATGCGAGCAACAGGGCCAATCCCAGCACCACCAAGGACAAACTTAGCATTTCGACTGCCGTGGCTCTGCGCAACATGATCAGCCCACCAATCGACAAGTATGATCAAGGCGTGTACGTCTCTGAGGCCGTGACCAAGGACATTAGGGTCGAGCTCCAGACCTCCTTTTGGGGGCTGAGCCACATGTATGGCGCCTCAGTCATCCAGGCTACACAGACAACCAAGGGTCGGAAGTCACTGCTGGAGCATTTGGGACTCTTGGAGTATCTACCCAAGACTCAGGGCGGCTGGGAGGAGTACATGGTGAGCCAATTCAAGGAGCTTCAGCACGGCCGCGAAACGACGGTGAGCTTCTCGAACCTGGGCAAGGCGTGGGATCAACCCCAGGATGAAGTTGGTTTCAAGGTCTTGGATCCTGTGTTCAGTCAGTCTGCATGTACCACAAGCTCGGCGTTTACGTTCAGTGCTGCGACAGCCAACAACACGCTGGTGGTCACGAATACCTGGCAAAAGTCGACCTTCGCGACGCGCGAGAAGGCGGACAAGGTGTTGGTGGAGATGCGAAGGATCATGCTGGAGGCGGCAGCGAAGGAGGACTACACGTTTTACGACTCTCTTGCAAGTTCCAGTGCCATCACTACCTGCTTGTAATATATTCGCAGAACAGTGCCCTACCTTCCACGCATACCATGGAACAATCTCGCACGTCTGATATCATTGTATACAAAATAAAGGCCATATCAAGGCCGCAGATGAATATCCACCACGCCCATAACAAGCAATGTAACACTTCCAAACGAATTTTCCTTACCGATGGGTTTTTATATATGACAGGGAAGTCCTCTTTCTGGGGGCACCATGGAGCACTATACATGTTTCTTTTTTATTCGTGTCCCCATTCTCACTTCTATCGTGGAAACAAAACCTCTGTTCAACCTACATTTATTCATGTAGAGACACTCGTTGTTGTAGATGCGAAAAGGAATAAAAAGGATATCATATTCAAGGTGTGGTGATCCAGCTACAATGGGTACGCGAAAAAAATCCTCTTGATGGGGCACAAGAATAAAAAAATCCCATAGACCCGAAACCGCTATGCTTTTTATTTGTTTTTTATCTAGGCCTCATAACGGCAGAATCGGTTGGTGGATCCACGTGGTATTTGACGCCCTGCTTAACGGAAGTAAACTTGGATTGTTTTTTCAGGGCTGCCGTCAGCAGGTCGGAGAGCGACTGAAGGGAGATCGTCTTTTTGCGAGGTGGATAGCTTGTCCTCGGAGAGCGACTTGATCTAGACTTTGCCGCCTCCGACTGAGGTCACGGACCATGGCTCAGTTTTTTGGCCACTCACCCAAACTTCGTCGACCCTCTGGATGATCCTGTGTCCGGGGCCAGTATCGTGTGGAAGGAGCAGACATGATGAGGGCACCCTCAGGACCATATTTGACATCACACTTTTCGATGAATGGGTTTTCTCCGAAAAGTTAGAGTGGAGCATCTGGGGCGAGTTGATGAGTGGAAAAGGGCCGATACCGAAATATTGGCTTTGACTTTCCTGGATCAAGTACGATTCGGGCCCAATGACGCTGGCGACGGCCGCCTGAAGGCAGACCAAGGACAAGACGAGGAAAGACGAAACGGATTATTGGAGCATTCTCTATTCAAATACCAGCGAGGCAAGGCGAGAAAGAATAGTTCACACGCAGATATCAGTTTACCCTGCGTGTTTGTGTGTGTGTGTGTGTGTGTGTGCGCGTAATCAACCCACACTTCGAGCTACGGAAGCCAGTTCACAATCCTCATTTTCCTCCCATCCTCACACGCGTTTGTAGCATACGCTCCTATCTCAATCTTTTAACTCCACCCTCGCTTCCCTGATCTTCAAAGCCAACTTGCTAGCATCATCTCATATTTATTTAGTTTCGGTAGATACTATACAAAGGGCACAAATAAAAACAGATGACTTGATGGGAAGAAAGACTATTTACAATGGGTGCATTAAAAACCCCGCTCAAAAGGGACGATAAAGTGGGTGAAAAAAGAGAGAACCTATGCGCCCAAAGAACTCAAAAAACACCAAGGGTTTCTTTACCAGGACCCTTGGTTGTAGAAACGGTTGCGGTAATGTTCACGATCGATTCTAATGAACTTGTATCGCTGGTTGGGCAACCCCCGGGCGGGCTGAAGAGTGATCGGAGAGTAGACGTCATGGGTAGTGGTGAAGACTCTGTCCTGGTAAGGCAGCTTGATCTGGACATTGTCTTCGCCGGCCGACTCGACAGCCCATGCCTCAGGAGCCTTCTGGGCGCTCACAAACACGTAATCTCCCTTGGACACGATCTTGTAGTTCTGGGGCGAGCCATGTCCGGCAAAAATGGTGAGGGCACCATCGTGAGTCTTCTTGACGTTCCACTTCTCAACGAAATAGTGGCCTTTTGGGAAAAGACGAACTGGGACATCGCGAGGTGGGTAGGTGGCTGGAATAGGGTCGAGTCCGAGGTACAGGCCCGAGTCAGTGTCTTGGATCAGGTAGGTTCCAGACTCAATGACCTTGGCGACGACCACCTGAAGGACGATCAAGGACAAGGCAAGGAAGAAGGTAGCGGATTTAAGCATTCTATAAGAAAAGCCAGGGAGCATGGGTGAGAAAGGTGGCCCTGTGGGAAAGTAAATAAGTGTGTTTCGGCTGGTTTGGTGCTTACCTTGAAGAAAGGCGCGAGTAAGAAAGGTGTAGAGGAGAGAAGTGTGTGTTGGTGGAGATAATTTTTTTTTGATGAGTGGATCTTAACGACCGTTTTATACAAAATCAGAGCCTCCTATCCAGGGAAAAAGGTTCAGGGACGAATGATTCAGGAACAAAAACAAAGGTGCGCTCGAGTGGCAGAGCCCCTTTTTCATTTGTTTTTACCCACGGGCCATGGCGCAAACTATTTTTCTTGGTCCGGGTCATTCTACTTCCTCTTCCGTTGTCTGGGCAGCCGCGTTCCTTACTCTCTCTCCTCATCAGGTTGTTTTTACTGTGTGTGAAAATTTTACCATTCCTGCGAGTAGCTTGCCGAATGCATAGCGTTCGTTGCGCCATGTCTAGATTCTCCAACGAGACAGAAGGCGAGCGTGTGTAAAGAACCCCTGTCCCTCTCCCCAATAAAAAAAATGTCGCCATGCGACAGATGGCTAGGATTCAAAGACATCTCTCGGTAACATATGCATACCATGGACTAGGGGTCATTATGCGCATAAACCGAACCTGTTGGCAAACATTGTGCTAGAAAGAACGGTTGTTCAAACAGGAAAGTAGCAATGTGGTTTTTTATATTAATCGGGTGGGAAAATCATCCGTAGGCCATGCAGATATGTCATAAGCGGCATAAATGGTACAATGCTCTGGGCATGGCCGCATGAGGCAAGCAATCAACAAAAAACAAGAAAGGCGACGCAAAGGAGTCAGAGAGAAACCTCGAATATACGTCGCAAAAATGTTCTTGTATTTATTGTTTTTTGAAGAGAGGGATATCTTTTCTTGTCCATTGGTCAAATGTGTCAAGGATCGCGTCAATGGTATAATGCAGTAGGATAGGCGACTAGCACAAACGCAGGGTCAAACTAAGCAAAATAAATTTGCATAGTGGGACACCTCACAGGACATTTTCCACAATTATGCAAACTTGCCAAAGATGGCGTAATGATACAGTTATGAGGCGAGTAACAGGAAGCAAAGTCATACCGGATGTTGAGATTCTCTATTAGGACGGAAAGTGTGAGAAGTAACGAGAGAATGGTTTCCGATGGGGTGCATGATAGACTCGCAAGTGGACGAAATAGTTGCGTAGGAATGGCGCTATTCAACCAGAGTAATGACTTTTTTTCGCGGACGTGATATGCACCCATCACTGATTGCAAACTACAGCATTGGATGGGCAACCTAGTGAGGGTAGTGAGGATAACGGAGGTGGTGTGCAGCCGTACTACGTGCATTTCTAAGACGTGCAGAATGCCGTGCTCAACGCAACATCGAAGACGATTTGTTGCATTTGAGAGTGCGTAACTTTCTGCTTTCCTTCTCACTCCCTGATTCCTGACCTCCAAAAAATGAACGGTCTCTTGGCATCAACCGGTATTTTATTCATTGAGCAACAATGGTACAGCGTATTAACAACGTGGCTGAGATGACTCGGTGGAGAATTACGATGGATGCTGAATCAATAATATTAAAAAAAAACACTCCACGCTCACAACAAAAGAAATCAATTTTGATGGCGTGCCAATTCTAATCGCGTTCAAACACGACAAAAGATGTTGCCTTTTGAACTTTTTATTGATGACGGTGACTCTCACCAAGTATCATCGGGTTTTCCTGACTCTCTTCTTCATTCTTCTCCCCTCATCTCCCCCCTTCCTTGGTTCTACTCTGCCGGGCCTTGTCTTTTCTTCACTCATTCAGCACTTTCACCGATGCTATCTTTGCAAGACGTAAGCAGCGAGGACCTGAAGTATCCCCGACAAAGCGACTTTGGAGGATCCGGCCAATCTTGAGGTTACGCCATTGCCATTGACCAAACCCCGGATCCCATCGGCTTCCACCTCTGCGAAGTCGTTTCGCAGGAAAAGCAGGCGCATCCTTCCACATCCTTCCACGTCTCATATGGCCAAGCGGTATGAAGTACGAGTGTACAAAAAACAAAAATATAAAAAAAGAGTTGAGCCGCCACAGAATAGCGAAAAGAAAGGATGATTGCTGAGAAAAGGAGGGAGAGTAACAAGGCAGTAGGGGATTATATACGAAGCCAAATCAGCTCAGAGTCGCAAGAAACCCCCCTCCAGTTTCGGAGAGTTTCCCTCGGACCCTCCCAGTGATAGAGCCCATGAGACACAATGGCCGCCAGATCTGGGCGAAGTCATAAGGATTTACAATTGAGAAAGCCAAAACAAGGGCAAGGTGTGCAATAAGAAAGGATGAGGGTAGGACGAGTTAGAAGGAAGGAGAGTTATAAATGTCCTGATATGGAAGTGGATGTCCGTACAGGAACAGCATCCATTCAAATAAATGAGAACCAATCCGATCACCATCAAGCTCAAAGTGAGGCCTGTTTGAACAGAAATCCGACTAAGAACAGGCAACCGCCATGAAACGAGGGACTCATGGAGACGGACAGAGTCACACAGGAGAAGTTGATTAAATAGCTTGTCCGCATCCGCTGTGTGGACAGAAATGATCAGAGTTGTATGAATGGAGTGAATTGGAGTGAGGGTATAGTGCACCTACAGAGAGAGAGAGAGAGAGAGAGAGAGAGAGAGAGAGAGAGAGAGAGAGAGAGAGAAAGAGAGAAAGAGAGAGCGATGGTCCAAGTTATGTGGATGTGTGTGTGTAAGTGTGTGTGAATGAGTTTGCCGGGAAAGATCATGGGTCATGGTGAAGTCAATGTGAATTGGCAAAGAGGGACATGTGAGAGAAGAGAGTGCAAGGGATTAACGAAAAGAAAATAAATTCAGTCAGCTGGGAAACCCGCCGCCCGAGCTCAGTTCAGTTTTTTTTGTCTATGTTACGATATCGTAAGTGTCTCTCGTTTTATTTATTGGCAGTGGGCAAATGTGCTTGATCTGATCTATCCTACCCTATCTAATGGTGCGCGGTTACACACTTTTTTTTTCTCTCTTTAGGCGCGGCTAGAGGCTGGGCAACATCGTTCTGGGGACGACACCGGTGGCGCAGCGCACGCACGGGACAGCGATTTGCCTTGGTGCGTTCACGGTGCTGTGACATTGGAGGTGAGCTCCAATGGCGACAATCCTGGATTTCTGGCGTTTCTTATACCCAACGGTCGGGGTGACATAATCAAGTTCGACAAAGTCGTTAACCAAAGCTGAGTTGGTGGGAAAAATACAAGGCGAAAACCAGCGCAATTTGACAGTCGCAAATGCAGAGCCCAACGATCGCCGAGGATGTCTGAAGGACAAATGTACATTTTTTTCCTATGGACAAGGATTACGTAGTCTTTTGAGGAACGAGAGGCAGCCACCGACACAATGTACCGAAGAAAGGGGCAGCATCGTTTCGTGCCTTTACATGCCCTACCATGACTATGGTTGTTCTGAGGCATCCTATGGTTATTCTTAGGCATCAACAGACTTGCAATTGCGACGAGAGGTTTTCCGATATGAACAGGCGAAAATTTTCTTACTGATACTTCCCCAAAAAAAATATAAATCCTTGAAGCCTAAACTACATAAAACTGACAAAAGAAACTAGAAAAAAACTACAGCTGCATGCTCTCAACAAAAGCGATGAGACGCTGGATGGTGTGGATGTGAGGGCTGGGCTCGGTGCCGTTGATCAGCTCCTTGTACGTGTCGCTCAATCGCCGGTGCACGTTGGGCAGGATCCGGCTCATGTGCTCGCTCAGCATAGGGTCCTTGGTGTTAAGACGCATCAGAACCTCCTGCAGCCACGTCAGTTTGGTGCCTAAGTTTTGTGCGAGCTGCTCATTGGCCAAGTGAAGCGTCAAGGCGAGAAGAACAGGCTGGCTCAGTGTACCAGTCGAGGTGGGTGACTGCTGGAACACGGCGCGGGGCGACACCTTGCTGCAGATGTGAAACACAATGTTAGAGTCGTTGGTCGACAGCGCCTGAGTGAACGCTTCTTCAAAGTCGCCGTAGGCAATCAGTTGGTTAATGTTGGCCATCTGCTTCGACTCGACGGGAGACTGTTGCTGAGAGGTTCTGCGCGAGACATATGCAGGGTGAGCACTGTTCTCGTCGCCCTGGAGTGCACGCTGAAGACCGCTCACACTCCTTCGGGGATCTTGGCGCTGGACACCTCCTGGGAAAGAATGGTCCGATTGCGCCTGCGCAACCTGAGCAACACTCGACTGGATCACCTCAACGTTGGACGAAAGCTTCTTGACGCTTTGGTTCAAGTTCTCGACGGCCTCCTGGTCCTTCTGATTCGCAGAGGTCAAGTCCTCAATGCCACTCTGGAAAGCCGCGTGGATCTGCTGGAACATGGCCTGGGTTGCCTTCTGATACGATGGAATCAGCACCTTGGTGAAGCTGTCCTTGAAAGATTCTTCGATCGAGGGGCGGATCGACGTGGCCACCTGAGTAGTGAGTTCATTCATAAATGATGCGCTGCCCATCACCCGTTCAACATTCTCGCTGACGGATGTATTGATAGCAGCCGGGAGAGCCTAAATGAGGAGGAATTAAGAAAGGTCAATATCAAGCTCATATAAAGCCAGAATGAGAAAGTGTATAGAAAAACAATCCTCTATAGAAAAACAATCCTCACCTTGACGGCTGCATCGCCGATGGCACGAGTCAACTGGCGTTCGACAGCAGCTCCGACAATCTTGTTGAGCGAGGGCACGACAGAGTTCTGAATCTCCTTGTGAACTGTCTGGACCAGGAGCTGCTCCGTGTTCTTAGCGAGAGACTGAGACACCATCTTGAGAACAGCTTCCTGTCTCGAAATCTGATCCTCCTCAACCCTGCGGTAGTGCTGCTCGAGTTCAGCGGTCAGCTTCCTTTCGAAACGAGACGAAATCTTGTCCTCCATAGACTGCAACAAGGACTGGAGCTCCGAAACAGACACCGAAATGGTGCCGCTGGGAAGCAAAGCTGAGCCCTGATCGGGAACTGGCGGCAATCCCTCAGAGGTGGTATCCTGCTGGCGGCGAACAGTGCGTGCTGATCTGGTCGAGTCTCCTGATTTTGTCTCTGATGGTGATGGCATCTGAGGCTTCTTGACGTCTTGCGCCGCCAACGAAAGATCCTGGCTACTCTTCCTAGTTGCCCGTCCAGAGGTAGTCAGCTTAGGTGACTCACGTTTATCCTGCACATCGGGGAGAATGGGACTTTCAGCAGCGGACGCATTAGCAGAGTTGCGCTTCTTCTCTTTGAGCTTTGCGATTGCTCCATTGATAACTGGTCCGTGAAGCTTGAGTGGCTCCTTCTCCTGTGTATCGGGGACTGCCGCTGATGGTGCTGTCGCCTGTTCCAATGTCTTCTGAGTCTTAAATGTCGAATCGGTGTTATCGTTAACCTTGGTTGAAGGAGAATTCGAAGCCTTGGGAGTAGTGGTGCGACTGTTGGGCTTGGTCTTGGTTTCGGTCTGCTTGGGTGCCGAGACTGTGGAAATAAATGCTTGGCACTTGTGCTTGTCATGAGGTTCGAGGCCCTTGATGATATACTGCTGCACAGCCTTGGCCTGGATGCAGTAGACCGAAAATCCATTGTACTCGAGGGAAACGTCCGGCAGAACAACAAAGCTGACCACAGGCTGGGGCATAGGGTACTCGATCATAAAGTCAAACTTGGCGCTGCATGGCGAATGGTCCGACTCTGTTGTTGACTTGATGTACTTGGCTTGAGAAACTCCGCTGGCCACAGGGACAGACTCAGAAGCAGACACAGTGATCTTGAGTCCAAAGAGCGAAAGGCGAGCACTGTTGGCTAGAACCAGGCTGGATGTTTCGAGATCATAGCCCATAAAGTTGAACATTCTCATGTCATGGAGTCGAGAAGCACCCTTGCCAACGGACGAGCGCCGTGATGAGGTTGGTGGTTCCTTAAAAACGAACTGGTCCAAAAGCTCCGAGTTGTTGATCTGGAACAGGCTGAGCTCGGTACCGCGACGGCAGGCAGTGACGACACAGCGGGCAGTAGTCGAGTCGGACTGATCCACAAAGATGGCGTTTGTCACTCCAAGTCCTCCATGGGGCACGAATGCATGCAGAAGTGTCGCCTTGGTGCTATCAACCTCCCAAAACTTGACGGTGCCGTCCTCGCTAGCAGTAATGATCACCGATCCATCGGCTGAGTAGGCGATATCGTTGATGGTCTAGGAGGCATCAAAGTGATTAGTACGTAGTTCAACATTACGACATCATCGTTTTACCTGCCCATGAACACTAATAGTATCCTTACCTGTTCGTGAGCTTCAATGACAACAGCATGCTGAAGGAGCTTGGTCTCCGAGATCACAGGCGATTCGCTCGACTCCATAAGCTTTTGAACATCGACAACCAGCACCGAGTGGTCGTCGCAGTTGACCAATGCTAATACAGAAGGCTGAGTTGGGTTCCACGCAATGCGTCCGTAACGGGGTTGGTCCGACTGAGATACACCCACCAGCTCCATGTACTTTGAGTGCGAGATGTCGGTCGAGTCAGATTCCGAGCCAGAAAGGTTCCAGATGATGACTCGACTGTCCTTTCCTACACTGGCCAAAAGCTGCAATCCCAAAATGTCCAATGATTCCGTTGCTGAGAATCCCATATCAATGACCTGGTCAGTATGACCCCGAAGAAGGGTTCTGTGGCCGTGCAGTTGCTGGATGACTCTAATCTTGCCACCTTTTTTTTTTTTTTTTGTAAATTGAATAGGGAGACATTAATAGTCAGCATTAATACTACAACAAAAATACTGTCTAAGAATGCACATTTCAACACTTCCCAAACGTACCTTTAGCAGCATAGCTGATATATCCCTTGCTGACCGCAACCAACTTTCCGTGATTGTACTCGACATCCGTGGGGATGAGAGTGATGGGGATGGTCTCTAGATCCTCTGAAAAAATTGCATCTGAGTTGTCCAGTCCAGTGTCGTACACAGTGGTAGCTGATTCAGGATGGTTAAGATACACTCCATCAGGCACACTAAAGAGGGGAGCAAAAAGAAAAAATCGATTAGACAACGATCAACTGAACAGGTGAGAGGCACTATATCAGCAACGGTATCTCTCATCTAATTAGTTACCTTGAGCTGCCCTTGGCCAGTTTCTGGACACGGTGGTTCCAAGCCGAGTGAGGAGGAAGCAGCTGGTCAACCTGGTACCGCTTCTGGTCTCGCTCATGGGTTCTGCTCGCTGTTGCGGATTCTGTGTGAGTAGGAGTCTCACGGCGCTGGATGGGAGCCACCAAGGATGATCTCTTGGATGAAGGCGCAGACGAAATCTCCTGTGCTGGTGGTGCTGGCACTGGTGCCGGCGCGGGGGCAGTTCTTGAAACAGGAGGCGAGGAAGGGGTGGGTTGGACAGGCGAGTGTGATGCGCTGGTGAACGAGTGGAATGGGTTGACATAGGTGAATCGCGAGGTGGATGGAGGTGCCGGGCTCTCCTTAGGAGGTGGGGATTTGGTCGCAGTATCCTTGGCTCTGAACGAGTCGATCACAGGCTCGGCCGGTTCGTGTGTGGGTTCATGGAACGAGGATGACATTGCTGGCGAAGAAGAGTTGGATGACTTTTGCAACATTGCCAGCAAATTGCTTAAACGGAGCATAATAGGTTGACAAAAAAATGAGGCGTAAGATGAGAAATATCCAGAAATGCTGTGATCCATCCTCAATGAGTTTTCATGCTGTCCCATATGCACTGATGCCAACTTACGTCTCCTCCTTTTTAGGGCTTGGCTGGGGCTGAGAAAATTCAGGACGAGAGCCTCCAAAAAGTGCCATCTTCAGATCCTCGGTCTGCCTCTGAGCTGCCGTGGGTTCCTGCTTGGGAGCTCCAAAGAGCGCCAGCTTGAGGCTGTCAGTACTGGCCTGCAATTCTGCCTGAGTGGCCTGGATCTGCGCAGCCACAGGCGACTGAGACGAGGCAGGGTTGAAAGTAGATGCAGAAGAGGCGGTGGGCGAGACGATCGCCGGCTGGTTAAGGCTCTGCAACAGAGAAGCACGAGCGTTGCTCTGGGGTTGAGGACGACCTTGGGGCTGAGGCTGAGGCCCTTGCTGAAGGTGGCCTAGGGGAGAGCCGCGCTGGGATTGGTGCATCATCTGAAGATACATCTGGTGCTGGTCGATGCCCTGGCTCGCGAAACCAAAGCCAGGAGGCATCATTGGACCCATTGGACCCATCTGACCCATGGGATGAGGTGGAGGAGGACCCATGCCGTGGTAGAACTGGTGCTGATGCATGTCTCCCACAGGCTGTTGCTGCTGCTGCTGTTGTTGTTGTTGCGGGTGCTGATGCATGCCTTGGCTTTGGTTCTGGCCTTGATTCTGGCTCTGGCTGCCTTGGCTCTGGGCCTGGCCGCCTTGTCCCTGGAGCATTTCGAGAAGCGTTCTATTGTCTGCCATCCTCGGAAAACATTCACACACGCGCGGCTATGGATGAATGAGGAGTAATGGTGAGGGACGGAGAGAATGAATGAAAAGAGGAGGGGAGGGAAAGGAAGGGAGGGGGAGAAGGAGAATGGATTGATGAAAGCAAAAGGAAGGATCTTGAAAAGACAGTGTGCAAAAACCCGCTGAGGACGCGTTGGAGCAAATACGGAGGGTATGACGTCGTTGGGGGTTGGGACTCCTCTCCGTAATTGCAAATTGTGGAGTTGAGCGAGAAGAGAGAGGGAGAGCCAAGCCAAGGCAAATAGAGCCATTCACTCGCTTTTTTATTCTCCATCACTCATCACCCATCCTCCAGCCAGCCAGCCATCACCTTATTGATTCTGCAAGTCATCCTATCACCCAATCAAAGTCTTCCGCTCATCAATCCAAGGAACAGCACCAACAGAAGGAATGGCGCCATCAAGCAACAACAGGAGCCTTGTCTTTGGCGCGGCCCTGGCACTGCGGCTCGCCCTGTTCGCGTTCCCCAACCTCGCCAATACGCTCGGCAACCAGGTCGAGATCTCTACGCCAGTCACCAGTTTTAAACGAAGTAACTTCTCGTGTCACTCGCACGAAGAAAGATCTATCTGGATGATGCACCTGAATCCGCTCTAACGTATCCAATCCTTGTTGCCGTTACTATATCGTAGTGTCGGAGGGCGTCTTTCTCTTCAAGAACGGAGTGCCGCCATACGACGGAGGAGCCTTTCATCAAGTATGGCATAATCGATCTTTACTTCATGGCAGATGTAGAAAAACAAACGCGATTTTATACAGGAAACCTAATCTTTTGCTTGTAGGCGCCACTTCTGCTTGGACTTTTCTACCCAATCATTTCGAGTTCACTCCTCGTCAAGTTACTCTATACACTCTCGGATCTGGTAATAGGATACATGCTGCTCCAAATCACAAGTCTGAAAGACATGGCTTCAGCAAAGGAAAACAAGATCCGGGAATACGGCAACAGACCCGAGGCTGCAGGGATGACTGGACTGACTGTGGCAACGTTGTACCTGTTCAACCCATACACCATTGTCAGCTGCATCGGCAGGAGCACTATTATCTTTTCCAACATGGCTGTCGTTGCTGGTATCTGGATGGGCATGAAAGGTACAATTGCGAATTCGAAGATCTGTATTCAGAGCCAGAAGTGAGAACACAGGATCGCTAACACGGAAATGGATACGTTGCGACGGAATCCATCATTTAGGAGATCGCGCTTTGGCCTTGTTCAGCATTGCAGTGGCGAGCTACCTTTCATTATACCCAGCCATGCTCACTATCCCCGTTATGATCATGCTGACTGAAAGTATTCAGGACGTCGAAGCAAAAAAGGTAACCGAGCAGACGTGAATGCGGATATGAGTTCCCTATCATGGTCACAATGTAGATCTAACAGTTTTCATCTTTCTTGGTCATTAGCGAACCATCCTTCGATGCAGCGCATTTTTTTTGGCATCGCTTTCATCACTCTTCCTTCTTTCGTTTGTGCTGACAAATTCATGGGATTTCATCGGAAGTGTCTATGGTACCATGTATGTCAGGAATAGCAGACCGCGATCACGGTCTAGACGATGTCAAGGAGAGGCTTATTGCTCATTGACTCTTTATTCGGTTACCTTGATAGCTTGGCTGTGAGCGATCTGACACCCAACCTTGGACTCTTCTGGTACTTTTTCATCGAGATGTTTGATCAGTTCCGGCCATTCTTCCTCATTGTCTTCCAAATCCACGTCTTCATCTTTGCTGTGCCGATTTCAATCAAGCTGAGGTAAGTTTCGACTTGCCTGATGTGCACCATTGATATGATCCGAGTCTGCCAATATTTAGAGGACATTTATGCTGCCGTCATTTAGGAAATACCCATTGTTCATCTGCTTTCTGTTGAGCACTGTCATGGGAGCATTCAAAGGTTACCCTTCCGTCGGTGACGCATCTCTTTACTTGGGCTTGCTTCCACTCTGCTCCGAGATCTTCAAGTGTAAGACGAAAATCTATTGGAGCTAATGACAACGCCAATATATATTAACGTGCGTGACTATCCTTCTTACAACAAATATAGATATGCGCTATAGCTTCTTGATCGTGAACCTGTTCCTGTACTCGTCATTCCTTGCACCCATCTTCTGGTATCTGTGGGTGTATGTTGGCAGCGGGAATGCCAACTTTTTCTATGCCATCGGACTGGTATATGGCATTGGCGAGATCATCCTCATGATCGACACGACTTTTGCACTTCTTCGCCGCGAATTTGAAGCGGCCTCTCCTCCTGACGCTGTCGATGGCTCTGGATGGGACCGGGAAGTCATGCAGAAGTAGACGAACACCCAAAACAAATATACATTTTAGAATTTCAATGAACTAAATGTTAATTTGGTGGCAAAGAGGGTCGTACGACAGAGCGTGAACACTGGATTTCATTACTCTCTTCACCTCTTCCACGTCATAATTTGTCACTCCAATGTCATCCGCCTTCGACCATGCACTCGACCACATGGGGAATCTGCTGAAATGCTCGCTGTGGTAGGATTCACTCACTGATTCTCATGTGCGCGCGAATCGAAATCAAGTTCCGACTAATCTAATCTCACCTCACGCCTATCATCTCCAGTCAAAAAGAGCTCAAGTTTACTCAGTCGCTCCGAGAATGTGGCCACCATTTTTGCTAGTGAGTAGAGAGTCGCTTATATCTCGCCGTCTTTCTTTCTCATTTTCGAGAAGCTAACTGTCGAATGTCCCTTCTGTTTAACAGCGATTGCATCTATCCCGTTCTTGGCCCGACAGGATTCTGTCCTACCTGTCGCACTAAAGCGATTGTCGGGAACATGCTCGATCTCACTTCTTACGACGTCTTGCTGGCATGCATAGACAAGCTGGCCACTCTGCGAATGAAGCAAGCACAAGGTATAAGCCGCTCTTTGGTGTACTGCTCGTTCAAATGATTAATCAAATGTAAAAGGTTCCTAAACAAGTATACCTGTTATTCTCAGGCTCAGGATCATCGCAAGCACCAACAGTTTCACAAGTACCAACCCCGTCACAAATTCCACCTGCATCCCAGGCACCCTTGTTGTCACAACAGGCACCAGCAAGAGAAGAAACACCTATGGGCACAGTGATCTGGACATATGACTGTGGACCAACGTTGCCTTCTCCGCTCCGCTTGGATCAGCTCTCCGAAACATCTTCATCAGCCAGTCTGCCCTCGCTCAACACTGCTCTAACCACCCACAACAGAGAACTACTCAGTCGGACTCAGAACCAAAGAGAGCAAGAAAAGGCAATCATTATGTACCGCACTGAAGATGCACCAGCACCGAGAGAGACACGGCAACAACTGAGTGAAGAGGCTATGCCCCCACCTTCCCGCCCAACGATGCGGCAACTGAAGCAATTGTTGGATATGCAGGATCCTGAACCGGATGCCATTCCTAATTCTCAGGAACATGAAGCTCAGACGCAGACACTTTCCATCCACCACGATCTTTCTCAACATGCGGACACCGAGGTATGAATTGGAACATGCTGGCAGAAACTATGTAACAAGCTAGAGTATGATATACCTAATAAGCTTTTTTTTGTGTTATCACCTATTGATCCTAGCCTCTCAGCACACTCTCCGCCCCCATACACGCCTACCAGTCCTCCATCGACACATTCCAGTTTTCTGACAACGACGCCCCGCTTTTTGAAACGTACACAACCACGATGGCCAAGAACAAGCGGAAAACATCTGTTGATCACACCCACAATACCATACTGACACCTGATCAGAAACGACGACAGAACAGAGCTCGACCACGAGAGCTGGCAACTCCTCCTCCTCTACCACACCCACGGGACCTCAAGGGGAAGAGCAAAGCAGCAGAGACCCATTTTCAGCATGCGGGCAAAATTCGTGCGAGAAGTTTGACACCTAGCAGAGAACAAGAAGCACACCACCAACTTGCGGGCAAAATTCGCGCCAGGAGCACGACACCCAGTATTCGCAGGAATGCTCTCATCGGAAGTAGGAACCCTCGCGGCCACCGCCGCATCCTGCTGCCACAGTCCAGGAGCGGGTCAGAGACTGTGCCCACCAGCGAGGACGAGGATGAGGTTGAAGTGGTGTTTGGAACAAAAAGAAGGAGCGACGGCGAGGTACAGACGTCGCAGCCCACCATGGACGAAGCGATGCCCAGTCTATTTATTAGGGATACAAGGTGGCGGTCAGAATCAAGGTCCAGATCGAGGGAACCTTGTTCAAAGGTGGAAGATCCTTCACAATTACTTGGGTCGAAGCAGGAGCCTGAGCGACTCGATTCGAGACCAAGCTGTCCAGAGGAACCACCGGCTCTTGTCTCTTGCATCTTCACGGGACTCTCAGCTAAGGCCTCTTCAGAATTCGACAGCAACACTACTCGCCTGGTCGAGGCCGGTCTGCTGATGGAACACATCCCGAATCAGGATTCGAGCGACAGCTGCACCCACATCGTGACCAGTGCCGAGCCTTACACGCACCAAGGAGGATCTCGCACGTTTGAGTTGTGCCCACGGAAGCTCAAGTACCTGTTTGGACTGTTGTCGCCCGCCTGGATTGTGCGCCACGAGTGGTTCACGAACAGTATTGAGCAAAAGCGGTGGTTGCCCCTGTCGGTTGATTCAGAGTACCTGGTCCAGGGCGACACACATTTTGGACCCGCACCTGGAACCACAGCCCGGCGGCAGGTTCGTCATAAGAGTGTAAGTCAACAAGCTTTTTTTTTTGCTGAAAGCTCTTAACATCATGTTTTTAGGTTCTTAGGCTTCTAACCTCCCACAATTTTATTATTACATGAAACACCAGGGCCAGCGACTGTTCGAGTCCTGCCGCATGTACTTTTACGGCGACTTCCCCAAGACCCAAGCCTTCAAGCGCCTCGAGCTGCAACGGCTGGTCCAGCGCGGCGGCGCCACTATCCTGAGCCGCCGACCCAAGACAAGCTCGTCCTCCTCATCCCAACCCCCCAAGGGCGACCCTCTTACGGACAACACCACCTTCGCGCCCGAGAGATCGTTCTTGTACCTCTCAGAGGGCACCAAGCCCTGGCAGGTGGCTATCGACCGCCACCGCCCGATCGTGGTCTGCGACCCGACCTATGTGCTGAGCGATGTTGCGCAGCTGTCAGTCGCCGATCTCAAGAAGCATGGGTGGCTCCGAGATTTCCAAGCGGTATCTGTGACATGGGTGCTGGACTGCATCTCGTGCAGTCTGATGGGCGACAAGGATCTGGAGAGTTTGTCGTTGGGGAATGATGGTGGAGATATGCACAAGACACGAAACCAGATCTGGGAACTGGACGAGGCATGGCGTCAATGGCATCAAGATGAAATCCAATAAAAAAAAAAGAAAGCCAAGTTTGCGTCTTGTTGCTATGGTGAGATCTGTTTTCGAGGCATCACATCTACTGTCTTTTTTTTTTTAATACTTTTTTTCTTTTTGAAAGTTCAATATGCTACATAGGGTAAGGCGAGAAGCAATCACAATCAATCTCGCTTTGTGAAAGCTCGTGAGTGATGTGGCTCAAGGAAGAGCGAGGGAGGGATCAAACTACTCAAACACTGCTTTTTTTTTTTTTTTTCTTTTTTCGTTCAGCGCCGACGATTCGTCTTATCACAGATATGGTTCAACCGCATCGCATGCGCCTGGTTGGCTAGGCTGTGCTGTGTGCGGCACTCGCGCCCGTACCAGCACGGCTCGCGCGAGGTCACATTGGCCGGCAGCCGGGTCGGGTCCAGGCTCTTGCGCCACTGGTACAGGGGCCCATTGTTGAAAAACTTGATCGAGCACTGATGGCACAGCTTGTCGGAACTGGTCACTGTCCGGCCGCGTGTGGCTTGGACGGCGCCATCGACCGCGGGAACAGGGGCTCCAAAGTGTGGAAGTGGCATTGGAAGAGGAGGAGGGGCCGCTGCGGCTAGTGCTGGAACTGGGGGAGCTGTTGAAGAAGAACCATCTTGAGCTTGTCTAGTGTTGCTGTTGGGTCCAGCGCTGCCCTCTCCATTGTCTTGATCATCGCCTTCATCGTCGTTTCCTGGCCGGGATGGTGGAGCAGCGGGATGCTCCGAAGTGCCGATATAGTAAAGTGTACCATTATCCATGCCATACTTGATCTCTTGCCAAAGGTCATCCGTGGTCTTGCCTTGAGTGTCGAGATAGTTGAGAATGACTCGAATCTCGTACGAGTTCAGGAAATGATACAACGAAGCACGGCTCGCAATCTTGTCTTCCACACTGTGGATCGTACAACCACAGTTGGGAGTATGGCACATCTTGCCTGTTTTGTAAGAGATGAAACACGTTTAAGTATCGAAATACAAAAAAAATAAGGCTCATGCTACCAAAGAAAAAGCTTCTTGGAAGCTTACAACGAAACTTGTTGGCGGTAGCTGCGGGAACAGTATCGTTCACAACAGGGATGTGGTTTCGGCAATCGGTGCACTGCGAGTGTCCTGGCTGCACCATGCGGCGAACCACGTACTCCTGGTAGTGGGTGTTGTCGGGCAGAGGCACAAGTCGCACATCGGGTGGGCAGACATAGCCAAGGTTGTTATTCGGGAGGCAGCAGGGGCATGTCGTTGGCTGCCGGAAGAAGAAACGCGGGAACCCATCGTCGTAATCTTCGTAATCATCGTCTTCGTCTTCGTCTTCATCGTCGTCATATTCATCGCGATCGTCCTCATCATCGTTATGGATGTAATGGTTGTTTCGTCGTTGACGAGGTGGCTCTGGCATAATGTTGGATGTATCACTCTCGGCTCCCTCGTCCTCCTCATCCACATCGTCTCGGGCCATATGAGGGCGGGTCTTCAGGAACAGTGAGATCAGATTGTTGAGCTTAAAGTCTCGCTTCGTCCGCGTCACGTCCTGGCGGCAAGTTGGGCAGATCTTGTTGCTATTTATCAGGACAAAGGAGATATCAGTGTTATTACCGGAAGAGCTGAAATCAAAAGAAAATCGACAATAGAAAGCAAAGAAATCGATTTACTTGCGAAGCCAGATTTTGCAGCACTCGCGACAGAAAGAGTGAAGGCAAGGCTGGAGAGCCAGCGCTCTGTGCATGATCTCGTGGCAAATACCACATTCAAATTCCCTCTCAAAGGCCGTGTCCTCCTTTTCCTTCTCTTCCTTGCTTTTGCCGTCTGTGGGAGAGCCAGTCTTGCCCAGATCCAGCTTCTGCTTCTTTTCCTCGGGCTTGGTTTTAGACAAAGATGTGTGGCGTGGTGGTTCCTCCACTTCCAGAGGTCGCTTTGTTGGCTCCTTGGATCCCGTTTGTGCCCTCTTATCCATTAGCATGTAGGCGTGCGAGTCTATTAGGAAAGTAATAGAAACAATATATATTAGTACATTAAAAAAAAAAAGGCGTACCTAAAACAGAAAGCACACATAGAACGTCCCCTAAACATACCTTTGCCAGGCACTCCAGGTGTAAATGAAATAATGTCGCGGTTGTAAATCTTGGTGGCCTCGTTCTTGGGTATCCGTTTCTCGTTCACCCAGACACCGTTGCTGGACAGGTCAGTGACCCAGATGGCTGCGTCAGCGTCTTTCATAGACCGTGAGCTAATCTGGCAATGTGTTCCCGAGATTGCTCTGCCTGTCAGGATGGCACCAGGGGTGCACTTGTCTACCACATAAACGAAGAGACAAAATGTGAGATTTTTTAGCTTCCTCACAATTACTCCTGTACCACGGCGTTTAAAATGCACGTCAAGTCATTTCGAGAAGAAGTGATGCATCTATACCTTGATTGCGACCAAGAGTAGTCTTGCTTCGTGTGAGCTTGATGGTGTCATGGGCGTGATTGAGTGCGATAAGAGAGACGAGTGTCTCGTCATTGGCTGGGTGTTGCTCCATGATGTCGTCCTCCTCAGGTAGGTCTGCCATCTGGTCCTCGAGATCCAAGGTGGGTGGATTATTGTCGTCGCTCATATTGGTTGTGCAGATGAGATTGAAATGAGGAAAAGAAAAGGGATTTGAATCCAGAGAGTGAGGGTGGTGTGGGTGGGATGGATGGATTGATGGGAAAGAAAAAAAAAAGTTGGGCAACCAGGCAAAAAAAGCTTAATTGCCACCAAATAAAAATAGCTGGGGAGGAACACCAGTCGATTGACACTGGTATCATTTTTTTTCTGATTTTGCCTCCATTCCAAAAATCCATAGTGGCAAAGAAAAAAAACATCTCCTGCCGTTGAAAAATAATGCGAAAGAAGTGTATTGAGAGAACCCGACAAGAAAAAAACTAAATAACAATGCAAAAGAGGATATCTAAACAAGAGAGAGAGTATCATTACGTTCTTAAAAGTTGGAAGGAACCTCCTTCTTCCTGTCATAAGCCCATTGCAAGAAAAAGTTGGTCACCATGGCAATTAGAAGGATAAAGCACAACAGCGTAGGTCCAATGCGGTCGTCGAAGGGTCCCAGCTCACGGTTGCGGATCTTGTAAGCGCGCCAGTGGTAAGTCACGAGAGCATACACCATGAAGGAAAGAGCAACAAATGTGAACAAGCCAGCACTGATACGGGCCACCTTGTTACCATGGTTCAGAAGAGCCAAGGCCAAACCGGACAGCATGGCGGTGAACTGGAGCCAGGACAAGAAGGTACGCTCGTTGGCAAAGAACACCTTGGGCTCGACACGGACCAATGTAGCAATCTTGCGGCCAGGTGGAGTGATCAGATAAGTGGTCTGAGGGCCAGCTTGGGGTTCGTCCTGGCCAAAAGGATGGATAACACGTTCCCGACCTCGGCGGAAAATGTAGCGGAGAGTGTCTGCGCCAGGCTTGAAAGGAGACATGAGCGAGTTCTTGTTCTTGTGCGACTTTTTATGACCCAAAAGTGGTGTCTGTTCGCTTGATGCTGCTCTGGACGATGGATGTCTCTGGATCCAGTTATCTGAAGGCTCCAAGGCGTTCTCTTCGTCCTCATCTTCCCAGTCATAATCCTGGCTATGCTTAGCTCCGCCCTGATACGCCTCGATGTCGTCTGCAGCAGCTATCCTTGTCTCATGATCGTCGTCGCTGTGAGTGTTGGCTGGAGTGCTGTATCCGCTGGGATAGGGGCGAGAGATAGAGATGTTCTTGGAGGCGGGCTTGCGGATATCAATATCCATCTGGTGGTACCAGAAGGGGAACAACTTGACGCGATGCTCAATCAGAGTCGAGACACCGTGAATGAACTTTGAGAACTTTGGCACAGACTCGACCAAGTGAGAGTTGACGAGCTCACGCACCCAAGCTGGTGGCTCCTGACCGTGTTGTGTCTGGAGCTTGACCTCAAGGACGGCATAAGGGAAGCGACAAATATCGTCGTCCTGAAGTTGGGAGAAAGGCCAGTCGATGCCAATGTCCATGCGGCGCCAGTTGTCTCCAGATCGTACTCTGCCGTCCATGTTGTCCTCGCGAATCAAGGTGAGTTCCGTATCCAGCGAAATACGAACACGGGCATCTCCTGGAAGCTGGAAGGCCGTTCTGTTGTAGAAAGTACGCATCACTACAATAGTAAAAGTAGTCATTAGATGGTTGGAAGAGCATGAACGTTTTGAAACAAAAAGAAAAGAAAGAAAGGTAAAGTTTGTACCTGGCTGATAGTTCTTAGTGAGGATGCCATATTGACATTCGCTACTGAGCTGTTCAAACTCGGCAATCTCCTTTTCGGACTTCTTGCCTTCGGCGCGCATCTTGGCGATGGTGGCCTCCATGGTATATTCGCCGCGCATGAAGGCGTTGACGTACTTTTCCTTGATGGGGAAACGAGCCTTGACACTCTTCTCTCCAGTCCAGTCCTCGCGATGGGTCTTGCGCTCGACGAAAATCTGCTGCTGGTCCATGCCTCCGTACCATCGCAGACGCAGAGCCTCAGCACCCTCTGACTTTTCCAGACGACCCATGTACAACTCAAAGTCTTCGTTGTCATAGTAGACGGACGAGATGGCACTGTCGGCAGGGTTAAATTCCTTGTTGGGGTTGAAGACGAGGACGGGAAGGTGCTTGAGGATGTAGAGCTTGAGCTCGGTGATGTTGTCGGGGTGGACCCAGTACTTTGTGGTGTTACGGACAAAGGCCTGCTGGCTGCCACCGGCGGAGGAGTCACCACCATGTGCCTTGCCCCTGGTCCTGACCTGGTCGTAGAGGCTGGACAGCTTGACGATCAGGGCATCGTAGTTCTCCTTGTAGAATGGCTTGGAGTTGAGTCGGACCATGAAAATGGGCCTGAGGATCCAATGGGTGAGTTTCTGCATCGTATCCCCACCCCGCATATCGAAGACAAATCATCATTCAGGCGCCGATTGCAATCAAAGACAGGAGAAAGGGACCAGTGGGATCAAGAAACGGAAAAAATACAGATGGGCGTCTGGTTAGTTATTTTGTCCGATAGCATCTGATAGCATATGACCGCATTTGAATTGCAACAGGGTCGATTGGAAGCAAAAGAAAGAAAGCGAATCTGGTGCTTACGCATCAGATCAGAACTGACAAAGAAAAAGAAAGGAGGGACCGTTGAAAATTAAATAATTTGGCTTCTTTCTGCTCCTTACGTCGTGCTTCTTGATGATCTTGAGGAAGCCCGTGTAGTTGAGGCGAGTGAATTTGGCGAGATCGTGCACATCCGCAATGATGTGCGACAGCTCCTCCTCCAGAGCTGCATAGTCCTCGTTCTGTGCGTCATTGGACTGGATGATGGCCTCGACCTCCTGCTTGGAGTGCTGCAGGCGGGACATGATCTCGGCGGACTTGACCTTCTGGAACGAGTAGACCTTGTCGAGCTCCTTCTCCAGCAGCTCAGCAAAGGCGGTTTCGTCGTCCTCGGTCCACTGGCCATGGTTGGCGTTGAGGCGAGTCTTGAGCTCAGCCTTGAGTTTGTCGTATGCGAGGTAGTAGAAGACCCACTCTGGGTAGAGTGAGGTCTTGAGCTGGTGTCCGAACTTCATGGTGTCTGATCAGACAAAACAGATAATACAAGAAAAGGAGAGTGGAGAGGTGTTGTTGTTGTGGTGTTTGGAGGAGATGAGGAGTGAGAGAACGTGAGGGAATGTGACAAGGGAATGAAGAGAGGAAGGGAGGAGATGGGAATGAGAGATGGATGGAATGCGGGAGAGAATGGATGGTGAGAGAAAGAATGAGGGAAGGAGAAAGAGAGAGATGGATGTCGGCACCAACGAAAAACAGACAAATAAAGCGTGGGCGAGAAGGATGGAAGGAAAAGTGGAAGGTGCCTCCAAGTCGGTGTTTGGTTGGTCAACCTTGTTTTGTTTTCGCGAGTCCTCCACTCACATCATAACGCACTCACCGACAAAGGAGGATGGAGTGGGTCTTGGAGTCAATGCGGTGGCTGCTTTTTGATCATTTACATATGTGTGTGTGTGGGGAGCCAGGCTATTCGCCCTCTTTAAACCATCATCAAGCGATCCTGACCCGCAGTGATGAAGAGAGGATGCTGCTGGTGTGTTGATGTGTTGCTTACAGAAATGACAATGTGTCCAAGTGAGAAACAGACAGGTGAAGTTGGGCACCATATGATGGGACACATCCAATCCAGGTGTTTATCGGTCCAACTCGCGCTGTTTTCGTGCCCAACGGGCCAACGCCATGGCCACATCCATCTCCTCGCATCCTCTCTCTTCTGGCGAACAACGTTTCGTGGTCCGTCGATTGTGCTTCCTCTTTTGTCCTTTGTGAGAGAGAAGGGTCGCAGGGCGGATGAACTTAAAGCTTGATGGCTTGATCAAAGTCAAAGATCCGCTCAAGCAAATGGTTGGCATCGACGGCTGCACGTGCGCTCATCCACACATTTTAAAAAGTGCGTGGAAATAAACGGTTTATTGTGCACGGAAATAGTAACTTGCAGCATTCGTTTTTTGCCACCAACATGAAGAGACGCTTGGAAAAGCTGTTAAGCACAGCTTCGTGTGTTCGAGTCAAGCGAGATTCGAGAACAACCGTTGAACACTCTGTCCATTGAAAAGCATAGATGGCACAAGAATACATATGGTCAGAGTAGAACGTATTGTCGAGTCAATCTTTCGTCTCTTTTTGCGATAATCTTCAGCGCTTGGCCTCATTCGAGGACATGAACGTCAATACAAACAACGATAACAGTTTGCCTATGCAAGAGTTATCTCGCTATCAAAAGTAGCAGAAAAATAGAAGCATCAAAAGGGTCCTTCCGAGCATATTTGATAGTGGCACAAAGAAAAGTAGACCTCTCTAAAATGCAAAGACCATGGACATCCGTTCCTTTCCCAGCAAAGGCAGTTTCGCTGCTTATTCAAAGTATTACCGGTACACTTTCCTTCTTTCCGTTCAAGGTTGCGTTGTGCGCAAGTACATTCGCATACTCATGCAAAAGAGTAAGGGTCCTCTATTGGCATGCGTTGCGAACCTTCAAGGAACCGGGGCAAACGATTGTGTTGCCCCAAACATACTAATACACTAAAAGAGAATTTATGCAAGTTCCCACCCGCATTATGTTATACTTTTTTCTCTTTAGGCTTCACCCCTCTCCACACAACAGACACACCCCACCTCGACCAACTGACGAGAATAACGCCCCACATCCGAGGCCCTTGTTTTCTTTTATATTGTTTGTGTTGTCTCGATGTTTTTGGTTGGCTGGTTGTTTGAATGAGAACTGTTGTTAAGAACTAGAAAAGAAAAAGAAAGGAAAGGATAACAAGATTGATGAGAGGTACAATAGCCATGGTACATGCGTCGCCGGCTAGCACATGACAGCATAGACCCCCTCTTCAGAAATATCCAACGCACCTTCCATGTTCGAGAGGTGGTCTTTTTTTTTTTTTTTTTTTTTGCGGGTTGGTTTTTTATTTTCCAAGAGGAACCTCGACGTTGTTCACCATGAAAGCTCCATAACAAAGGAGAATTTTCATAACAATTGCCAAAAACAACCACCTACCATGCAAAACACAGGCAAGAGCTTTTTGGTGTTATTGGTGTTTTGTTTGTTTGTTTCGTCTTTTTCCTCTGACCGAAGCAAGGGCTTAAATGTCACCATGGGCTAATCGAGAAATACGGACGGACGGAGCCAACGTGTTATGTTCTGTTCTGTTCCGTTATCGCGCCTAAGATCATCAGGTTTATGGGCACGACCTTTCTCCCACAAAAAAAAACAGCGCTCCATGCTTCTAACGATAAGGTGAGCTCCAAGGCTTCATTATGGCAGGTTGGAGCGATGTCGGCTCGGGTAGGATGCATGCCAAAGAAGCGAGGCGCACACACAAAGGAGACAAAGGCCAAAGGTTCGCAAAATCGATGGTTCTTTTGAACTCCTACCCGTGGAATGACAATGTGAATGAGAGTGCTCTCTCGTCTTATGCATATCCGTCACCTCTTTTTTTTTTTTTTTTTTTTTTCTGTTGCATATTTTGCTTACTACATACAAAGTATAACGAAGAGCACCCACCAAAGAACACAAGAAGAGGATTGCGATCGATCAAAACCAGGATGGGGAAAGAAGACAAGTTGGGAGGGTGAGTAGTGAGTGAGTGAGTAAGCATCGCTCCGACAAACGACCTGCTTCGGTTAGGTTCTCTCCCACCCCCACCCCTGCATTTCTTTGCCAAGTGAACGAGCAAAGACCAAACAAAAAAAGCGGAGAAGGCAAAGCCGAAACGACGATCGCACAATTGCGATCCGCAAAAAAAAAAAAACTGCTGACTACTGGCCTACCCTTTTTCGTGGGCCTCTACATCGGACTCGGTTGAAAGTGCTTGCCGATGATCGTTTGGGGACGCAGAGACGCGACTCTCCATCACTTCAAGACAGGTGTATCAAAAGACATTGACCTCTCTCTTCCACCGGGCCTACATGTATCCTTGCCGAATAAGAAACAAAGTAGGGCCTTGTCCCTCTCACCAACGTGTATACTTCGAGCCATGCCGCTCCACTCAGTTTGTCGTCTGTGTTGGTCAAACAACCTAGAGCCAAAAAAAAAAAAAAAAAAAAAAAAAAAAAAAAAGGGAATGGTGGGTGCAATAGGGAATAGTGCAGTAGTAGTGTACTGACTCTACATGGTGATAGTGACAAAGCAGAAATAAACAACAATACAAAAAAAAAAAAAAAAAAAAAAAAAAAAAAAAAAACGCTCACTGTTCTCACTCTCCACAGTCTAGTCCACCGTTCACCCACATGCGCACACTAGAACCCTGTTCAGATGAGTAAGTGAAGAGGTGCCCTGCCCTGCGTCCTTTCCGTGTGGTTCTGTGTGACATTTGTGCTGGACACAACATGACAAGGACTCTCTTTACATTTTTTTTCCCCAGCGCCGTAGTTCTTTGCGCAAGCTCACCCACCTTTTTGTTCTTTCTCCAATTTTCTTTTCTGCGTTATACTGCACATACGCACATGCAGGCAGACTAAAGCGAAAAAGAAAAAAAAATGAGAGCAGACACCGAGGGTTTGATGGGGACGAGGGAGAGAAGGGGAGTGGCGGAGAGAGGGATGGATGGATGGATGGGATGAATGAAAACACACGATTTTCGAAACGAGCCAAGTTTGCAAACAACAAAACAACCCAAGCGTGTGTGGCCCGGGTGGAAAGTGTCTGTTACTCCACCTTGTGTCATTGAAATTGTGTATGTATAGGTGTGTATGTGTTGGCCTTTCCGCCATCGCATCGGTCTTCCACATCGAGCAATATGCGCGATGATGGTGTGGAGGAGGGTGGATGGGTTTCGGTCTCATAGCTCATGGACACCAGGATCTTTTTTTTTCTTCTGCTGCTCAAAGCCCACATTGTCTCGAAAAGATTGGCGCAACGATTTTGGACATTGCATCCGGGCGAGATCGAAGGATCCACTTTTTTTTTTGTTTTGATTTGTAGTCCCTGAAGACAAAGACAAGAACCGTTTCAAGAAAATATGAAAGTGTGGCACACACACACACGCCAAGAACAAAGAAAAACGTGGGTGCCATGGCATGGATCAAACAGTGTGGCTACCAAAGCGTGCGACTTTTTGTTGCCTGGGCACAGGCTGGCTCAGCTCTGGGGTAATACGTTTCTTTTTTTGTTTTTGTGAAGCTCAGTCTGAATTTCTTTGGGCGTGTTGGCGGATGGGTGAGTTCAACAAATCGAAAGTGCAACCCAGATGACAATCCGTCGATTCGATAATGGCTATTGACCCACAAAGATAGTTAGCTCGTCCGTGGCGCCAAAGGGAGAGCAATCGATTAGAAGAAAGCAAACAAAAAAGAGAGAGAAGTAATTGTGTAAATGAGCGAGGCAACCATGCTCTTGAAGCAGTATATTGCAAATATGCATACCATAACAAATAAAGCGAGCAAAACAGTGGTTTGGTTCTGTCATTATTTTTATTTTATTATACAATTATTAGTGTTTTTAGGGTATGCGAAGGATACAATACAAGTTACAAGCAAGAGATGCGAAAGAGAACAAAAAACAAAGATGGCAATAATTGAGATGGCTATGTACAAGGTGGTATTGGAGAAAAAAGAAAAGGCGCTTCCTCTAAAAGATGGGAAGAAGCGAGGAAATGGGAGGGAGCTTGCGATCATAGTCAGATCCAACATTGCCGTTGTTGTTGATGTTGTTGTTGATGTTGTTGTTGTTGTTGTTGCTTGTAGAGATCGTTGGCAAGGGAAGCGACAAATGTGTCGAGCCATTCAAAATATCAGAGATGCGGTGGTTGCTTTGAACGTGGTTGGGGTTGTGGCGGCGGTGCTGGTGCAGGTTGTAGTTGGCCTCCATGAGCGAAGGCAGAGTGGCCTGCTGCTGCTGCTTGAACTGGGGGTAAGGTGCGACCGCATAGCGGGTCGAGCTCGCGCTGCCGTACCGAGGCGAGGTTGGGGGCGAGTAGGGGGGTGTCTGCAGCATGCCCGAGTTGCCAAAGTTGCCTCTGAATCCTTGGTGGCCATCCATGTAGTTTGCCTGTGGTGCGTTGGGTGGGTTGATGGGCGTCATCCTGGCCCATGAGGGGTAGTCGATCATTGGCTCCTCGGATTCAGAGTGAGAGGGCGACATGGGGTAAGGCGACATGGAGGATCGAACGGTGCTGGCGGGCGAGTGCGAGGCCGACTTTTTTCCAGACTTGACCTTGAGCCCCTCGGGCTTACGGGCACGGGTGCGCACAACGTGCGTGCGGGCATGCTCGCGAAGGGCATCGGAGCGAGTGAATCCCAAACCGCAGGACTCGACAGGACAGACAAAGAGCTTCTCTGAGGTGTGGGAGCGGATGTGGCGGGCCAAGTGCCCCGATCGGGTGAAGGATTTGAAGCAGTTGGGGACGGGGCAGATGTGCTTGCGAGCCCACTCGGCCGACTCTTGGGCCTGGAGGTAGTCCTGGTAGGTGGCGTAGTGATGGGGCGAGGTCGAGAGAAGATCGGCGTTGCCGTTTTTGCAAGCCGAGGTGTGGGCCTTCATGTGGCGGGTGAGCTCATCGGAGCGCGAGAAGCGCTTGTCGCAGTTGGGGAAGTCGCAAGGGTGGGGCTTCTCGCCGGTGTGGGTGCGAATATGGCGGGTTTGGTGCTCGAGGCGGAAGAAGGATTTGTCGCAGAGATGGCACTCGTATGGACGCGAGACGCCCGACTCCTGATCCGAGTCTCCACAGGAACTTGAGGCGGAGGAAGCAGAGGTATGATCGCGGGTGGAGCTGGGGGTGGGGTCGTTCATGATGGCAGCCAGCGAGAATAGCGAAGTAGTCGACATTTTGTTGATGGGTGTGATATCGATGATATTTGTGGAGGAAGGGAGGCAGCGGAAGTTTGATTGCTTTAAATACGTCGAGATAAGAGAAAGAGGGGTGTTGTGTTTATGCTTTCTTTTTGGAGAAAGACGTGCTTTGTTGGAAAAGGGGTGGAGAGACGAGTGAGAGTGAGGATGAGAGAGATAGGCAAAGATGGAGAGTGAGAGTGTATGTATGTATGAGAAAGGAAGAGAGACAGAGAAGGATATGATGATGACAAGGGATATAAAAAAATGGAGAATGTGAAAGAAAAAGAAGAGGACGATGAAAGCAAGAAAGAGGGTTCCCTTTATATACCCACCTCTCGTCCCCATCACAGCACATCGTATCGGACACAGGCACAGGCACAGTCAACATGATCGATACTATACCACCCACTCGAATAGAGACGAGAGACATGAGGGAAAGAACAAAAAGGACACACAACAGACGCAACATGGCAATTGAATGTGATGTTTGTTATTGAGCAACAAAGAGGGAGAGAAGTGGTGTGATTGTGGGAGCATTGTATTTACTTTGACTTACTCAGTGGAAATAGAATGGGCAGGAAACATATGACAGAACTCTTACGCTTTCTTCTCCACCTGTTTAGTGTTTACTCATCCATACGGCCCTGCTGACCCTGCGTAAATGGAAAAGAATACCCTTCCTTCCATTTCAATCAAATTCAGGCACAAACATATGTCGTCTTATCATCACCTCTCTCTGTCTCTGACTGATACCTCTTCACTTTCCACATCCATCCACAAATCAACGCAACGCCCGGTCCAATCCCTCCTTCCATTCACTTACTCTCCTTGCACATACACTCCTACCCTTCCCTTCCCTCCTTCCCATTCCACTCCACCACTATCAAAGATGAAATGCCAATCTCCCTCCTTACCTTCACTTTTTTGATCCACTCCGCTCGCTCCAAAAATTGTATCATTGCTAATCATTTCAAAATGTGACCAAGCCCTTGCTTGACTAGAAATGTGCGAGTGCGTGTGTATGTGATGATCTACATCCACATCCACGTCCATGTCCACATCCACATCCATTTCCTGAATAAAAGCGCGAAAGTAACTCTAGATCCATATCAGGGTTCTTGTGTTCTCGGTACGACCATAATTATGTGTGTTAAGGGAAAAATAAAAAATAAAATAAAAAAATAGAAAAGCACACCATTCCAGGACTCTTTGTGCATATCTATTTTGTTGTTGTTAAAGAAGAAAATATATGCGTCTCCACAAAAATACTCTTGATAAAGTGCCACTCGACAATACAGTCGCCAAGGAGGGTTGAGTTACCATATGTCACCTTAGTTTGAACTACAAGTAACTACCCACCGCATGTATAGGGGTAGTAACCAAGAAGAAGAACGTTGTGTTATGTGATATGGAACTCAATTGAAAGAATGGGATTATATTTTAAGGGACTCAAAAAAAGAAGGAAGGACGGGCCAAGTGCCCTGTATATCGAATAACAACACAACTAAGGTGGTTCTTTTCCATCCCATCCTCTTTCTTTGTCCCTTGTTCGCTGGCATGTGAAAGCGGAGGAAATAAACGAGCATACAAAAAGTGTGGAGGGTGCTGGGAAAGAAAAATGTTTAGAAAACCTTTTTTTTTTTGTTTTCTGTTTCCTCTTTTAGATTTATTTTTTGGGTGGGTGAGTGTATGTAGCCTGACAGGTAAGAGACCGAGGAGAAATACAGAGCGAGGCACCCTCGGGCTGGAATTCAGATACACCCACTGCTCCGATATGGATATCGCCGTCATGGTTGTGGTCATGGTCATGGTCATGGATGACATGGATGTCATGGATATGGTATCGGTACCAACCATCGCATAGCCAAACTCAGAAGTGTGTCAATCAATGGATCTGAATCCACACACACACACACATACACACACACACACATACATGCACACTGCGATCATCGACTTATCAAACTCCTGGCCCCATTCGACTACATCTACTCGCCCACCTACTCTCTTGTTGTCTTCGTAAAGAGATATGACCCCATGAAAGAGAATGACTTGGTCACGCCCCTTTCTTCCCTTCCCGGTGTCTGAGCCCTACATATTTGGCTTTTTTTTTTTTCATTCCCAGATACATTCACACATCAAGGTGGGAAGGAAGCCAGTGGAGTGAAGAGTGAGGGCAAGGGCCAAGCCTAACGGTTGGAAATACGGCGAACGCGCGTCATTACGTACCACCCGAGAAGGAGAAAAAATAGTTCTTCTCGCCCGAGTTCGCCATCCGAGAGAAGTAGAAAAATACAGTAATGCAATGCTGGAACTAGAATTTGCCAGCCGGAACGAGCCTTGGGATGTACCAGCCGCCAAAGTCTCATCATCCTAGACTTGCAATCATGAAACGCGATCTAGCGAGCGTCAACGAATCCTGTCGCTTTTGTGTCTCCACCCGTTGGATGCTTGATCCTTGCTCCTAACTGTCTCTTCTGTGTCACGACACTATTTGCTCTACATATGATCCAACACCCACTGGGAGCATCCAAGGCTCGAAACATCTGCATCCACACATGCTTCATCGGTACGCAGGTCCCAGACTAAACTTACAACCTCATCTTTTTCTTACCAAGGATGGGGCTCCCCTCCATGTCAAAGAAGTCTGGGGTCCTCGGGCCTGTCGTGGATTGTCATGCGCAAAAGACAAAAAAAAAAAAAAGGCTCCCCTCGTCCTCTTTTTCCCTCTTTCCTTCCTTTCGTGCCTGTCCTGTGCCAGGCTGCAGCTTTTTTTTTTAAATCACCGATGGTGTGTTTCCGTTTGAACGCCATTGACCATTGGGCATTGGTAAGAAACGAAAAGAAAAAACACAAAAAAGATGTTCGAAAAAGGATAGATTGCGTGAAAACAAGTCGACACAGACACTGTTCCTTTTTCCTTTCTTTCTTTTTTCTTTCTTCCTCCACAAAATGAAAATCAAGGCAATGCGTAGTTCTCCCCTTCGCGCCCATTCGTCTTGTCATCAGGGTACATAGTCTAAGCAGGCGTGAGACGTGCTATCTCCCACAAATCATGCAAAACACGCGTCCATGGTCAAAAAATCGGTTGGCAATAAGGCATCACTCAAGCAAGCCCAAAGACGACAGGCCAGCAAACAAACAAACAAATAAACAAACGGCTATGCCCTTGGTCTGGGATATGTTTTTCCATGCACGAGGCGTTACGACACAATCAAATCAAACGGCCATGGCATGGCATGGCAATGATGGTATGGGTGGGTGGATCAAGAGAGGTCAAGCACAGCTAGTGTAGACTCATGGACCACAAGCTTGACGATATTCTCTATGCTCTTGGGTATTGTTTTTGCTCTCTTGCTTTCTTGTTGTTTTTGTTGTCCATCTTGTTGTCGTTGCATGGTCAAGAAGATTAGACTACGGCGCCATCGCAATCTATCGATTGCATTTGTTTGTGCCTCCATCTATTTTTTTTCCTCTTCTGCACTCTTTCTTTGATAGGGCTTTCCTTCTTCCCTTTTGTTCTTGTGTTTCTTGTTCTTCTCCTTGTTCGCTGGTCTACCTCTCATGTTGCTTCTTGGTCGAACGAGCACACTCTTGCTCAGGGGGTTGGACAAAAAGAAAAACAAAAATCAACAAATGGCACAGGGGTGGTCTCCGTCGAATAGGAACAAGCGCTTTTGCGCCTTGAGGTGTGCATTTTGTGCCCCCATGGACCATGGGCATGGTCTGAGCATTTTCGCTTGTTCTTGTTCGCTAGGGCTTTCTTTCTCCTTCTCCTTCCACTCCACTCCACTCCACTCCACACATGCTTCCTTTCTTCTACTCCTGGATGCAAAAAAGGGGGCGAACAGGACTATCAGAGTTGAAAAAGAAAACAACAAAAGACACCATCCGCGTGGGCAATGATCCAACACACCAACAGACAGGCATGGCTCAATCACGCCCATTACAATCACATTGGACGAGAGAGGGAGACAGAAAAGATAAAGGATATGACAAGTCCCTAGACCTGGAAGTTGGGCACTGTTTAGGCTTAGTGCGCAATAGAAGGACAAAGCATGGGCCACTTTCACACCCTGTTCCTGTTCTTATTCTTGGATGGTCCTTCTCTTCCTTCTTTCCTTCTCCTACGAATTATACCTTCCGAATGCAACGACAATATCTTCCGAGAAAACAGAGTGAATGTGACAAAATGCCCAGGATGGCACCAAATCTCTTTTCTTCCCGGTCTAGTTGATCCATGAGAAGGAAGGAAGGAAGAAAGGCACGTATGAGATACTTCTTTTTTTTAAAAAAAAAAAAAAAAAAAAAAAATCATGACATGTCTTCGCGTGCAGTGGCAAAACAAAAAAGAAAGGTACCAAGGCACAGATACACCTTGGTCTTGGTGCTCGGGGACAAGTGCCATTTTGAGGTGCTGCATATCGCACATGCACGTTTTGAACCTTGTAGGAAGGAGATGGTAAAGAAAGGAGAGAGCGAGAGAGACTCGGGCTGCAATGGATAGCCCGATCGCCCACTTGGCGAGAGACACAGAAGGAGAGAGAGAGGAGGTACCTGGTACGGGCTGATAGAGAGAGGAGAAAGAAGCCGATGTCACCATTTTCGAGATTATCACCTGTTTGGTGTTTGGGGCTAAAGATAACTGAAGGAACTGTGTTTGGATAGCCCGCTCCTCCACTCTACTCCAGCAAAGTACTCTCGCACACAGCATAGACTTTAGACACGCACATGTGCATAGAGAAGAAAGAACACGAACAGACTGTACTGCGTGTGGGAGAGAGAGAGAGAATGAAGGAGAGGGAGGAGCGGAACACAAACTAGCTCGCTCCCGCCCCAATGATCAAAGACCCAACAACAATGGCGGGAGAGGGAATAGCCCACGGAAGAGGACCGTACAAGCTACAATCGAGCCGTAGATCTCACACACACACAGACACACCAGTTACGCAGACACGCATACACGTAACACACACCCACATAAAAAAGAAACAGACAGAAAACAGACAACAGAACACGGCTCGCTTTACATTACAACCCGCACCTTCGTCTCTCGTCTCCCGTCTCTCTAGTCTCTCGTTCTTGTTCGTGAGACGGAGAAAGAGGGTTTGGCCAAAAGTGTGGAGGAGGTACGGTTCATCTTGTATTCACAGTGCACCTTCAAATTAGAAATGGTGGACGACTCCGCTCCGACAGAGAGAAGAGACAGAGAGAGAGAGAGAGAGAGAGAGAGTCAGAGACAGATCAGTAACAACCTTTCTTTGTAAGACCGATCACAAATCACGGATCACTGAGAAACACAAAAAAAACCAGACTCGAGAGGAGTTCATACCTGACAAAGCGGTAACACCATCATCCTCGATCTTACGAAGGATAACCCGGAGCCGGTAATCACTTTCACCCCGTTTTTCTATTTGCCTTTTGGCTTTTTTTTCCCCCAATGCTCTCGTCTATCCCACACAGTTAGTCCGTCCGAAAATAAAGAACACAATGAAAGGCAAGAATGAAGAGTGTCATCAGGGTTCTTGGTATGTTAATTCGATCCTCTCTCGCTCTCTCGCTCCTTTGGGTGTATGAATATAGGTAGAGAGCGCAACAAAAACGTGTAAAAGGAGCAGCATATGACAATTGCTTTACTTTCAGGAACAGACTTTGGTTATCGTGGGATGATTTTTGAGGGTGCCATCGATAGTTAATGGTGGTGATCTTGATCCCCCTGGAAGCAATACAGGTCTACTCTGATGAATGAAGCAAAGACATACAGCTGATCAAGAAAAAAAAAGAGGAACAAAGGCTTCTTCGTTTCTCCACTACGGACAGAAATTGAACCGATGGCCCGTTGAGCACGTAACAGTTAAACATAACAACAATCGGTCATTCAGATATACTTCCCCACCTTCCTTTTCCGTCCATTCTGAAATGAGGAGAGAGGCCGATGAACGAATCCAATTTACTCCACACATTTTTGAGAGTGCGCTCACACACACATAGAGCGAGAGATGTGAGAGACGTACCTCTGTAAGATGAACAGAAAAGAAGGAGAGGAGAGGAGTGAGATACTTCACTCATCATACCCACATATCACTTTAGTCAAAATGGCTTCTTCTCACTCTTTCCTTATCGCCATTAGAGTTTGAGCCTCTCACATCCAGGACCTGACGACCGTGGATGGGCTTGTTGGCTATCTGACTTGTTCTTGGCAGCCGCACTGCACCCATGCATGTATCGCATACGAAAGGTACCTTTTGTGCCCTACCCCACTCCCCATAAACATGAGGGGCCTATCCTCGCTTTTATGTTTCGAAAAGTAAATAAAAGCTATGCTATCTGCACTCTTGACAACGTCACCTGTATCTCCCAGTCGAAGATCTTCCTCCTCCTTCCCTTTCGGCTCACGAGTGCCCGGTTCGCTTTTGTTGCATAGCTAATTATTATGGATATGGAGGCTTGTGCCTATTCATTTGTTCATTTTTTAATCGCACGATCATGCCTCCTTTGTGATGAAAGCACTGATATTGTCTAGATCGCGTTGGTAGTGCTGTGGTCGCCTAAGCCTGTTTGAAATGTTGTTTTTGGTCCCACTTTCTTGGACCCGAGCTATGCCAAAAGGCATTAGCGAACGGATGTTTTCATCACCAACAAAGCCGAGCAGGGACCTAACTGTGGACAGGGACAGGTAGGCACCACGGTTAGGAGCGAGGATGGACACGCATTCGAACACCGTGGTTGTATGCGCGAATTCTTTTCAATGTCATCATCGCTTATGAGTACCATTGGACGCAGAGTGGGCGATCAGAAAATTCCAGAGGGGCGACGCCCCTGTGCCCTCTCGGACGAGGACGGATCAGGGCACCTAGTGACCCGATCCCAACCGAGCCGCATTTTGTGCACCCAAAATTTTATCATAATCAATGACCAAGACACAATTCTGCAATGCGTTATTACACTTTGTTGTTGCTGTTTTTGCTGCGTGCCCAACCACGTTCCACACAAACATTGTGATGTTATTTCTGAGCAGGACTGGACAGCGCTGGGTGGAAATGGCCTGGGGGAGAAGAAAAGAAAGAGGGCCTATATTCAATGGGGTTTTAGTCATCGCAACAATAACGTGGGCACGGATAATTTTTATATTGTTTGAAAAGGATCACCGGTTCCCCTCACTTGCTTCTCGATCGCGCTCTATAAAAAACATTGAGTTCCATTATGCTCCGTTGGTCCACCAAGGATGAGCGATGTGCAAGCAAAAGTGAGACCGGCAAAAGAAAGACAGAATCGGTTAGACCCGAAAGAATAGAAAAAACATGGTCAAGATATTAACAAACATGCCTTTGGCAACCAACAATCAAACAAAAAAAGTGGTGGGGAGAGATGAGGGTGGGTACAATATATGCGCTTTTGGCAAACATTGGCATTTGTTCTGGATCCAAACTAATAATCACTCACCCCATTCGCTATGGAGCATGGCGAAATTTCCAACTCTCATGTGGGCATCCTTCCCTTCAGAATTGGTTCAATATTTTAATCCGATGCGATCATTCTCTAGTGGTGACCATAATATGACCCGTTCAAGTCAACTAAGCGTGCCAGCACTTGTTCTGGTGACACTTTGGGTGCACATTAGTCGCTAATTTTCTGCTGTGTTTAACATGGCGCGAAAAAAAATAATCGCGGCCCGTGTCATGAACCTCGACAACACAGAGAAAGAGAGAGAGAGAGAGAGGTGGTCTGATCCAGCTCAATAGTACTCTCACCGGCCTGACACAGAGACAGAAAGCTAAATGAACGTGCATGAACGGGAAGGACAGGAAGGCAGCCCGATATAACACGATCCCATCGAAACAATTGCTTGCCAAATAAAGATTACCGTGAAATGAGGGAGAGAGAGGCAGGCTGCTGTCATAACAACATAACAACGCAAACAGCACAACAAAACAAACAACCCTGCGAAATTGCATGTGAAAGGATTCACATCACGACAACACGAAAAAAGAGGGGTCGTGATTATTGTGGAGGAGGATTGAGAGAAGAGCAAAATAAGGTTGCTGGATCCTCTGTTATTTCAAAATGAACATATTGAGCCATCTTCTGCATTTTACAAAGGTCCAGGATGTTCCCTGTTGTGTGACCAACACCTTCACATGCAAATGCAGGGACCACCTCTTTTCTTTTCACTCACTCCCTCCTTCTCCATCCTTTTTTTTCCTTTGCTTCTTCCCTTCCTGCCTTGACTCCTTACAAACACATATGCCAATTAGTCCGTCTATCTTTGAGAGATAGGCATTCTTTCCCCCGTCCTTCCCTGTTCAATTACATAACTCCTATTGATTTGACTTCAGTCTACGGCTGCATGAGTCCCTGAACGAAAAACGTGGGATGACCTTAAAGTGTCACACACACACACACACACAACTCTACCCTCGCTTTGTCAACAAACCTGAGAGAATAAAAGAGTTTACCAACTAAATGCCGTTTGCTTGGCTGGTGCATCGTAGAAATGTTACCATGGATCCATAGCGGAGAGCAGGAGGGCGTTTTGTTCCTGGATCAATGATTCACAAGAGATATGTACGTTCGGGGGTATTGGGTGGAGATAGCAAAAAAAAAAAAAAAAGAAACATGCGATGAGGTAAATCTCCTCTCTTCTCTTGTGATGAGGAAAGGATAACTTCGTCCTTGGTTCTCATTGCTCCATTTCATCCTCCACGGAGTCGTGATTTTGGAGAAGGATTCTCACTCCGTCCCTCTCGTCATTTGCTAATCGGGGATGGCTCCAAATATCAATTATTGAGAACCCAGCGAGGCAACCCCTCTGGCCATTCTGAATAGGATATTTTGCTCATACCGCATATCACGTATACATTCCACCACGTACGGATATGTGAGCCAGCTCGAGGAAAGAAGCGCAATTAACAGCAAACATGTGTATCCAATTCGATCAAGTCCGTCGCTGGAACTTCTTTCTTCTCATTAAGATTCTTCGCAGGACGCCTGTCACAGGGCAATCAAGAGAAAAGTCATCATTTAGCCTTGTGGAGTGGAGAAGGCGGTGTTTTCTGTACCGTGTGGGCTACCAACTCCGGCGCCTGTGATATTCCTATTGGGCTGAGGAGCGAAGAGAAATCCTTTTGTTCAAAAGAGGCAATTCCAGCGCGGGCATGCCATACAAGCATGCGATCTTTATTTCTTCCCGTTCTTGTATCTATCATGCCATGATGTGCATTAACGTCAGTATTCTCCGCTCTACTAAGCCCAGGTCAGTGGGTAATTAATTACTCGGCGTCCATGGTTCTGTCCAATGGCGTATCCTCGCGAAGGTTGAAAGCAGCATTTGCTCCGTGACCACTCGAACTTTTCTTGGAATGACCGCGTTCGGAGGTGTGGGAGGTCTCGACCTTTTTTTTTGTTGTCCCCGTTCATGGGGGAGGGTGATCGCAAACTGTTTCTAAGACGTGCATGTGCTTTTGGATTTTTTTCTTGGTCTGGGGCAAAGATGTCAGTCAGTCATATGTAACAGCTGTCTCGTCAACCTCTGTACTTTATCTTTTTGCTGTGTTGTGCACGTCAGACAAATACACCCCCCGTCGCTCGTTATCGTTTTTTCCGTCTGAATTACATCCAAGTTGTAAAGGCCTATCCGACCTCGGCGTGGGCACTCAAGCCTAAATATCATTGGGCCAAAATCGGCTTCCATTGGTCTCGTGCGACAAACACAATTATCTTCTTGGAAAGGCGCTGATACATTCAGAAGAGATAGGGAGATTGAGAGGGTATCATATAGAAACAGAGAGAGAGAGAGAGGACAAAGGAGCTTGTCCAAGTCCAAGGATGCGTACAATTCAGATTTGTGATTGGTATCACAGCCGAAGTTCTTTTTTTCTAAGGCTACTCGAAGGTCGTTGGTGGAGGATCCCTTACATCCCATCCATGCTCATGATTTTTGCTCTCATGGATCATCGCTCCACATATGACTCTCTTCTACACCGCTTATTCAAAATGATGCCTTCCTCCCCCTCCTCACTTCACCCCACTTTCTTTTGCTTCATGGATGCTCCAGTCTTTACTTACTTCTCTCGACCTCATAAGATGAACATACGGTGGAGCTTGAAATACGAGAGAAGAAACCGATGAAATTAGTTCTCTGAGCATCTGATCAAGAACTAAACGGAGAAGGTAGACAGTTCGCTTCGATGGCGGTTGATTTAAGCATGTGGCGTCTATCTTGCTGTTCAGCATCGCTTTTGGTATTCCATTTAGCAAGTGTATGTATGTTGCTTTTATTCTCCTCTTCGAGTAGATACACGGTACAACCATCACGAACAAATGGCTGAGGGGCATTTTCCTCACTTCTGCGCTGTCTCAATCATACAAACACCTGTTTGTTAATTTTGGAAACAGCCCTTCTCAACATCCATTCCTTTGCTATCCACACTCTTGAACCTTTTGCCATCTCTTCCCACTCTTTTCTCTGTTCAGTGAGCCATGGGCGGAGTTGGCTAGCTGCCTCGCCCACCGTTCTCTCTCAATGCAACCTCGCAATATGTTTCTTTTGTGCAGAGCAAAAAAGGCCAAAGGGGTTCGATTCTCCAAACGCGTGCCGTCCAAGTTCGCCGCTTTTCATTTTGCCCCAGACCAAACTCTCTGTCTGTCTTTTCAGCAGACATGGGCAAGGTTGATTGCATCATCATGGACCAGCTACGACCGTTTTTTTTTGTTTGTCATTTGATAGCATGGGATATCGATCAGAGGGGGAAAAATGGCGCAGTTGCTTGCACCCGCGAAGTAAAACAGAAAGATATCCTACTGCCTACGCCTCGTCTTCTAAGGCGCTTAAGGGACAACAACCACACTATTAGCCTACCACGCTGTGGGTAGTGTGGTAGGATACTCTCTATAGTCCAGTCAAGTAGCGCGAGATGAAAAAATTGCCACCAAAAAAACGCGCTTGCCCCTCGCAATTACATTTTTTTTTTTGTTGCTGAGAACAAACGCCACATTTCTCATTTCTTGCTACTTCATCACATCCTCGACATTCGCCCAAGACATTTCATCCGCTCGACATTTCTCTCATGAAGTTCATCCTCTTCCGCCATGGACATTCACTCGCTAATCAGGAGTCGCGGATAGTGTCTTCTCTCGAACACGGGACAAAAAAGAACGGAGGCCCATTGGGCACAGGGTTTGGTCTCTCTGACAAAGGAAAGCAGGAAGTGCACCTCGTAAGCAACCTAGCTTTTTTTTTTTTGTATACAGAGTTCGTCTAGCAAGAACAAGAGAATTGGTAACTTGAATGTGTCATTCCCTTACTCTCCATTAACACAATAACCTTTTTAGTCCGCCACCTCTCTTGCAGACCATATCAAGTCATACTCGACCTCCACCAAAAAGCAAACACAGGTCAGCATCCTGGCCTCGCCATTCAAACGTACCCTCGAGACAGCCAACCTCATTCACGACACCTTCCAGACAAGCCTGGATATGCATATACCCTCTCCAGTGCAGGTCCTCGATCTCCGTGAGCGTTTCTTCGGCGAATTTGAGATGCAGACTCCTTCGGATGATCTGTACACCGCTGTCTGGAACCAGGACGCGATCGATCCATTCCATCAAAAGTTCGGTGTCGAGAGTGTGGCCACCGTCACGCAGCGGACGACAGGAGTCGTCAGGAGTGAGGAACAAAAGGTTGAAGAAGGCGCGGAAACATTTGTGATCTTGGTCAGCCATGGCGACGCACTTCAGATCCTGCAGACGGCGATGCGTGGATGGAGTGGAGACCGGCACCGCCAACTCGAGCACCTGAACACAGCGAGCTGGAGGGAAGTGAAGTGGTGTCCGGAACTGGCGGAGGTTCATAGAAGATAGAGATCCTTGGTTCGTTTGGAATACATTAAGGGTCATACTCGCACACCCTACGCGTCCTTCAGGTCACCAAAAAATTAATGCAACTGTAACAGATACATGTAAACCATCGAATCTGACCCCCATTTCTAATGACAAATCATCTTTCAGCCAATGTCCATCGCTCCATATAACTTGTTTTTTACGAGCGTGATTTCGATGATCAATGGGGATCTGGTTGACAGGAGGTTTGGCTCGCTCGATTCTTATTGTTCGTCTCAACTCGAATATGTTCACGTGCCCTCTAAGGTCATTGCTGGATTAATGCAACGCATTCAAACCTTCGAACAAGACCCTCCATCGCTTCATACACTTTGTATTCCATGTGTGCGATTTCGAAGATGCTCAGCAAAAATCATGTCGAAGTCATGTTGGGCGAGCTGGTTCAATTTTTGATAAACGCCGCCAAAAAATCATCAACCTAACTGACCAATTAATGCTCCGCCGAGGGAAGCATGCAACCCTTCGAATCAGCCCTCGATGACTAATGTCAAATGAAGTTTCTAGCTGGTGTTTATCACTCCATCTACTTTATTGTCCATGCAAGTGATGTCGATGATGTGGAAATAAAGCTAGTGCACTCCAAGCTCAACTTGACGTACCCCTCCCAAAATGTTGGTGCTCAAAAAAAAAAGTTCTCGAGTGAGACATTGAAAAGAAACGGTATGCGACATCTCAGAGCGTGCGACCATGGTGCGTTTGAGGTACTCTTTCGCCAACAGCGCGCAGACCAAGCAATTGACAGAACGTCCCTTTCTTTGTTCCCGGCCCGGTTCAAGCATGCAGTCGATGTCATAAAGTATCTTCCTCGCAGACTCCAGTGAATGTCTCACTCGACTCCGCTTCCCAACCTACCTTCAAGCAGTCATACCCAAAAAAAGGCTGCATTGCTGGCCAATTCTCGAGTGTATTTTCGTTTCCTTTTCCCGTCCGGTGCAGTAACATCGCCTATGTCATCATTCCGTCCATAAGTATAAAGTTTGCACACCTGCTGTTCTTTTTTTCTTTTTTCCATCCTCATCTTCATACCCTCCCCCACTAAAAAAACGCACTCACAAAAACACATACACGGACATGGCTTCAACAACACCAAAACAACCCCGCCCAGATCATTTGGTGCTGCGACCCATGACAGATGCAGACAAGCCAGAAGTCGCCGAACTCTTCGCATCCACCTTCCAGCGCGAGCCTCTGGGAGCCTACTGTGGCGTCACTGTCAAGGAGGGTCGGGGTGTGGCCGAAGCCTCGATGGTTGATCCCGTCTCCTTTGTGATCGAGGATCCCACGTTACCTGGACCTGGACGCCTGATCGCTTTCAGAACCAGCTCGATCCTGACAAAGGCCCTCCTCACCACCAAGAAGCCAGAGACCGCAAGAGACGAAAACAGTCCAGTGCAGCAGATCCTGGAACACATGAAGGATCTGTGGCTGGCCAAGACCACAGTGTTCACAACCAACCCTGACGCCAAAGTGATGAAGTTTATTGCCCTGGGCGTGGATACTCGATACGAGGGGTTGGGACTGGCCAAGGAGCTGCTCAACAAGGCGATGGACAAGGCCAGGGAGACTGGATGCACAGCCGTGATGGTGGTGGCGTCTGCGTTTGCAACACAGCACCTGTTTGGCAAGCGACTTGGGTTTGAGCTGATGGGCCAGGTGCGGTATTCAGAGTTCCTAAGCAAGGATGGCAAGAAGCCCTTTGAGAACTTGCATGAGCCAGAGTTCTTGCAGATTTATGAGAAGAAGTTGGAGTGAAGACAGAAAAAAAAAGATAAAGAAAAATAAAATAGAACAAGACGCGCAAGAGATTGACAATGGCTTTTTTTTTTAATGAGGGTCCCGGTTTTGATCCCGGCAAATGATTGTCTGTTGTGTTGTTGTATATTAAAATGCTGATCTTTCTTGCTCCACATTTGTCACTCCCCTTTGACATGCAGATCAAGATACGAATATGTGGAGAGGAACTGCATTGGATCTGGCCCATGCGCAGCGACAATTGACAGCGGTAGTTAGTGGGAGGAATAGAGTGGAGGTTGGTGAGAACCGGTTGATTGTCTTGCCGATGGTCAAGTCCCACCTTTGTGAGCTCAAAGTTCCGTCGTTCTTTTTTCTTTTCGATTTGCGTTGTAATCAGCGGCATGCAAACGAGGTTAGCGACAAACAGAGCAAAAGTGCGAATTGCGAAGACGGAGAGGAAGTACATGTGCGTGTGAGAGAGAGAGGGAGAGAACGAGAAAGAGTGGAGACCGACTCAGCCTCGATCGCATTCAAAAAGTTAAAAAAAGTATAAATGAGTTTGGACTTCTTGATCAGAAGCAATCAAAGGCCTTCTCCCTCTTTTTCTTTTCTCTTTCTCTTCTTTTCTCTTCTCGTTTCTCTTCTCTCTTCCTCCAACAACCATCAAACCAACAACTACTCCCCCACTCACACCACTACCCCTACCCACCTACCACACACAACAAAACAACATGGCTGCTGTCCCAAATACAGAATACAAGGACATCAAGGACATCTCCTTGACCGACTTTCTCGACGTCGAGACCGAGCAGACGGTCGTGGCTCACGACATCTGGAAGGACAAGGCCACTGTTGTGATTGGTAAGAGACACAGTGACACTTGATTCCAAAGACAACACAACCGTTCGCTCATTGTCTTTCAGACTGACTTTCTCATTCGGCATAGAAGGTGTTCGATCTTACACTGACCGTGATCATTCTTTTCCCTCTTTTTTCACGCTCCATCTCACTTGAAACACTAGTGATCCGTCGTCCTGGATGCCAATTCTGCAGAGAGGAGGCCAATATCCTTGACGGCTACCGCAACACCATTGAGAAAAGCATGGTAAGACGGCTGTTGTTGGTTTTGGTATTAGCGATACCTTTGTATCTTCTGCACTACCTTACCTAATACTTCATCACTCAACATCAACAAACACTATTTTAGGGCATGAAAATGGTGTGCATCGTGCACGAGAAGGAGGGCGCCGATATCTTCCAGAAGGAGTTTTGGCACGGCAAGGTCTACCACGACCCCGCCAAGGCGTTCTACAAAGCCCTCGGGTAATAATGACATGATGAAACGATGATGCCATGATGATGGTCAAACTTTGTTTGTAATGACACTAACGCGCACTGATGCACATTTTGAATGTGCTCCTAATTTTCGATTCTCATAGTGGCGGTCACCTTCGCACCGGAGGATGGGAGCAGCTGATCCGCCCCTCGTTCTGGGTCAACCTTGTCCGCAACAAGCGCTCTGGCGTCCAGGGTAACTTTGAGGGAGACGGCAGGTGAGTGAGGTTCCTCTTTGGACAGTTCCCTTAGATATCGAATGCGTGAATTGAGAGTATGCTTAAATATTGATCCTTTTGGTTGATCTATCCCTTTAAAATTGCTTAGCATCCTGGGCGGTCTGTACGTCGTGCATGCGGGTGACAAGGGCATTGCATACGAGTACATCGAGAAGGTGTGGGGCGACATTGCCTCTGCACAGAAGGTTCTGGAGGCTTGCAGCCGTGTCTCGGGCGTCGCTGTGGACGAAGCTGCTCTGGCCAAGGCCGGTGAGGAGCATGAGAACCTTCACGAGCGCATGGCCAACTCGAGCATTGGGCAGGCCAAGCAGGCCGCCGCTCAGGACGTCCTTGACGCTGCTCCCTCGACTGCTCCTGTGCAGCCTCCCACACTCTAAATTCAACCAAAATGAAACATGGATCGAACGCGGGAGTGAGCAGCTGGGACCCAGTCGACCCATGCTCTGGTTCATAAGCATGGAGCACTTCGACTTAAGTTTGCAGAACACACACACGCACCACACTGATAGCTACACCCTAGCGACAACTCTTCGTTCCTTACACATAACATTGAACAGTGGTCCACCCAATAGCTCAGACTTTCTCACTGTTCCAATTGCAAGCTCACTCGAACCATAAAAAACAACAACAAAAATGGGATCCACTGCTCCATCCATGTTTGCTACAACAGTTTCAACCGCCATCTATCTGCAACAGGGCATTCGTGCGGCGGTGTGGGAACGATGCGCGACCATCCATCCATCCACTACGCAACGCATTCCGTTCGTGGTTGAGCCAAAACTCTTTTTGCCAAGGCCAACTCGAAGGTTCATTGCCTTTTCGGGCAGGATTGCTGCGAAACAGAGCGCTTTTCACGAGACGCAGCTCTGAAGAAGTGACATAAACCATTCACACACAAGCGCACACGCACACTGCGTTCACACGGTTCCCGTTCACTTAAAACTACGCCTCTCTTTTCTTCCTTTTTCTCTTCTTTTTCTTTTTTGCTCCTTTGAACATCTCCTTCCATCTTCATTCCCTTCATTTCCTCTTCCATCTCCACACGCCACTCCATCCACTCTCCACTTCATTTCTTCCCCCCACCTTCATGCTCTCCAAATCCTTCACGGTGGCATGTGTGCTCTCGCTGGCCACCTCTGCCCTGCTCTTCAGCGCCCCCGCCCAGGCCAGCCCCTCCTTCGAGTCCCTGACCCGCGACGCTGATCGCTTTGTCGACCAGGCCGTCCACCAGCTCGACTTTACCTGGGACAATGTCGACGAGAAGGTCCACGAGGTCTTCGACGACCTCTCGCACAAGATCGAAAACAAGGTCCACAAGGCCACCGAGTGGGTCAAGACCCTGACCCACGAGTCCTTCCCCGGCGTGCAGATGCGTCTCATGGAGCCCAAGCTGTGTGACAAGACTGTCAAGCAGGTACAGCCATCATATCATAATTGCTATCTTCATCAGTTACGGCCCTTTCGAAAGCTCCCTCTTTGTGCATGGTAGAATATCTGGTGTAGTGTGGTAGAGTCACCGTTTATTCTTTCTGGCTCTTCAGGTTTTTTTGTTGGGGCTATTCCAGACAGCTGACTACAGCAACAACACCAACACCAAAAGAGATAATTGTTCGCGTGGGTTGAACATGGACACCAGGCCGGTTGCTCCCTCCACTACTTGAAGACAACCTGAGCTCATTCGGCCGAATGTCGCAGATACCCCCACCCACCTGCTCCTTGTTTCCCCGCTTCTGTCACTCTTCCTTTCCTTTTGCTTTTCTTTTTGCGATGCTCTCTCACTCCACGGAGACAAAGCGTCTACTATTGCAAGGAGAGAGTGGAATCGTACCGTTCGCCTTGCCGTTATGACGACCTTCGTTGTTCTGTTCTCTTTGGAATATGCCACGGGAAGGGAACAGACAACATGAAAAAAGGGGAGCAAACAAAAAAAGAGGGGATGACAATGCGTGATGGTATTTGGAAATACCATCGATCGCCATTGGGGACAATACCAAAAAGATAGTAAGGGTCGACCTGACCCCCCGCGTTACTGAACAAAACAACATCCAGCCCGCCCACCCAAAAACATCACTCGTCCCTCGTCATCTAGTCTACTCGCGCAACCCCAGCTTGCCCGCTATGTACACCTCCCTAACCCTTTCTGTTCCCACTTTGTCACCGATTTAGTACTCTGGATACCTCGACGTGGGAGCCGACAAGCACTTCTTCTTCTGGTTCTTCGAGTCCCGCAACAAGCCCAAGTCCGACCCCCTGACCCTCTGGCTCAACGGTGGCCCAGGATGCTCGTCCTTGACCGGTCTCTTCATGGAGCTTGGCCCCTGCGCTGTCAAGGAGGATGGCTCCGGCACCGTTTTCAACCCCCACTCCTGGAACTCCAACTCGTCTGTCATCTTCTTGGACCAGCCCACCAACGTCGGTTTCTCGTACGGTGAATCTGTCTCCAACACCTTTACCGCCGCCAAGGATGTCTATGCTCTCCTCCAGGTCTTCTTCAAGGAGTTCCCCCATTACCAGCGCCTCGACTTCCACGTCGCTGGAGAGTCCTACGCCGGCCACTACATCCCAGCCATTGGTCAGGAGATCAACGAGCAGAACAAGCTCATGTCGACCCCCCTGCGCCGCCCTCCAGGCATCCAGCACATCAACCTCGTCTCGCTCCTCATCGGTAACGGCCTCACTGACCCCAAGGTCCAGTACGAGTACTACCCCGAGATGGCCTGCCGCAACTCGTATGGCCCAGTCTTGGATGATGCCACCTGCAACAAGATGGCTGACGCCTACCCCGCATGCGCTGACTTGATCCAGGGATGCTACGACAGCAACTCGGTCTTCCGCTGCTTGCCTGCCGCTGCCTACTGCAACAAGGAGATGATCGCCCCCTACCAGATGTCCAAGCAGAACCCCTACGATGTCCGCAAGAAGTGCGAGGGCGATGGTGGACTGTGCTACCCCATCTTGGACACCATCCAAGCCTACTTGAACCAGGAGGATATCAAGGCCGCGCTCGGTGTCCAGGTCGACGAGTACAAGTCGTGCAACATGCAGATCAACATGCGCTTCATGCTCCAGGGCGACTGGATGAAGCCCTTCCACCACATGGTCCCTCCACTGCTCGAGGATGGCATCCGTGTGCTGTTGTACTCTGGTGATGCCGATTTCATTTGCAACTGGATGGGCAACAAGGCTTGGGCTTTGGAGCTCCCCTGGTCTGGCCAGGCCAAGCTGCAGGAGAAGAAGGACAAGAAGTGGTTCGCCAACGGAGACCATGCTGGTGATGTCCGCACCTCGGGCCCTCTTACCTACCTCCGCGTCTTTGGCGCCGGTCACATGGTAAGGAACTCTTTTGATGTAAACCCTATTATCATGCTTGTGAGTGAATATTGACTAACATCTTTTTGTTGCAATTGATAGGTCCCCTATGACAAGCCCGCCGAGTCTTTGGAGATGTTCAACACCTGGATCAACAACAAGAGGCTGTAAAGGGAAATAGAACAAAACTACCCCAGGAACGACTTTTTTATGAAAACTAAATCAGTTACTCCCATCTGTGAATAAAACCTATCGTTGCCATACTGGCCCAACAAACAAGAATAGTAACGACAACAAAAGAGAAGGCGATTCAGTTTTGAAATCGTTTAGCGTTAAGAATTAAAAAAAAATGAGGGAAGCGACTCTGCAAGGCATCCTAGCCGTCGATTCTTTCCCTCTCCATTCCCATTCCTTCCATCGCCTCAATATTCACATCTCGATATTTCACATCTCGATATTTCCCTTCCACCATGCCCTCTCGCCCTGAAACACATGCGCTTTCATCGCTTCAAGATTGCCCCGCTCTACAGCAACAATTAGAAAAATCATTATATGAATAAAAACTATTGCACACTTGCAATCGAACTCATACACTCATCGCGACAATAGTCTTACCCGCCTCATTCCTATTCTTTTGCTCGTACTGGCTGGATGTTACAGTCACGTCGGCGATTACTTCTCTTGTCGCTTTTGACTACGTTTCTCGTCGTAGGAACAACCATTTACTTCTCCTGCGTCGAAAACACACTTGCTCCGCACGGCTACCCAACAATCGGTTTTCCTGTTTTTAAATAGCCATCCGGATCTGGTTGGTTGGTCCCTGAATAGTACTTCACTCTTGGTCATTTCAATGTGATAACTGTTTTGTAATCCTGTCGCTTGCACAAAGCTAGAAACCGACTGCTCAAACATTCACGGCCAACGCTCAAGGGCACTCGCTCCGCACCTGCGGAAGCAAGACACGATAAGAAAACGATCTCCTCTATGGCGTGTTTTTCTTGTCCTTAATGGACACCGTTCGGAGAACACCATCCTGTCACCATGTGTGCATAGTCATATTCGTTATGAATAATAAACACTCCTTGACTCCCATGCAAACGCCCCCTTTGCCCTTCAATCCGTTGTCGTCTTTCCTTCTTAGTGGTGTTCGTTAAGCCATTGGCTCACTCAGAGTCATTATCGTCACGCAACAATGCTAGGAATATAAGAACGACTTTGGGCATCCTGGAGTTCAGTTCATCCACGCGACCATTACCATTGGTTCTATGTCTTCTTGTTCCTCGGATCGAGTGCTCTCTGTTTACCTAAGATGCATGCTCATCCATCGTTGCTGCCTAGGATGGGTGCCGGTGCCGCGCGACCTTCTTGAGTGTATTTTTTCTTTTTCAAGGATATGAGCGTGCCATACGCTGCGTCCCTTTTGTGCAGACACTACTGCTGTTTTCCTCGATAGTCGTGTTTCTTTTTTCTGTTTGTGCTATTGCTAGAATGGAGTATGCTTCTAGGATACATAGCAACGATTCGATGTGGCTTTGGCGCGTTCTCTTTCATTTCTGGTTTGATTTCTTGTTCATGATGTACTTACCTCTGCTTTGGCTCGTTTGGAACAGGCGTCGGTGATATACAGAGGCAGTATCTGTGCCTTGTTCTCAAAGTGTGTGAGGATGATTTGTCGGTTTGTATCAAAGAAAACATCGTGAAGGCTCCCTCCTTCTGCGTTATCTACAACCACGGGTCCCGTGTCCGTGGAGCACTCTGTGGCGATACCAGTGGAGTATGGAGATACATACTGTAGACAAGGTGAGTCAGCTGACAGACAAAGACCAAAGCCAATATGACGGAGGAGGAGGGAAGAACCTCAATGGTCTTGGGGTTCGACACGTGTGAAAGGTCCGTGGCTTGCTTGACTTGGTGTTATGAGGAGAGAAGAGCGGAAGGAAAGAAATTTTCAAAGAATCTCCTATAGTGGAAGGGAAGCTTTTGTGACGTAGACGACCTTGCACTCATCAAGCCTTCAATATCTTGTCGCGTGTGACTTGAACTGTCAAAACGAACAAAAAGGATAGCATCAAGCCAGGGTGAAAAATTGCGAAACGCAGACAAGAAACACCAAAAAAAGTTCTCCCCGTCGAGGATAGAGCAAAAAGATATCCGAAAACCCGGATTTGAACCAGGGACCTAGAGATGACAGGCAAACTACAGTCTCCCGCTCTACCAACTGAGCTATTTTCGGATGCTCGAAGATGAATTTGATGTTGCGTAATTCTCTGATAAGAGGTGTGACTTATCCGAAAGTTAAGGGGTGCATATTCGCCACTATTTCACGAATCAACTTTGGTTACGTTGTTGAGCCCGGGCCCCTCCCTCTCATCACATATTGCCCTGCGGACCACTGTTAATAAAAAAAAAAAAAAAAAAAATAAGCCCGGGCCCCTCCCTCTCGGTCTTTGGTTTCGGCTGGTGGATCAAAGGTGGTGGTGCTCCAACCCTGGCCATAAACACTGTGTAGTCTATATACAGGTTCAATTTTATTCAATTTTCTTCCCATGCTTCAAGTCCTGCTTTTGGCACTCCTTGAGCAGATCAGAAACGTAGAACCGATCCAAGTGCGCCGTGAACTTGTCGAGAGGGCACCAGCTCAAGTCGCACCATTTGGACTTGGTCTCGACGACCTTGTGGTTATAAATGACGCGCACAAAGTGCTCACCAGAACCAGACTTCCACAGCTCCACGAGCATGTTGGAAGCCTATTCGAGTTCCAAAAAGATCAAAAGGGGGCGGGGGAAGCAATCTTTAGTTATTAGCGCCTCATCAAAGATATTCACCTGATTAAAAAGAAACATAAGAAAACAACTTACATAGGGAGGCCAGCGCATATCCGCCGAGTCCAGCATACCCAACAATGGTGACAGAGTCGTGTCATGGCCCGAGTAAAGGTTCAGCAGCACCTTGGTCGCACCGTCCTTGGCTGCCACCAAATTACGCTTGATCTCCTGTGCCAATGGTCCAATGCCCAACTGCAGCACCTCAAAAATCCCTTCCGCGTCGCGGTACATCTCCGTCGTCTGTGTCGCCACATTGTCCAAAATCTTGCTCGCAGTGTCTAGGGTCACACACTCCTCTTTCTCATCATCATCATCATCACCATCGTCGCTTCTTCTACACTGCAAAGGCTTGCCGTGACACACTCTTGGCATGATCGTGTCCATGTAACCCGACCAGGTGCGCTCCGCTCCCAGCAAGGTCTTGAGCTCATTGTTGAAGTCCACATTGTCCTCGTATAGCTTCTTCATGACCGGAGACGCCTTCTCGATCTGGCTACGCAGCTGGTTCATCCGTGGGCAGGCGCCACCGTTCATGGTCAGGTAGTCCATCTCGACGGGGAGGGTGTGGATTTGCAGGACAGGTGGTGGTGCCACGGTGTCATCGTCGGAAGACTTTGCTGTCTTCTGGTTGCCGTACAATCCTGCCATCAGGTTCTCGGCACTCTGCTTTGTACGCCACACGTCTATGTAGATGTACATATATTTTTTTTGGCATGAGAAGGAGTATGTGACATGAAGTGACACACGCATATGCACAGAAAGCATACAGCAACTATTATTTTACCTGTGCTACGAATGTAGACAGTCTCTGGGTCAAAGGTTGGTGGCAAGAACCGAAGGTGGTCGACGTACAGGTCGCGGAGCGCTGCACCCAGGACCCGATGCTGCCAAGCGCCGAGCGGGGTGAGCTGGCCTGTGATGCAGGAGCCGTGCCACATCTGGTGGGTCCAGGGTGACTGAGGTGGAATGGTCACGACCTGGTGAGTAACGACGTTGGCATATCGGAAAGGCGACTTTTCGTCCTGGTCGGTGGCGGGTCCGGTGAAGGAGAAAGCGCTCAAGTTGGCGCACTCCCAGGTCAAGTCCAGATCCAAGGGCAAGACGGTGATCGGGGTGCTGGTGTTGGTATATATGTGATAGGAGAGTTGGGTAGTGTGTGTTAGTCGGGAATGTCGAATAATTGCGTTGAATGAGAAAGCGGTCAGACACTTTCTTGGTGATGTCATATTTTGAGATGCATTTCTGTTGGGGAAACATCCTTACCGATCACCATGGCGCACAAACAGCTGTGAGTTCACCAGCTTTGCATCCTTGTCCTAATGATTGCATTGGCATTGGAAAAGTGGAGATTGTTTGTTGGTGAGATGTTTTTTGAGGTTCTTTCTGGATTGCGAGCAAAGGAAGAATGCTTCTTTTACCTTGGGATAAGGGTAAGTTTCTGTGTCTGGCCGTCTTGCTTGGCAGTAGTTGTAGTCGGCCGTTGACTCTCGGTCTGGGTGGCTACCAATGGTGTCGAAGAGGTCGTTGAGGGAGGTTTGGGTGGGCCTGTCGAGCACCTTTTGGAGGGTGTCGTTGATGGTCTGTGGGGTTGGGTAGGATCGAATGCTAGTCAGCACCAGTCCTCCCGCTGTGAGCAGCAGGAGTACCAGCGGCACCGTGAGTCGATGGGCGGGAGGATGGTGGTAGGCAGGCATCTTCCTACGGGGATGGATGGGATGTGTGTGGGAGTGGAGAGAGGTCAGGAAGGTGAAGGGGAAAGAAAGGTGAAGAGAGGGAGGACAAGCTGGAAAATTTCGCGCCCTGTTCTCCCAAAAAACATTTGGGCACACACGTCTAAATTAAGCGTAGGACGCAGGAAAAGCGTGCAAAGACGGACAACAAAGCGCTCCGGACAGACCCCAGCCAAGCACGCAGACCACGTTCTCCCTGCTCGCAAATCCGCCCTCTACGATGACATTGAAGAAACAGAGCGGTCCTTGCATCCCACAGCCATCGTTCACACGCCTTGTCGCCCTCGCTTATCAAGATCTTTCATCCCAAGGGACACCTAAACAACAAAAAGTACTCGCACTAGTACTTGGACTAGGGGGAACCAGTGGGAAAAAGAAGGAGTATATTGAGCAAGTTTTGCATGAACAAAGGACAGGGGCCTCGGCCTCGAAATTGAGAAAAATTATCGCTGATAGGTCTTGCTAGTCGCTGCGACGACGACCATACGACCCATGTTCGTATTCGTTGGGTTCCTCGGCCGATTCGCTGTCACGCACCGCAAAGTTTAGTCCAGAACCACGGCACTCGCGGATCATTTGCTCGATCGCCTGGCGCTTCTGATTCTTCTGGCGCGAGAACGCATCCGAAGGCTCATCGTCATCGTCATCGTGAGAACTGCTAATACCACTATCGTCACTATGACGCTCCGTCTCGGGCTGTTGTTGTTGACGGAGATTGTGGCGTCTGAAGACATGCTCGAGCTCATTGATGCTCTCTTCGGGCTCTTTCCGGAACCGGTTTTGGAAGAGCTCTTGTTGACGATGCTCAACCCCGGACGAGTGCCGATACTGGTTCTGTTGTTGTTGATGTTGTTGATGTTGTTGATGTTGTTGTTGTTGTTGTTGTTGTTGTTGTTGTGGGATACCTTGATAGCCGCCATAGTACCGATGTGACGGATTCTGCTGACGCGACGACCAATTTGTTGAGTGACCTCTGAGATGCTCCAGCGCGGCAGGTCCCTTGGATCCCGAACCAGACTGATCCAGATTCCACTGTCTTGCCTCCTGAGCAGCCTGGGCTCGAATCGACTCGGACAGAGTCGTTGACACATTGCGCACCATTCCGTAGCGCGAGAGCGGGCCCCGAGGCCCACCAGATTCATAGTCGGCAGTGACCAGCACTTGTGGCACATTTAGGTGCATCCGCGCACGGTGGTGATGACTGAAATATGGATCGTCATCAGAGACTCTGCCAGTGCCGTGAACGTTGGCTGTGGACCCGAGCCACTGGTTTACTTGGCCACGAGAAGATATGGCTGATAGAGGTGCGCCTGTAAAGTACCCTGATGGGGTCGAAGCAAAAGGATGGTCGTACTCCCACTCGTCAGGACCAAGGACCTCGCGGCGGTATCCGCCCAACAGGACATAAAACATTTTGGAGCACCGTTTGATATCGTTCACGAGCGCGACACCCCAACCAAACGAATATGCTTGCTGAGGCGTATGTTGTAATATAGTGGCGTGTTGGCTGGCAAAGATGTGGGGCCCCAGGATGGAGGCCAGCATATCGGGCTTGACACGGTTGAAAGTGGATCGATTAAGAATTGCGAGAGAGAGGTTGAGGAGTTCCATGAGTAAGGCACGGTTGACGGCAGGGAAATGTGAGTGGTTCAACAGCGAGTTGATTGTGTTGATTTTGTTGAGGCTGTAGGAGCTGGGAGAGCGGGCGAGACGAGTGGATGGGGTAGTAGGCGAAGAAGATCCTGAGTTGGTAAATCCGCCGGTGGCTAAGATATGGTTAGTTCAGGTGTCGCATGTTGTAGAGTTGGAATAGATAGGTGGAGGTGGGATATAATATTGTTTTTGTTCAGGGTTAACAAATCGAAGACGCAGACATTGTCAACTGCATGGAAAGAAGGACACTCTATTTCGGACGAAAACAGAAAATTGAGCTGTGTAAATAGAAATACTTACCAGAAGTGAGTTCATCTTGGATCTCCATCGGGACAATGGCCTCGCGCAGGTTTTTAAGTACTGCCAGCATGACGCCTGCGACCGTGTCGATACGCATACATTTGAGTGAGAAAAAGTCGCGGCGTTCTGGATCCGCCATAAGAGTGAGCATGGCTGCAACGACTGATGGTGAATATGGATTCCGAAGGATGAAAGGGTGATTGAGTCCGCGCTCCATGATCTCATCGACACACAACACAACGATACGGTAGACAAACTCGATGGGCAGCGAGCATTGATTGAAATCTTGCTTCAGACTTTCCAGCTCTTTGTTCAACGCCAACCGTTTGTTGACCAGTCGAAACATCTATGTGTATAGGAGGGAGTCGTAATGGATGGATGGGTTGGGGAAGGCCAGAGACTAGACTCCGTGTTGGTGTGGATGGACGCGAAATGATCGAGACAACAAAGTAGGCGGGAACAAGAATACAATGGTTGACACAGTAAAGAGTGGTTGTGAGAAGTCAACGATGGAAGCAGAGGGAAGCAAAGGGAAGCAAAGGGAAGCAAAGGGAGGCAAAGGAAAGGGAAAGGAAAAGAGGAGATGAGATGAGGAGGAATAAGGCGATCGTCGATCTACCCAAGAGAAAGAGAGAGGAGCGCCGTTATTGACCGGCTTTGCGGACATGTTTTGCAGACACAGCTATATGTGATATTTTCCTCGAGTTGGTCAGAATTGCAATGTTGTTTCATAGCAAACAAAAATTTTGCTGGAGGGGTATTATCCGGGGTTTCCTTCTCTTTTTGGTGATTGTGATAAACTGCAAGTTTGATCCCATCCTCTTGCATTAGACAGGCGATGAGTGGCGACGAGTGGCGACGAGTGGCGACGGATGGATGGTGGGCAAGGCAGTCAGTTGCATGGCGCCCAAAATGATTGCACCGAAATTTGCTTTGCCCATTCCAAACGAACTTTATTTCTAATTGTTTGAAACAACGCGGACATGCGCGTAGAATGCATTTCCTCCTGTTTTCTCGTTCTTTACTTCTTCTTGTGTCTTCATATAAGCCATTAGTCTATCGCAACTTCGATACAAACTCATGTCGTCGATTCAATTGCCAGAATCGCTACACTGCCAAGTAAATAAGCCGGCAAATAAGGGTTCTGATATTGGAATCTATTTTATTCTGCGATTGATCACCACCCGCACTCTTGCCACACCACTCTCTTGCCAATCGCTGAAGAGAGATCAACTTTAATCATGCGAGCAAGTGGAGTAGGATGAATATCAAATAAATAAAAACAGGTCGAGGAGAGCAGGTCCAGATTAGAATCATGCTCGCTCCACAGACACTTTTGTCTGGGTGATCCACGTCCTTGTAGTAAATTGAAGGTGGGCCCGGGGTCCACGTGATTTTTTTTTCTTTTTCTCGCGGGTTCGTTCAATAAATCTGGTCTTTTGGACTGACATGCTCGTCTCCACAACTGTATCCATCATCCATTGCGATTACAAAGAAGCCACTTGGCGCACTTGCTGTTCTTCCTTCTCTCGCCCTTTGAACAGAACGACATTTTTATTATTTCGATTTGTCCCAGAAAGGAGTCACTGCACTTCAACCACAAAAAGTCAAAGCAAAGACAAACGCCAAGGAAGGAAGGAAAGACGGAAGAGTGCACCACCCACACTCATTGCCCCGAAGGAAACGAAGAAGAAAAATAAAGGAGAATAACATTCCATTGTGTGCTAAACACGAAAAGAAAGAAAGAAGGCAAAAAAGGGAGTTCGAGGATGGATTGGATGGATCGGATGGATAGGTTTGAGTGGAAGAGTGATGTCGCCCCCATTCTATCGATCTCACCTTGCCCTGCCCTATTCCTACCCAATATCAACACTCGACTGTCCATTGTTCCTGTCTCCCTTTCGTTTCTTTTCTTCCTTGTCTTCTCGCTTTCATCCTCTTCCTTCTTATTCGCTTCATTCGCGCACCTTTTCTTCTCTTTCCCTTCTTCCCGCTTCGCGTCCTATCCCCAACTTGCCCCTCAGCTCGTTGAAAACAAACCACTATCCCCATCACCGCCATTGAACGGTCTATACCACACACCTTTAAGCACCTTGTGCCAGGGCACATACCTACATCTTTTTTTTAAAGCATTTCAATTATAACGACACCACCACCTACCTCATCTCTCCTACCCCCATCCTCACTTCAACCCGGCACATCACTTTCGCAAAGACTCTCATTAGCATCCTTCATACGGAGTTGATACCCCCTCGCCTAGGACTGAGAGCACATATACCCCCATTGTACCCATGGTCATCATGAAGTCACTGTCGCTGTCAGCGGCTCTTATCCTCCTGGCAACCATGAGCTCTGGTACTGACTCATCTTCACATATACCTCACCGCACTCGGCCAACACGAACCGTCACTCACAGAAATCATTGCACGTCTCTTATCGAAATATGATTTAGCTGTCGTGACAGAGGAGAGTGATTGTAGAATAATGAAAGGATTGGCTCTTTGTCCCTCGATCCAGTACCTGACCAAGGTTCCCAGCACCTCAGTTGCTGAGAAGCGCATTCAAGGTAAGCAAGTACTAGTGACCGGTTAGGGTGTGAGAAATTGTCCTCCCCTCCTGTCATCATGCTACATAGAGTCTCATCAAACATCGCCCTTCCCTACCTATCGGAACCAAATCCCTTTCGTGGTTTCACCAGAGTACTTTGACAAGATGCCCTCACTCAGTCTCCAGACATCATGCCTCACTGCACTCCAGGATGCGCTGTGTCTGCTCGAGTTCCCCAAATGTGCAAGCCAGACACAAGAGACCCTCCCCGTCTGTTGGTCTGTTAGGTAAAGTGACAAACAAAAAAAAGGAGCCACTCATATGTTTCCTCGAGAATTATGTGCATCGCCATTCCAGAGCGAAAAAAGACATTCCTCTGATAGTATCCTCTATCCTCCCTATTTCTCTCTTCATCTTGACGCGTGTTATTTGCAGAGATCGAGTCGCCCAGCTGTGCTACGAGCCCTTCAACCACGAGCACCCACCTTCCGGACCCACTTCAGACCAGCATGTAGAAGGCGACGAGGGCGTTACACTGGAGCAGATTCGCGACAGCTTATTTACGCCTTCCTTCGACACCCGATGGGCTGCCTCGGCTTCAGTCCAAGAGCCTGACTGTGTCTCCTTCTCTGATCGTGGTATCGGTGCCAGCCCTCTCGAGAACATTCAGATTGTGAACGACCTTGGTGATCAACCTTTTGACGAATTCAAGGCCGATCGACTGGAGGAGGAACAGTGGCTTAAGGAACAGAGTGCCGCGGATCTGAATGCTGACCAGAGCGGTCTCTTTGAGTACGACGACGATGATGTCGAGTACTACGCTGCGATAGAGTCCATGAATGACAAGCTTCTAGACCGACGATCGAGAATACGCCAACATCACCATCACAAAAGTAGCGAAGGAAAGAAGCATAAGGAGAAGCGTTCTTACGACACTTCCGCGGCAAAGGCGAACGCGAAGGAAAGAGTTCATATCATGATCCGTGCAGACGAGTCTGATCAGGCAGTGTACACTGTTCCCATGGACAGTGGTTCTAAAAAAGTTCTCGCTCAACAGTCCTTGAGCCACGCCGAAACCAACAAAAACTCGGCATTGGATGACCACCAGCACGTCCTGGCACAGAGTGGAACCTACAATGCAAGCCCCTCAGACGCTTCTGATGCTCTCGGTAAAGCCAACGCTGGTCACCCTGTCGATACAATCAAAGAAGCAGGAGAGTCGGATGAGGCCTCGCATCCAAAGAAAGGAACCGTCTTGCTGGCTGCCGTCCCCATCTTGCTCCTGATGGGTGCCATTGCCGGATTCACGGTCTACCGTAGGTATTATGAGAACAGTTTCAACCAAGGTGGTCGCAACGATACCCATGATGCCATTCCTGGTGAAGACTATCATCGACGAGGTAAAAAAAAAGACTGTTTTTCATGCAAAAAAAAAAAAAAAGGATGGTAGAAAAAGCTTTAAATATCTCGTTTCCTGGACTTGTTGCATGCGCATAAAAATCTGACCATGCAAGTCTTTCCTTCCCGTAAAGGTTCTCCAATTCACTTTGATCGCACCTTCCTCAACACGATCCACTCACCCCCACCCACCGCAACTTACCTCCATGACCCCGAGAACAATTCGAGGCACCAGTCCCCAACCTCGATCGCCTCGGCCGGCAACATGAAGCGCCCTCCACCTTCTGCTGGCTCCCACGGCAAGACTCGCTTCCAAGAGCTGAGCCGCAGCTATGACTTTGGTGCTGGTCTCCGCTCCATCAAAAACGCCCTTTCCCGCAGTAACAACAACTCGCGCGACACCCTGAACAAGGCTAACTCGGCCTCTATCTCCAGCAGCTCGCTCAACGGTAAGAACCATGCCTTTGGTGCTGGAGGGCATTCGCTGGCCAAGATCGGCAGCCACCCAGGACTGAATGCACTGGAGCGACAGCAGCTCCAGCAGCAGTACGGCGCCTCTGGTGGACCCTCAGGCTCGGGTTCAGGCTCACGGTTCCCAGACATCCACAACATGGTCGCACAGGAGCACTCGATCGTCTGGGGTCAGTACTCGGCTGACGACGACGGTGGCTACCACGACTCCTCGGCCACCCTGGCCAGTAACCTAGCACGGAAATCTGTCTCGACCAACTCGCTTTCGGGAGGCAAGTACAGCCATCACCACCAACAGTCCTCGGCCCACCAGCCAGACACGCCCACGGATAGTATTGGCGACTGTCTCTCACCCGAGTCGCCGTCCATGTCGCGCGAGGAACTGATGCGTCGTCGGGAAATGTTTGCTCCTGCGTACACGTTTGGGTCTGAAGGTTCCGCAGCGACGGATTCACATTCCGGGACGGATCTGTTGTTCGATGCGCGCGACCACTTCTTTGACATGGGCAACGAAAAGGCACTGGAGACACAGCTGCACGACGAAGAGATGGATATGTATCTGAGCATGGAGAAGGAGGAAAGCCCCTATGTGGTCGACGACTACAACTCGATGAACCCGGCACCCTACGAGCCCAAGGTCCTGTACCGCCACGTGCTCGACTCTAATATCCAAAAATCAGCACCCATGTCGGAGAAAGAACCAGTGGTGCGTCCAAGTATCAGTATTGATCGAGCTGTTGAAGAGACCTTTGACGAAAAGGCGGCGATGAAGGCGCTGGAGGATGTGGAAGAGGAAGAGGAAGAAAGCACCCATGTACTTGGCAACGCGTCGCCTGAGTGGAACCAAACGATTGGTGCTGAGCAGGAGCAGGCTGTGGATCGCTTGTCTGCGAATGCCGCGATTGGAGCGACTGCTGTGGCGTTGGGGTCGTCGATGCAGGCGTCGGGAAGTGTCGAGTTTGATCCTGCCGAGTGGGAGGAGGATCCGCGGTCGACAAGCACGGCGTCCTTGGTGGCATCGGGTGGTGGAGGTAGCAAGGGAGGCAAGAAGAAGAACAAGTCGAAGAAGGGCCGCAAACACTAAGTTTGATTGTGCGTTTTCTTTGCGCGTCGCCTTTTATTTCTCCTTCTCTCTGCGCCATCTTGACGTCTTCTTTATACCATCATTGATACCGCAAAAAAAATAATTTAAATAGCAAGAAGTGCATCAAAACAACACTTGCAGCAAAAACCTGTTGTGTGTTCATTTTGTGGTTTTCGAAAGCCACATCAGTTGTACAATGTCCAGTGTTGCTTTATTTTTTTTGCAGCTGGCTTGTGCGCACAGAAAAGTAATAACATCCGGGAACTGTTGTTCAACCTTCTCGTTGTCTGGACGGGTCAAGACAATTGAGGGTGAAAAGGGAGGAGGAGCGGGTCCCCGCCCCGTGTAGGATCGGCTTTCTCTTTCGTCGTTGCTTGACCGATAAAATACCCAACCGCCCCGCCCCACTGTCAACATTCTTCGTCGCCTCCGTGTCCCTTAATTTTTTTTTTTTTTTTTTTGCCTTCGCTGTCTTTTTTTTCCACCTCCTGTTTTTTTTTCTCTGTGTTTTGAAATATTCGCCGCTGTGTAGCTGTCTCTATTTCTGTTTCGATATGTTGGGCTGTTTCGCAAATAAAAAAACAAAAAAACACGCATCTTTCGTGGGTTGTAGACGCATTCAAGGAAAAATAGACGCGGGCTGCAAACAAGGTTGATTGAGCGCGACACCATGGATTCAGATGCAGAAACAGATAAAGAGACAACAACACGACATGGGCCTTGGGTATGCTGTGTCCGAAAAAGTAAAGTGCAGTGAAGTGCAACTTGGTAAAGTGGTTTGCGTCGAAAAATGGATCGAGACTTTGCAAAACTGAGTGCGGAATGAAGATGGGGGCGTGTGCATTCGGAGCACTAGGGGGAAAAAGCAAAGATAGACACAGACGCGGGACCTGCAGCAAACCAAACCAAAAAGAGCAACAGCGCATGCACCGTCGGGTCCCTTGACCCAATTGCCCTCTTTTCGTTCTCCCTTGGGCGCTCGTTTTAATAGAACATGGCCCTCGATGTGTCAATGGGTCCTTGGTTTGAACGCCTCAAAAGATGTATGTTTGTGATGTGGGCTAAGTGTGCATGTGTAGTTATCAATCTCATCCCTATGCTCATCTCGCTTTCAATGTTTCACTCTAAGAGAGCTGGTCCATGTCCAGATCATGTCCGCACATCAAAACAAAACAAAAAAACGAATGATGGAGTGTTCATCAATGGGCAATTGGGCCCTTGCCTATTCAATTGCTTGTAACAGGCATGTACTGTCCAAACAGCCACAGCAACAAGAGAATCCCGTTCCAGAAACAGATCCCACTACATATTTCCTAGTAACCTTCTCTCTCCCCTGTCCGTTGGAATGATGCGATCTTTTCCCATGGGTGTGTGTGTGTGTGTGTGCGTGTGTTTGCGTTTGTGCTTACTTACACAAAGACAATTTTTGCATCATCATTGGGAAAAAAAAGAACCGTTTGTTTGTTTACTTGTTTCGAGTTGGTATCTTTCTTTGCTCCAAGGCTTCTTCCATCTCAGCCATAAAGACCGAACTCCATGGCTCTTTCTCTTCCCACTTGAAAGGACATGGGACCATTGTATGACTGATGACATGAGATATATGTGAGCCATTTGCAAAAAGGGTTTCTCTTTTCCTCAATAGCTGTCTGAGTGTCGTCTGAGGTAGGATAGCCTGGATGGTTTTGGTTGAGTTGGATTTGTTGTGGTGGTACTTTTTGTTCTACGGCCCTGGGTCTGGAAGGCGAGTAGTGTTTATCTCTACGTAAAAGAGAGAGAGAAGAGAAAGCGAAGAAAGGAAGGGATCTGGGGTGAGCAAAGCAAACAAGAAGAGACAGACAGTGAGAGCGAAGGAAGTGAGCCCTCATCGATGGAATGGGTTGGGCGTGAATACGACTGCGAGTTCATGTTTGTGCCCGACCCGCGAAAATTCTTTGAACAATGAATTAGAAGGGCAAGGCAAGGTAGCGAAGGACAAGGACACAAGGTTGGTCTATGGGTAAGTTACGGACCAAGAAATCGACGACGGTAATAGCACACGGTTCGTCCGACGGATACAGAAGTGGCGAGCGAAGCTATTCATTTTTTTTTGTTACACGAAAGACGAAAGATGGACCACCGACCATCAAAGGGCTGGATTGGGTAAACTAAAGCAAGGGAAAAAAAAAAAAAGGTCAGATAGTATCAGAATTGTTATCCTGACGGTGAGGATATTGGGACTAAGAGGTCTGGATCTCTTTGCTACCAGGTTCGCGTGCTTGGTCCATGTTGAGATGGGATGGGTAGGATGAGTGTCCGTTGAAAGGGGGTTCTTTCTTCCTGGGAATGGCACACACTCACGACCAAAAGACGCGTTTCTTTCTTCTTTGAATAGGTGCAACACGGGTGCGGGAGGGCCTTTGGAAAAACCACTCTCCACTTTGCATCATCGAAACCTTGAATTAGTCGCAGTTGGCTGGAAGCCAAAAAAAAAAAAAAAAAAAGGAAGCAAATTCAGGAACAGACTCAGTCGCTCAGACGAGCTCCTTCTCCCGCCCTCGTCGTCACTCTTTGCCTTCTCGCACTCGCTTCTCTTCGCTTCTCCTCCTTCTTTCGCCTCTTCACTTTTCTCTTCTCCTCTCCTCTCGCATTCATTCCATCCACCTTGGTCAACCCTCTTCTCTCACTCATCCACAGCCCGACTCTCACTCTCCACTCCACTCGACTTCTCACCCGCCTTGTATATTCTTCATTCATTCCCTCGACTGCATTCATTCACCGCACTCACTCACTCACTCACTTCACTCTTGTTCACTGCTCGCCACCACTCCACTCTTCTCCTTCACTGCCAACTACGCACCTTCAACCTCCGTTTCCATTCACAACTCGACCTTCTCCCCGATGCTCTCGCATTGCGCCCCAGAATACCACAGCCCTGTCAACCCATAAACCCGTCTCTGAGTCTGTCTGCCCAGAACCCCACCTTTCCACTCCCCACAAATACCCTATTATTAACAGCAACAACAACAACAACAACAACAACAACAACCACAACAGCAGCAGCAACATCATCATCATAATTCTTGATTTTATTGCCAACAACTCCAATACTCCATAATATCCATCCATCTATCTCTCTGTCTATCTCACTCTATCCATCGCGAATGTTCACCACTCTACAGATCATTGGCATTCTGTGCCAACTGTTACTCTTTCTCAGCTTCCAGCCCGTATCACTCGCACAAGGACCAGGTAGGATATCACACATATACACACACGCATACACACACACACACTCTCTCTCTCTCTCTCTCTCTCTCTATCTGTCTCTCGTCTCAGCAACATCCCATTCCACAACAGCAACAGCAACAACAAAGTGAGCACACACACACACACCTCTGGCTATCTTAAAGTCCTCGCCCCCAAGTGCTTTTTCTTATTTTAAAAACTACATATGCAACATATGCAACATATGCGAGAGGAACAACAACAACAACAACAACAAAACACGATTTCATATGAGATCTGTATTTATCCATCCAAAAGGGCAAAAGGGAGAGCAGAGAAGACAGCCAGAGTGGTTGGATGCTCTCTCTTTCTCTCTTTCCTCCTTCTCTCTCGCCTCTCTCACTTGTCTGTCACATTTGGGCGATTTGTCTCGTTGTCTTCTGCATACAGGCTTGTATGTGGGAGGGAAGAGGCCTGCCTGTGTATACATGTAAATGACATGGGGCTCATTGTTGACTCCCATTTATTGCATAAACATGCAATATATGTGCAAAGTGAAGGGTGTCTATTCCGTATCATGTATGGATGTCTGGGGTGACATGGGTGAGGAGCAACAGTTGGATGTGGGTCGTGGGTAGTTTCTCGGACATAAAGAGGGTCACTGGGTCGTATGGTCCACGGCTGCTTGCTTGCTTACCTTTGCTTATGTCAAGCTCGAGATCTCTGAGTCTCGTCTCCTCGTCTCCTCGTTCACCCTGCTTTTTTCTTTATGGTCGCCCCCTGTTCCCTGATGTGGCTCGAGGGCTCGTTCTCGTCCTCGTCCTCGACCGCGTCCTCTCTCTCACTCTCTCACTCTCTCACTCTCTCTCTTTTTCCATGATCCATGATCCACATCGATGGTCCAAACGTGACAGGTGTCCTTGTGTACCTCTTTTTTTTTTTTTTTGTCGTCTGTGGGGTGTGTTTGTTCCCTTTGGCCTCTTCCTCTCTCTAGCTTGCCCATCCAGCAAACCTGCCAACCAACCAAAGTAGCAGCTACGACTCTTTGTTTGTTGTGGGCCCGACGGATGGTCTATGCTGCTCCTCCCCTATTTTTAGTCAGTGTCGTCCACGTCTTCTCTCGTCGCTGCTTTGTTTTGTTTTCTCTCGAGTTGGGCTGGCTGTTGTCGCTGCTGTTGTTGGTGGCAGGTGTGCGCGCCTGTAGAAAGCGTGCCTGTGTCGTCGTGTTTCTCTTTCCTTCCTTCCCTTCCCTTTCCGCGCCCGCTTTCCTTCTCTTTGCATTTTTAATTTTAGCTTCTCTTCTCAGAAGGCGGATCGTCGTCATTTCTCACTCAAACACCTCTCCGCGCGCAACCGCGATATGTATGGCGACGATGCGTGCACGACGTGGGCGGTGCCCAATTTATATTTACACGACATGGCACACTCTTGTTTGCTTGCTGGGTATCTGTGTGTGTGTGTGCTTCCATTTGGAGCATATGCATGGCCTCAAACCAAACAAACAAGCATACTGTCGACACATCGCACATCACATACTTTCAAACACATACCCACATATACACTTGTTCATACTCATGCATACAGAGGCTATTCATAAACTCTTTTGAGTTGCAAGACACGGCCGATCTAACGGTACTCTCTTCATCCTCGGATTAACTATCTAGCATGCACAACGGGTCCAATATGCTCCCCAAAGGCCGGCGACGTGTGGCTGCAAGACTCCCTCAGCCCCGTCATCTGGAACACAGACGCCACCGCCCCTTTTGACAAGTACGATAAGGTCGACATCTACATCTTTGACCACACCACTCAGACAGGCACCAAATTGCTCAGCGACCAGGACCTCAGCCTCGGCATGGCCGCAGTCACCCTCGAGTCTGGACTATTTCCCGACAGCCTGCCCGTCAACAGATCCGCCCACATCCTGCTCACGCGCGCCGACAACAACCTCGACGGAACCCACGACACTCTCAATTCAAGCACATTCTTTCTCATCCGTAAGGCTTCTTTTTTTTTTTTAAAAAAAAAGAAAGACATTCAGAACTCATTTTATTTCTTTCCGTCACTAACCCAAGCCAAATCAACATATTGGTCGTCTTCGTAGGCACAAAACAAAACGTGAGCGGAACACTGGTACCGCTGCCCCCTGCGACCTTACCTACCACTTTAACTTCAACGTCTTCTTCGTCCCTCTCAAGCTCATCTTCAATAACAACATCACTCAAGCCAACATCACGCATCATGTCGCCCAACTCGCCACCCACCAACATCCCAGAAGCACCAGAAAGCAAATCCAGCACTCTCTCGCCCCTCGTCATTGGCCTCATCTCGGCAGGATGTGCAGCACTGTTGATCGCTATCTTGGCCCTGGGACTGTTGTACAGAGCACGCAGACGGTACCAGGGCAACAACGCGAACTACTTCAAGAGTTTGCATGACCACCCTTCGTCCCCCTCGGAGCCCTCCAAGAGCTCAATATTCCAGAACGACGACGTCAGCGGATCGTTTGTGGGACCCACATTTGGTGGGATCGCAGGACGGAACTCTTCCAACACGGCACGATCGGGAGAACCCATGCTCAAGAATGGCCTGTTCAATAACTACAACAACCAGCCAACCGTTTCGACAACTGCACCTCTGCCTCTTCTCGAACGCAAAGGCTCGGCTGTTCAAAAGGAAGAAGTACAGCCAACGCCTATACCCACCGTGATTGTGGGCGGATACGAGTCTGGCGCAACAACAGCACGGGGATCACTGGAGAGCAAATCGGCGCCCAAACTGGAACCTGTACTGTCAGCAGGCGACGCAGCGCTGATTGCCGAGACCTTCCGGAAATCAATGCGGAGGCCAAGATGGGACGATGACGAAGAGGAAGATGAGGCGCGCAAGGCTGCTAATGAGCTGTTGCGGAAGGAACTCAGTGAGGAAGGTGTGGATGTGAGGCGCGGTGTTCAGCGTCGTGTAACGATACAGGATCGAGGCGACCGTGCACACCGATCCAGTGTTGCACCACCACTGGCGGAATCTGACGAGCACTAAGGCCTCTCCATATTACATCAAAAGAAAGAGATAGATCACAAAAACGAAAAACCACCTAAAAACATTTGCATTCTTTCTATATACACCAACGATGGTCATGATGACATGCCTATCAAGTGCATGGTGCTTGGATCTCTGTTTTCTTTTGTTGCAAGGCTAGTTGTCATCACTTGGATGTAGCTCTTGGCGTGTCTCTTTTCGATATGTTGAGCATTTTGGGTATCGCATGGTAGCTTTCCCATTTCTCCCAACCCAGATGATCGTGATCTCGGGAAAAGCGACGGAGAGAGGTCTGGCCCTTGCAGACCGACAGTGAGCATTTCCAATAAACTTTTTGCACATGGCACAAGGCCGAACAATGGCAAAAAATAATAATTTCTGCTCCGGAACAAGCCCAAGTAGACGCATGAGAGTGATACCTGCGCTCAAGTCCTCTTTGTCGAAGTTGAGGATGTGCATGAAGTAGATAGAAGTGGGGAGTGGGTGAGCGAGTGAGTGAGAACAACGATGGGGTCAAAGTAAAGTGGCTGTAAAATGAAAAAAGAGTGACGTCTTGGTTGTCCCTCCCATGTTCCGTCGGCGTCATGTGCTAAAATCAAAACATCTCGGACTTTGAGCAAAGAGTACGGTGCTGAAGGGAAAAAAATAGGTTCAAAGCGAGGGAGCGAGAGATATCGGTGTTTGTCTTTCTTTTCTTTCTTTTCCTTCTTCTTCTTCTCCACCCTCCATCACACCCTCTCCCCCCCCCGTCTTTGCATCCATTATCTCTCCTGGCTGTTTGGTGTTCTCCCATCGCGTGTTCATTTTCGTTTAGTTTGATCAGGATCAGTTTTCACATTCTCAAATCACCTCTCTCATAATGTTCGCTTCCGGAGCTATTTCTCGCACCTGGAAGGTAAACTCGCTGACATATGCACGCAGCCATCACGTACAAAAACAACAAACTACCCTGCAAAGAAAACATCCTTGTCGACGCGATATTGCTCCAGCAATCTATTGAGCTTGAACTCGGCCTGGACTTGGGGAAGAGCACTGCCCAGGACTCACACACATCATCCTCGATGGATCACGGGAAAAGGCCAACACCAAACTCGGAGGACAGAATTTCCGGACCTCAATAGCCTCAATATTGGACCAGGATTCATGCAAAACCATCTCCTTGTCTCCCTTTGCGTCTGTGAGTGTGTTCCTAACTTGCATGTCATCTCTTTCCGTCTCTTCACGCTCCACTCCTCGCTGATAACACAGGCTGCTGCCGTCAAGGCTCCCCTCCGCACCTTTGCCCAGTCGGCCACTGCCTCGACTGCCAAGAAGGTCCAGATGTCCAACCTGGAGAAGGACCAGTACATCAACTACCAGCGCATCGAAGACAACCTTGCCATTGTCCGCAAGAGGCAAGTGTTCGCGTTTGTCTTTCTGACGTGTGCATGCCCCGTCTTGCGTTTGGTGTGATCATAGCCCTCTAACCATATCACAATTACAACTTTCCTTTTTTTTTTACCCTTTTACCCCTCAAATCACCATTTACGTCCACCCTCTGATTCCTGTTCACACTTTGTCCCAATCCCCACCCCGCACTGTCTCGCACACGCTCACACAACACGCAACTATCCCCACTGTCTCGTATTATCTTGATGACGATGGGATGGATGCTGGGCGTGATTATCTTTTGGCATTTCGCTCTAATTTGTGCTCTCTCTCCCTCCTCCTTCTCCGGAAAACTCTAATGGATAACAACAACAAACTTTCGGTCGAACTCTCGGTCGGTGGTGGTGCTCTTCTTTGCTACTATTGATCGTATCCATCGATGTCAAACTCTTTTCTTGACATCACAGATTGGGCCAGCCCATGACCCTCGCTGAGAAGATCGTCTACGGACATTTGGACGATGCCCACAACCAGGACATTGAGCGCGGAAAGTCCTACCTCAAGCTCCGTCCCGATCGTGTTGCTTGCCAGGATGCCACTGCCCAGGTAAATACACGAAACGAGAGCACAGAGAGAAACAACTTGGAATCAAAAAAAGACGACACAGACCATATCAAAGGCCATTACATGGAGAGATATTCTTCTTTATGTACTTGCTTGTTGTTTTGCGATGGTACTCGATCAAAAATGCGGAACACTTTTCACCCACACGAGAAATCCGGCGGAGTCTCGATTTCCCTTTGTTGTTGTTTTTCTTTTTGCCCTTTGCATGGATGGACGCCGAAGGGGCGACAAAGAGTCAAGAATATGGATATTCGAAACTAACTCTCCATGTTGCTCCTGATGATCAATAGATGGCTTTGCTCCAGTTCATGTCGGCTGGTCTCCCCAACGTCGCCGTCCCCTCCACCGTCCACTGCGACCACTTGATTGAGGCCCAGGTCGGTGGTGCCAAGGATTTGTCCCGCGCCAAGGACATCAACAAGGAGGTCTACGACTTCTTGTCCTCCTCCTGCGCCAAGTACGGTCTCGGATTCTGGAATCCCGGCTCGGGTATTATTCACCAGATCATTCTCGAGAACTACGCTTTCCCCGGTGGTCTCATGATCGGAACCGACTCCCACACCCCCAACGCCGGTGGTCTCGGCATGGTTGCCATCGGTGTCGGTGGAGCTGACGCTGTCGATGTCATGGCCGACATTCCCTGGGAGCTCAAGTGCCCCAAGGTCATTGGTGTCAAGCTCACCGGCAAGATGTCCGGCTGGACTTCCGCCAAGGACATCATCTTGAAGGTCGCTGGTATCCTCACCGTCAAGGGTGGTACCGGTGCCATCGTCGAGTACTTTGGACCCGGTGTCGACACCTTGTCCTGCACTGGTATGGCTACCATCTGTAACATGGGTGCCGAGATTGGTGCCACCACCTCTCTCTTCCCCTACAACTCGCGCATGTCCGACTACCTCAAGGCCACCACCCGCCCCTACATTGCCGAGTGGGCTGATTCCTTCCAGCACAACTTGAAGGCCGATGCCGGTGCTAACTACGATCAGATCATCGAGATCGACCTCAACACCCTTGAGCCCCACATCAACGGTCCCTTCACCCCCGATCTTGCCACTCCCCTCTCCAAGTTCAAGGAGGCTGTCAAGGCCAACGACTGGCCCGCCAAGCTCGAGGTCGGTTTGATCGGTTCCTGCACCAACTCCTCGTACGAGGATATGTCCCGCTCTGCCTCCATTGCCAAGGAGGCTTTGGACCACGGTTTGAAGTGCAAGTCTATCTTCACCATCACCCCCGGTTCCGAGCAGATTCGCGCCACCATTGAGAAGGATGGCCAGATGGAGATCCTCAACAACGCCGGCGGTATTGTCCTGGCCAACGCTTGCGGTCCCTGCATTGGTCAGTGGGATCGTCAGGATGTCCCCAAGGGTACCAAGAACTCCATCATCACCTCCTACAACCGTAACTTCACTGGACGTAACGATGCCAACCCCATGACCCACGCCTTCGTCGCTTCCCCCGAGCTCGTCACCGCCATGACTTTTGCTGGTGACTTGACCTTCGACCCCACCAAGGACACTCTCATTGGTGCTGACGGCAAGCCCTTCAAATTCTCTCCCCCCAACGGCAACGAGCTTCCCCCCACTGGCTACGATGCCGGTGAGGACACCTACCAGCCTCCTCCCTCCGAGAAGGGCGATGTCCAGGTCAAGGTTTCTCCCACCTCTAACCGTCTCCAGCTTTTGGAGCCCTTCAAGAAGTGGGACGGTAAGGACATGAACGACATGCCCATCTTGATCAAGGTCAAGGGCAAGTGCACCACTGATCACATCTCCATGGCCGGTCCCTGGCTCAAGTTCCGCGGTCACTTGGACAACATCTCCAACAACATGTTGATCGGTGCCCTCAACTCTGAGAACAACGCTGTCAACAGCGTCAAGAACCAGCTCACTGGCGAGTACAACACTGTTCCCGGTGTTGCCCGTGACTACAAGGCCAAGAACGTCCCCTGGATCGTCATTGGTGACGAAAACTACGGCGAGGGTTCCTCCCGTGAGCACGCTGCCTTGGAGGTTCGTCACCTCGGAGGTGCTGCCGTCATCACCAAGTCCTTTGCCCGTATTCACGAGACCAACTGCAAGAAGCAGGGTCTCCTCCCCTTGACCTTCGCCAACCCTGCCGACTACGACAAGATCGATCCCTTTGACAAGGTCTCCATCCAGGGCTTGACCTCCTTCAAGGAGGCTGTCCCCCTGAACCTCCACGTCAAGAAGGCTGACGGCTCTGCCATCGACATCAAGCTCAACCACACCTTCAACGAGGACCAGATCAAGTGGTTCAAGTTCGGTTCCGCCTTGAACCAGATGGCTGCCAAGGCTCAGGCTCGCGCTTAAGTTCTTTCATTTGTCTTTTCAATTAATGCCACCTCACCATCACCAAGCAACATCTTTATTCATCATCCTCCCATACATGTAACTAGTCTCACCAATAAATGCCTTTTTCTTGGCATGACCTGATACCTCGTTTCGCTTTAAATATGCACTTTTTTTTTTTTTTTTTTTTTCTGTTTTATCTCAGGAAAAAAAAAAAAAAAAAAAAAAAAAAAAAGGTCAGTTTCATTGATCGCAAACCTGATTGGCATCGCTCTCAACACTTTCACAAAAAAAAAAAAAAAATACACGAAGCGATGCAAGATGGTCCCAAGAGTCATTTGTCATTAGTAACCAAGGTCCACCATAGCTTGCCCTACAAGGAATCTGTAATATCTTTTCGAGCTTTCGAGGTCTTGTCGATCGGAAAAATTTTCAGTGGCAAAATGGAAAAAGACAAAAAACGTCAAGGCAAACTTGATCCTCGAGCTCGAAATTAATAACCGTTCTTTACATCACTGATGCCGCAAACAAAGTACATAGAACCGTAGACACAGTCCAGAAAAATGCGTCATTAGTATCGAGCCCGTTCCCAGACCCGTTGAAGAGCCAGCGCGTATGTTCGCTTGAACTATGAAAGGCGCACGTGATTTAGACATATAGTTTTGGTGGCAATGACCCAGGAAGGAACATGCGAAAAAAAAATTCGCGTCTGAAGGGTGTTGAGGTGATTACATCGGCCTTCTGGTTCACGACACCGTGAGGTCATCCGTAGAGAGATGTGAAACTGCCGCAGAGTTGGTAGCGACCTCATCGAGAATCCTTGATTTTCTGTGTCTTTTATACACAACGGTCGGGGTGACATAGTCAAGTTGGCCAAATTGTCAACAAAGATGAGTTGGTGGGTGCAAATCCCGGGAAGCACAAGAGCGTGAGAGCCTGCTTCTTCAAATACCACCTTCAACCGATCATGGAGACGGCCTTGGAGACTCAGTAGCAAGGACCGAATACGCTGTAACTGAATATTAGTTGGATCATTTCCCGTTCGTATTCGGAAACAGAGAGGAAACTGCGAAGTATCGGTTGTGGATGTCACAACATGCCTTTGAGCTCGATTCCAAGTGCGATGCTTTGAAGAAAGTATCTATAATCTAGGTCGTTGCCTTCGACCCTCTTCCTTTCCTTCCTCTAGACATTTTCTATGCCGACTATTGTTGTGAGTGCAGCTTGTGTTCAACCTCTCTTTCATCGTCCATGCTGCGCAGTGTGATCAACAAATGCGCCGTGAATGAAACGAAATGAGCACAAAAAGGCTATTGACCAGCGTTGCCACCAACGCAGTATGGGAAGGTAAGAAGAGCTCACCCAAAGAAAACATATAAATACAAAGGAGAGAGAACACTTTTTTCTCAGGACAATCTACTTTTTTCAACCTTCCTTCAACACACATTTCACCACCACTACTTTCTCAAATATGACTGTTTTTGGACTAAAAGAAGGTCTCAGGACTCAAATTATTGACCTTGGCAATGGCCTCATCATGCGCTGGTCCACCAGAGATGATGCCAATAACGTGGGCGAGCTTCTGGCAGAAGCATTTCAAGTAATGGACCTACCCTTCAACAAGTGCACCGCACGACGACTTCGTTGGTATCCAAACGGCTAACCTGTCTTACGCGACTATCACAAATAGTGGGAGCCCGTCGGCCCTCCTCCCCCGCCTGGCGAAACTCCTGGCCCCAATGAGGTGGTCCGTGCTTCTGGGGTAAGTCCATATCATCAACTTGCACTTTTAGTCAGTGAGGTCATCAAAGCTCATTCTCTCTTTTTTTCTTTGATACAGAGACGTCTCCTACGCGGCAACAGCGCCGTGATGAGCGAATACGACTATGCTCTGGTTGAGAACACGCGCGCTGCAGCCGGGGAGAACCCGATCGTGGCCTGTGCGTGTCTGCATGCGGTCCCCGGGTACTATGGCTCTGTCCGGCTACAGTTTGGCAAACCCGAGGGGATTGCCACCCATCCCAACTATCGCAACCAGGGCTTGGTCCGCCGGTTGCTTGAGGACATGATCCATCCAGCTTCGGACGATCGTGGTGACCTTGTCCAGTTTATTCTTGGTCTCCCTCACTTTTATCTGTACGTTGGGCGATTTTCTTTTGTATGACTGTATCCTTCCGTGGAAAACATATCTCACCATCACTTTTTATTGTAGTCAATTCGGATACACGTACGCGCTCCGTACAGGGGAGCAGAGGACTGTTCTCCCCGATTTGGCTCTGATCCCAAAGGCCTCCTCCAACGTGTCCGAGCTCTTCACTTTAAGGACCGTGACCTTGGACGACATCGCCTACTTGGTGCGCATGAGCACCCCTGACAAGCTGCATCGCCCCACGACCGAGATCGGCCTGGTTTTTGACGAGGCCTACTGGCGATTCACCACCCACGATGTCTACCAGACTAAGCAGAGCATGTATGATGCCTCGCGCCAGACACGCATCGTTGTCGATTCTACAGGCAAGGATGTGGGCGTGACAGTGACCTCATTTCGAGGCCATTGGCAGATCGACCTGTTTGTCCTCGAGGACACTGTCTCCTACCACCAGGCTCTCTTCCCTGTCCTGCGCCAGCTCGTTCTTATGGCCAAAGGCCGCTACGACTACCCAGGCATGCCTGAAGGTGAATCCTTGATCGACTCTTTGATCCTCGGGTTGGGCTCGCATCACCCTGCCAGCAAGCTCCTGGAGTCCTCAACCATGCCCGAGAACACGGATCGGTTGTATACCCGCATCGCCAGCTACCCTCGGTTCATCCGGCATGTGGCGCCTGTGCTCGAAGAGCGCCTTGCACGATCTGCACTGGCAGGGGTCTCGGGTGCGATTGAGCTGAATTTCTTCCGTAGGGTGGCGGGTGCCTCAGGAGCCGGCTTGCGGATCGTGCTGGACCAGGGCAAGCTCGTGGAGGTGGAGGACTGGGTGGCCCCGAGTTCACGGGAATGGATGTTGAAGCGGCTCAAAGGCAGCCCAGGTGGGCCAAGAGTGTACGGCGCCCAGTTTGCGCCATTGTCGTTCACACGCTTGTTGGTGGGTGAGATCAATGTTGGGCAGATGCTCGAGCAGTATGGAGAGACTGGGTTGAAGGATGCCGAAACTCGGATGTTGTTGGATGTACTGTTCCCGAAGGTTGAGCACCATATTGAGAGTCTGTGGTGGTGAGCGATGACAAGAAAAGCGGTGCTTGGTGTGTGCCTTGAGCGGCATCGTCATCGCTTGACATCCAAGGAAAGAAAATATGGTTATTCAAACATCGAGAAAGAGAATGTTGGTTTGATTGGGATGGACACCGAATATCTTTGGTCAGCGCATCAGAACCGCGCCATAACATTTAATTTCACAACCTTGTCGGCTCGCTTACCAGTACAAGAAAGGAAAAGAAAAAAAAGACAAGCCGGGCAAAATGTATCGGCGATATTAGACATCAAAGAAATGCCGTATTTGAAAGGAATACTCATCCTTAATCGTGTAAACCCACGATCCTCTCCGGCACCTCAAATTGCCCTATTATAAACAAACGACTACACGACGACACCAAGGCCTGTATCGGGCTGAGTCGATCATAGATTCACTTCCGGTTTCGGCCTCCTTGGCAAAGGCGAGTAACCATTTCTACTCATATGACAAGGTCGGCAATAAAAAAGCCGAGGTACTTGAATAACTCAACTAAATAGCCTGATCCAAGTATACTCTTCAAGCTGTAATGCGTTCTTTTTTAACAACACGTTCCACCCGGCAAACCGAGAGTTTGATCCCAGGTAATCCTCTTTGCTGCATCGAGCAGCTATCGAAATCCGAGGAGGCAAAGTCATCAGTCGAATACAGGCGTTGTAGCTGAAGATATAAAAGTGCCTAATTCAAATTAACGTGTGCCGACAGCAAGCTAAAATCCTGGTGTTCAAAGATCCAAGAACATGCGCCACCAAAATGTTCTGCGGTTGCTCATAAAAAAAGTGGCGATCCGAGATGACGGACAAGAAGATGCCTATCGCTGGGACTATCTTGAGGGGGTGTCAGTGCGAGCGTTCCAAGGCCTTGAGGCACGATCAAATTCCCGCGTGGTAGATCAAGGCAAACACTGTGCCCACATTGACTCGAAATCTCAAACATGGGTCAAAGCCCTTTGGCGACCAAAGAATAAAGACCCTACCAGAGGGCCGAGTCAAAGAGTGGGCCAGAATCCTTCTGGTTGAGGGGTTGAGAACATTCACTGCATAGCCAATTGAATGACCATTGCGCATCTCCATCACAAGGCCAAAAATGATCGTCAACACTACATGGACACCAATATTGTGACTTCCATATCCTTTATTTACTGGAGAAGTCTCACTCACACTCATGGATCAACAAGACTGAAAATGTTCCATGCCAAGTTGTGGACCACAAGGCACTTCCACAGAGACGTAAAGTATCTTTGTTCAAGTAACAACAACACCTTTTTTTTTTTTTTTTTTTTTTTTTTTTCCTCGCGCCCAACTGGCTTTCTAAAATAGAAGCCACGTTGCTCGTTTCTCAACAAATCAAGATGAAAGAAGGTGTTGTGCGCGGCATTGCAGGCTCCAAAGTGAGGCAATTATTTTCTGCGTGCATCCACCGTGTGTGCGTGTTTTTGCTACGCCCAATTTTAATTTTCTCCGTATCTTCCTTCTCCTTCCCCGCGCTCGATCCTCACTTGACTCTGCAGGCATTTCCCATTACATATCTCTCTGTGTTTGAGTGTGAATATGTGTGTGTGTTTGTGCGCCAATGACGACAGACACCTCACGCACCCGCGAGTCGAGTGAGAGAGAAATCTTTTTTTGGATCTCCTCTTCTTCCTCTGTGCGTGAGAGAAGGACAACAACAGCGACATCATCGTGACCGAATTAAGGTATTTGCATTTCATTTTGCAGGGTAGGGTATGGGAGAAAGATGTTATCTTATCTCTCCATTTTGCAGTGATTACCATGGCCATGATGACATCCGAGTGTTGTCATTGTCCGTAGAGGACAAAGATTAGCTCCAGGCTAGAGTGGAACCTCAGTCGTCTCTCTCCATATGTGTGCTTTCTTTTTCTTCTGTTTCGTGTCTGTAATGAGAGACATATTCTGGGGTTGTGGGTATCTGAGCGTTCGGCCCATTGAGAACTCGCTCGTCCTACTGTGCTCACACGTACACGCACACGCACACTCACACAATCCCGACCATCACTCTCTCTTTCTTTCTTTCTTCCTGCAACAAGCGAATAAACTCGAGAGTCTATCAAACGAGCCAACGGCAAAAGAGAAGAGAGATATGGAATGGGAGTGGGCACATACACATACACAAGCTCTCAATCTCGCTCTCACTCGCTCTGCCTCTCACGCTGTCTTCCCACTCTGATTGAGCACACCCAACTCTCAAAATAATAAAAATATCGCCTCCCCACTCGTCCCACAGTCCAAGCGCAGGATCATTATCCGTCCCCTCCGGCTGAAACGCACCTCGTCGAGACCCAAAAAAAAGAGGTCTTTTCCTTTGTTCTGTCTCCCCCATACGTACAACATATAGTGTGGCAGGAGTATGGCGCTCGAAACACACCCCACACACACTCCACCCAACACTCTTTTGGTACCTCACTCACATTCGCATACCTTTTTTCTTTGTTTCTCTTTCTCCTGTCCCATCCCATTCATCCCATTCATTCCTTCATTCCTTCATTCATCCACTCTCTCACTTCCAACTCTCTACTCTCTATTCTCTTCTACTCTTCTCTTCCCATTCATCCATCCATCCATTCATCCATCCATCCATCCTTTATTCTCATTCTAGTCCGGTCCAGGCTAATCCCCTCCCTCTCCAGTCTCAATTTCAATTCGTACCTTCATTATCCCTCGAGGCATTTATATTTTCTTCCCATTCTCCTTTATTTCATTCATTCATTCTTTGTCGCAATTCATTTCACTCTGCCTTTGTTTCTTGTCTATTCCTCCTGCGTGGGGAATACTGTTTTTAAACAACACCACACACACCCCCTGGCGCACGTCCATCTTCACCACTACCCCATTAAATGATGGCATCCATGGATTTCCTGGCGCCCTTAGCTGACTTGCAGCTCAACAGCAACAACAACAACTCAAACACAAGCACAAAGCCCATCAGGACATTCAGTCGCCTGGCCAAAGGAACTCCTCTCAACAACAACTCGCTCTTCTTGACCACCCAGCCCACCATCTCTTCCTCTCCACTCTCTGCACCACCACCAACAACAACAACTGCCACAACTACACAGTACACTCCTTCCAAGGTCATGCGATTCCACCGCTCAACACCTTCCACGCCTGTGGACAACTCTGGAGACGATTTCCTCCGCCCTGGCTGTGATCAAAGGACACAGCCAGACAAGGAGAAGCAACTCTCAAAAATGTTCACAGCCCACCGGCATTTGGATCGGCAGGACATTGATCTCCTCTCGCCACTCCAGCCTCACTTGGACAAGCTTGCACCTGTGCCTGCTCCGAGTTTATCTCTCTCCACCATGCCGTTGACACCGTTGACACCATCACCATCCACACCCTTCAAACCAACCTTTACTCGGATCACGAAGCCAGCCTTCCATGTCAACACGCTCGATAACAATAGCATGAGCATGAACAGTTGCACCGACAAAAAGGAGACAGAAACATGCACTAGCACTAGTGCCAAAAGTTGTAGGGGCTATGGCGGATTTCACAGAGCATCCAACCCAGGGACGCCTTCCTCAACCCCCTCGCTCGATCTTGGTCGCAACAACACCTTGGCTCCATCGTTGCTTCTCCTCCCTGGCCATGGAAACGACGTTGAGCACGGACAAGGGCACGGACGCAGACACGGACACGAACATGGACGGTCATCCTCAACGTCATCGTCGTCATCCCTGTCTTCTCCAACCCTGACACCTCCTGAACTCTCGCCCTCGACCACATCTTGGTCAGAATCCTCATCATCACCCCAGTTCCTGTTGCCTGCGCTCGATTATGACTGGTGGCGAAAGGATGGATCCTCCTCATCAGCTACTACTCCATTGTCATCATGTTCGTCAAAAAGTACACCGCTTTCCGGTGGGCCAAATTCGTCCGTCTTGCCCTCTCCCCACTTTTACTCATTAAGCTCAGCGCGGAAGGGAGCAATGGAAGGTCACGAACTGGGATCCGAACAAGACACATATTCCACACCTGGCCCTTGGCCACTGCGTCAGACCTTCAGACGGACAACAGAGGCAACAACACCCCAGAGCGATTACATCGGCTTGCTTTTGTCTGGATCCGACGAAGAAGACGAGGCAAGCGAGCATAGTACCGACCCAGACGACGGTATTCTTTCGTCTTCATCCTGCTCGTCCTCACCACCCCGCCATGGCTACCTGATCAAACCAAAGACAGCCTTCCATCGACCCCGGTTCCCCGCACCGCCGCCGGCACTGACTGGATTCTCGGCCATCACATCAAAGTCAATTTCCTCGGCCACATCCACCAGCGAACCATCACCCCAGGATTTCTTGGGCGAAGCAGATCTGCCGTATCCATTACCATCCACACTGCAGGAGCGACAGGCGAGGCAGCGCAAGAGGGCCGAGCAGCTCAAGCAGCTCCAGATCCGAGAGGAGCGGGAGGCGCGCCTCAGCGAGAACCGCCGCCGGATGCGTAGACGTGGAGCTTCGTTCTCTGCAGGCATGTCACTGACTACACCACCAGCAGCAGCACCGACCGCTTCGCGGCCAGCGTCCATGTCATTTGTGACACCCCTGTGCATCAACCGCTCATCACCTTCTCTGCTCAAGCGATCACCGTCATCACCAGCCAAGAAGAGCGGCCTAGGATCAGGACGGCCCAAGAACTGTGTTGGGTTCGATCTGCGCCGGACCAAGGTCTTTGAGTACGATGCCAGCGAGGAGGTGGACAAGAGCTCGTCACCACTATCATCAGGTGACGAAGGCGTCGAAGAAGAAGAAGTAGAAGACGATGACGACGACGAGGAAGAAGAAGACGACGAGGAAGGGCATGAAGGCGACTATTTTGGCTTTACCCCTTCCTTGATCCTATCACCGGATCGCAAGAATATCTCCAACATTGCCGAGGAGGATGAGTCCTTGATCAGCTAACGATAGCTTGTGTCTTTCCTTCTTTCTTTTTTTATTACCCTCCCTTCTTCTCATTGTACATATCATTTTCACCAACAAAATATACCACCACCCATCTCTTTTCACGATATCACGACACGCTTATGCTACTTTTCTTAACGACACCCCACACGTAGATTTCGCACTCCTAAAGCGAAAAAAAACAAAAAAAAACAATACAATTTTTGTTATCATGAAAAACTTTTATTTCTTTATTTTTGATTGAACATTGATCTTCTACTTTCTTTGCAACGACTAAAAAGAACAAGAGACGGGAAAGATAAGATAAGAAAAAGAAAAAGAGATAAAAAGTCTCGAGGAATCAAACCTCGCCGTCCCTGTTGTACAAAAAGCACAAAAGGAACGCCATGTCAATGGAAAACCTTTGAAATATGAAAGAAAAAAAAAAGAATGTGGGAATATGCACCAAAGGCGAACCAATGCCTGTCTCACAACAGACGAACAGATCCTTTGAGTGATGCACAAGATTCCCTGGAATTAGGCTCTTGGCCACCATGTCTAGTGAGTTATATCGCTATGATTTGCAAGAAAGGTTCTCCAGCAAGGAAGATCGTCCTCCTCGCCTTAAGTTGAGATTTTCATAATGCGAGCGAAGCTCACGAACACGAGGTGGCCTGGGTGGAGATGTGTGGATGGGGGAACATGGACATTATATCAATTGGGGAAGGGGGGGATAGGGTATCGTTTTTTCTTTATTGTTGTGCCATTGAGATAATATAATAACCTGCATTAATACGCGTGGTGCGTGGATGGTGGTAAAGGTGGAAAGGGAGGTGGGAAGGTGGAAGGGAAGGAGGAGGAAGAAGAGAGAAGAAAAGAGAAGGAAGAAATCTTTTCTGTGTTGTTGGTTATGTTCGTGTTTCCTCATCCAAGCTAAGCCACGCGTCATGAAGAAAAACGCTCAAATAATTTTGTCCGCCTCGAAAAGAGCAGTCTTTGGGCGCGACCGGTGTTCAGTTCCTTCTTCAAAAGCTTGGATCCAGATTAGAAAATGCCTCGGTGCTTTGCCTAGTGGCATGTGGGGGGTCGAGCAACCAGCAACGCTACTCCAAGTGAACTTGGTTGACCAGCAGTTGAATTCATCGAGAAAAATAAAAATAAAACATAAGAAAAAGGGATCAACCGTGATAGCTCCTCCCGTTTGTTGGCCTCGGTGACGGAGACGGGCTTGAGCGATGGCCGCGATTGAAACCAAGAAGAGCAGGACAACAGCACTTTTGGCTTTGGACCGTGAGCACTCAATTGGCGATGCTCAGAATTGGAGTTTGATTTGGGGCAAGTTGCTCACTTTTGGGACAAGGGAATCGAAAAAGATGAGCGCAAGAACACGACAACGAGGTGGCACCTGCTTGCGTATTTGTGCTTTGTCCAACGACGCGGCCTGGCGTTGCTTCTCCAGTTGTTGCTCTTATGTATGTGCCACAACAGCGAACCGCAGAAACAGCAAAGACAGCAACCAAAGGAACAAGCAATGATGCTCCGCATTTGTTTGTTGTTTTGGATAAATGGGGTGGGTGTGTGAGAGTGCGTGGGTGTGGTGTGGGTGTGGGTGTGGGCGGGCATTGACCCGTCCCATCATGCCCGTGGCGACAGACAGGGACCAAGGAAGCAAGGCAAGGAGCAACAAGGACCGGAAGACAAGCGCGGCACATTAGGGCCCCCTGGGGTCGCTTCCTTCCTTCTCGTCTTTCTGTCGTTCTCTTCTCTTCCCTTCTGCCCTGTCCTGTCCTCTCCTCGCCTCTCCTCTCCTCTCGTCTCCTCTGGCACTTTTTCTTTTCCCTTCTTTTCTTTTTATCTGTTCGTCATTCGTCATCCCATCCCATCCCATCCCTCATCGCCAAAAAAATCACTCACCCCCATCGTCTCCTTTTTTTCTCGTTCTTCTTTCTTCTTCATTTTCTGCATTTGCATTTTCGCTCACTCCACTTGTTCTCGTTGCATTCGTTTTCTCTGTTTCTCTGTTCGTGTCTGTTCTATCTCGCCCACACACACACACCCTCCACTCTTCGAACGAACCTCGCCTCCTATCCCGCCCCACTATACCCAAGGCAGCTCTTGAAGAACACACCCCCACCCGACAAACCAGCAAATTAACAGGCTCGGGCACGAAACAAAGACAAAACGGAACAGGACAAAGGAAGACACTCGAACACACACGCACCTTGTCCATACACACCAGCCTCCAAGGAAACTCGCCTCTTCCTCTCCCTTCTACCTCTTCCTCTTTCCTCTTCTCGACAACCACTCGGTCTCCTGGCCTTTCCCACACCACGCACCCCCGTCTCCTTGTTTCAAGACTCAAAACAAACCCAAAAAAAAAAAAACTAGTGCCACGAGTTCCAGCAGCGACTCAAATCCAACTCGACGTAAAAGCCTCATCAACAACACCAACCAGGGCCAACCTATCACAAACAAGAAAAGAAATCAACCAAATGTATACCTCGCTGCTGGAAGCAAAGGTGGTCATTCTCGGAAGCCAAGGTAAACGAGAAAATAAGCACCTTTTTTTCGCTCCTGCTGCTGTTTCCTTTTTGCTTGGATACTTGCTTGGCAACTTTGTTAGTCTATCGTGTTTTTTTTTGTTGCTGTCTGCGTGTGTGTTTATGACGAGAGCCAATATTGTCGACGTGAGAGCCTTATTTGGTCGCTTCTTATCAGGGACATGGTACATACGAGGCGACATGGACATCATGGAGAGAAAATGGGCGCCAAAAAACATAAAACAGGGAAAAATAAGGAGACGGAGGATGACGGGGTGGGGGATCATTCAGGAACCGACTTTTCCTGGGATGAGGAGGGAGCCACATCCGAGGAAACAACACAACAACCAGAGCATGCCCGTCGCTCGAGAGTCGAGTAAGAGGTTGTTTGTTGCGAGGATGAGGAACGCAGGGAGGACAGGTGATGGAGACGAGAATAATCCAAATGGGACAACAAAAGAAAACAAAGGAAAAAATACTACCTTTGCTTTCTTCGTTCGTGCCATGTGTTGTTTGCTTCCAAGGGTCGTGCTGGGAACAGTTATTTTCTACTTTTTTTTTCCTTTTTTCTTGGTTTGGTCACGACTTGATTTTTTTGGTTTATTCTCATCCTAAATGGTGCTGAAGGAAAAAAAAAAAAAAAAAAAAAAAAAAAAAAAAAAAAAGGAATAACAATCCATCCATGCCCTGTTTACTGGGAATAATGAGAAAGAGGGAGGGAGGGCGAGGCACAACTGTGCTATGTCATCTCTTGCACTTCCACACACACACACCCCTGTTAGTGAGAAGGAAAGAACCCACTATTAGCACGAACAAGACAAAGGAGAGCAAGGGACGAGGTCATCGCATCAACATCGTGGACGAGATCTCTTTTTTCTTCTCTTTCTTTCACGAAGGAAGTGAAAGTGGCCCAATGTTGATAGTCCGACAATCGCCTCGTGGCAAAAAGAGACTCTCTCGGTACCATGGCAACACTACACGAGGCTGTGTGTGTATGTTTGTACGTGTGTATGCAATGATGCAATGACGGATTGGCTGACGTACTCTCTCTTTTCTCTTTTGCTCTAAACTAAACATAGGTGTCGGAAAAACATCGCTCGTCGTTCGATATGTCCAAAAGACCTTTTCCGCCAACTGCACATCCACCATTGGCGCATCTTTCATGACCAAGAAGCTGTAAGATTGCTTGTTTTGCCTTTGTTTTGTCGCACCTTTGGGAGAAAAAATACCCGACTTGTTGTCTGAATCTTTTGTTTTATCCATTTTGTGAAACTCTTTAGGGTGGTGGACAATTGTAAAGTACGACTTCAGATCTGGGACACGGCAGGACAGGAACGATTCAGATCGATGGCACCCATGTACTACCGCGGGGTAAGCAAATGGAATTATTGGCTCACACAGGACAGAAGCAAACAAATATTATGCTGGACGTCGACCCACCACACGACTGACATTTGACTCCTTTTACAATTATGTCTTCTTTACAACGTTCTAGGCCAATGCAGCGATTTTGGTATACGACATTACTTCAGAGGAGTCATTTAGGGATATGAGCTCATGGGTGGAGGAACTGCGAAAGAACATGACCGAGGACTTGAGTAAGTGAAGGGACCCTTTCGTCTCCAAAAAGGAAGAACCAGTTTCGTGATCATAGCAGATCGTCATGTGAATGAACGCTAGCTTTAAATTTCTTACTAAGACACTACATCTCATCTCCCTTTTTTTTCCCTTCCATAGTCATTCATGTGGTTGGCAACAAACTGGATCTGGCGGCAACAAAGCGTGTGGTGCCTATTGAGCGGACCGAGGAATATGTAGCGCGGACACTGGGGACAGAGTTCTCGGTACACGAAGTATCTGCCAAGGATGACGATGGTAAGGAATACAGGAACAACGGGCACAGTTTTCTCATTTATCACCGTGCTCAAAGGGATCGCAAATGCTTATTTATTTATACTAATTTTTTCTTCTTCTTAGGCATTGAGGAGTTGTTCCTGCAGATTACCCGCAAGCTGGTAGAGCGGAAACAGGAGATTGAGCGGATCAAGCGTCAGAATGCCGAGAATGCGATCACACTGCAGCAACTGGAGGACGAGCGCTTGCAGCAGGGACAAACACCCAATAACAGTAGTGTCTGTTGCGGCATATAAAACAAAAAGGAAAGAGGGATTATCAAAATCCCACCTACCCACCCACCTCAAAAAGATGAACCTGAAAAAGAAAATAAATAAAAAAAATAAAGTAAAAATTACCTATATGATGGACAGTTGGTTATGAGAAGGCTGGGTTTTTTGTGGGGAAACAAAGGAAGAGCGAAGAGTGGTCCATACTTTCCCACGGCACAGCAGTCACATGAGCAGTTCCTTGCGTTTTATTCCATTTGTCATCTCGCTCCATTTCTTCAGCATCTCTCCTCCCACCTCCCCACTCATCTATCCCATCCATTCACAGCCATGAACTTCCGTCCCGTCTCCAGAATCGCCATCAACCTCACCAAGGCGTCGTTCCAGCAGACCGTCCGCCGCCTTAATGTAATTCTCATTTTCATGAACAGGGACCATACTGGAATTTCATTCGCATCCGGATCTGTTTTGCCCATCTCATGCCTTCGGAAAAAGCAAAAGGGCAGAATAGCTAAACTACTCTCACTGTTTTTTCTTCTTCTGCGTTGTTCTACACCTTCCCAAACGACAATACAAAAACAATAAATAGACCGCCCCTGCTAGCGTGTCCCCCCGGTTTGTCAAGATTGTTGAGGTTGGACCCCGCGACGGCCTCCAGAACGAAAAGTCTGTGATCCCCGCCGAGACCAAGATCGAGTTCATCAACCGCCTCTCGGACACCGGTCTGTCCGTCGTTGAGGCCACCAGCTTTGTCTCGCCCAAGTGGGTTCCCCAGGTACGAACAATGTTCGCATTCCCTTTGAGACAGAGCATATTTTTTAAAAAAAAGGGCTTGAGATGGATGACTCTTGGAGTGCGCAGTGGGTCCTGAAAACTTTCCATCTGTCTTTTTTTTCTCACCTAACTTTTCTTTTTATTTATAATACTAGATGGGAGATGCCAAGAAGGTCATTACAGGAATCGCCAAGAAGGAGCACGTCAACTACCCGTGCCTGACCCCCAACATCAAGGGGCTGGACTCGGCGATCGAGGCCGGTGTCAAGGAGGTGGCTGTCTTCTTGGCGGCCTCGGACTCGTTCAGCAAAAAGAACATCAACTGCTCCGTCGAGGAGAGCTTTGACCGGGTTAAGCCCCTGATTACCAAGGCTCAGGAGAACGGCATCCTTGTGAGAGGGTAAGAGAGAAAACAAAGAGAGCAGGAGGATGTCTCTTTTTTTTTTGCGATTGTTTGTCCGCTTAATGCAGCCGAGCATTGATATTCGGCAGTAGTTTTTGCAAAATATATGGGACTGACATGAGCGTTTTTTTTTATCCGCTTTCTCAACTCTATAGATACGTTTCATGTGTGGTCGGATGCCCCTATGAGGGCCCCATCTCGGCCCGCAAGGTCGCCGAGGTGTCCAAGAAGTTGTACGACATGGGATGCTATGAGATCTCGCTCGGTGACACGATCGGCGTGGGCACCCCTGGTACCTTCCGCGAGCTCATCAACACCGTGAGCCAGGTTGTGCCTCTCAAGGCCCTTGCTGTTCACTGCCACGATACTTATGGCCAGGCCCTGGCTAACATCCACTGCGCTCTTGAGGTAACATTTCATGTTTCTAGAGACCATATTCTCAAGTGTGGGGAGGGGAAGGTTTATGTTACTCGCCTTTGAGCTAACAAACCCTCTTGTTACTGAAATACTGGATATATAATAGATGGGTGTCCGTGTGGTCGACAGCTCGATGGCAGGTTTGGGCGGATGCCCCTATGCACCCGGCGCCTCGGGCAACGTGGCGACTGAGGATGTGGTGTACATGTTGAACGGCATGCAGTACGAGACTGGTGTGGATCTGAGCAAGGCGATCGAGACGGGCAACTGGATCTCGGAGCAGCTGGGCAAGACCAACGGATCCAAGGCCGCGCGCGCGTTGACGCTCAAGGCGGCGGCGGCTAAGGCTTGTGCGCCTACTAGCAAGCTGTAAAACAGCAACACCATATAAAAAAGTATTCCTTGAGTAATAAAACTATAGATATCCCTGTTCACGTTCACAAATGACCATAGAGACAAGTTTTGATTTTGAGGGGTTTTGTGTATTTTTTTTTATTTGTTTACTTCTTCGGGCACTTTCTTACTATTTTCTTTCTTTTCTGTCTTCTTTTCTTATTCAACTACAAAGCTAAGCCTAAGGACGGCGACCCTTGACCATCATGACGTCGCTCCAGATCTTCTTGCCGTTGGGATGCGTGCGCTCCATGCCAAAGGCATGCGAGGATTGGATATCGACCAATCCAGCGTCCTTGAGCCACTGCTCTGCATCCTCGCGCTTGAATCCGTGGTGGTGGGCCACAAACTCGAGAGGTGCGCCCTTGGCGTCCGTCATCGCAAGGGGTGCGTGCTCGCCGGCCTGCTCTCCGTGGGCGTGGGTGTGATCGTGAGGGTGTTGTCCGTGTCCGTGATGCTCTCCGTGGGTGTGTCCGTGTTGTCCATGTCCATGATGGTCTCCGTGTGCATGGCCGTGGACGTGGTCATGGTGATGATGATGGAAGGTCTCGCTGCCGGGCTTGTCCTCAAAATCAAGAATGATCAGCCATCCGTCGTGCTTCAGCAGCTTGCCTCCAAGTGTCTGGATGGTACCCTTGGCGTCGTCGATATGGTGCAAGACAAAGTTGGTAAAGACCAAATCGAACCCTTTGCCCTCGGTGAGGTACTTGGTCGCCTCGGGTTCGGGAAGGGGGGACTCTGCGGTGACAAGGTGGTGGACGGTCGTGATCTTGGACTGGAGAGGGGCCAGTTCAGGCTCGGTGGCGAGCCTCTCGTGCAGGCGGTTAAGCATCCCCTCGGCAGCGTCGACGCCGACCATGTGGTGAACGGCAGCAGCGACGGGTTGGCCGCTCAGGCCTATTTGAGAAACAAAAAAAACCAAAGAAAATGGGTTAGTTCTCTTGATTTTTTTTTTTTTTTAAGTGTGGGAAAAAAAAAAACCAAATGTCTTACCGATGCCAACACCGAAATCAAAGGCGATGGCATTCTTGAGGCGTTCATCACTGGTGGACTTGCGGAACTCGTCGACGACGGTGTTGCCGGCCTTTGCGGACATCTCAAAGACGTTGGGTATCTTCTCGTAGTCGACGGCGGTCTTGTTGAAGTGCTCGTTGTTGATCTCTTGCATCGACTTGGTGGCCATCTTGAGAGGTTGCTTGTTTTTTGAAGGTGGGGTTGTGTTTGTGTTTGTGTTTGTGTTTGTGTTTGTGTGTCACAGATGTGAGTGTGAGGGAGGGATGTGTGGGTGAAGGAAGAACAGAAAAAAAAGGAGAGGAGGGGCAAAGGCTTTTATATTTTTTTTGGCTTTCTTTTCTTTAATCAAAAAGCGGGTCGGCAAAGCGATCGCGCGATTCGTCATCACCTGCCTTGTTTGTCCTCTGTCTTTTCATCATTCGATGCTTTGATTCCCATGTTTTGAAATGAACAGACTAAGGCAAAAAAAAACTCCAATGCTCAAAAGTGAAACCAAAAAGAAAAGGATAAGGTTGTCAAATGAGGCATTTTCTTGAGCACGTCACCGGTAGGGTACTCGTTTCTTGGTCCAATGTTTACGTGTCCAGATGACAGGATGACATGTCTGTCTGCGCACTTGGCTGTCAATGGCGCCATCTTCCATGGATCCCTTCTTTCCTTCCAACATGGTGTGTCCATCCATCCCCCCGATCATGTACTATATGGTTGTCATTGGCTCCACGTCTTCCGATCATGGATGAGAATGAAAAACAAGGTCATTTGGACGACCATGCGCCGATTTAAAATGTTAATTTTGGATGTCTCGACAGACCATTGTTTGCCAGATTTGGTGAGCAATTCTTTTTGCACCACGCATCAGAAACAGGAATATCTGCGCAGTTATCCTTCGAGGCGCGGGCAACCCCATTTCTTTCTTTGTGTTGTTATTTTTGCCAAGGATCGGGATAAAAATTGGCAAACAGAAAGTGTGTCTCCGCTACCAAAAAAAAAAAATGTTCTAGACTCATCTCTTCTCAGTTGTTCCTCCTTCGTTTTCGAGGGCGTTTAGTTTGGAGCGATTGGAGTGTGAACAGAAAGGGCTGTCGCTCGCATTGTGATCTTTATTGCGGATGCACTAATTCAGAAGTGATTCTCAACTCATCGTGAAGCCGAACCTAGGAAAACGGATAAAACAATAACCCAGACCGATGAGCGTTTTCTAGACCAGACAAAAGCCGAACCGCGTCAATGGTTATCTCCTGTACTAATTGATATACCGTCATTGCTATGATATTACAGTATTTCTATACTGATATTGTTCTGCTCTTGAGTGAATACTGTACAACCCTATTACTGCGGACGCACCCATCGATGTACTGCGGATGCACCTCATCGATGGTTGTCCCATTTACTAAATTGCTATATTGCTGTAGCTATTTTGGCACTCTGCTATTGCGATACTGTTTATTGTTCTGTTTTCTTGAAGGCGCGAAAAATAAACGCAAAGGCTAGAACAAACGAATCGCGGACAAGAGCTTGATTTTTGTAGGTTTGTTTTGTGGCAAGGACATTTGGGTTGGATGCAGTACCCACCCCTTCAGTTCTCTCATTGTTTTTATTTTCATTTTTTTTTCTGCTCTACGACTAGTTCATCTTAAGGATGGCGGCCCTTGATCATCATGACATCGATCCAGATCTTCTTGCCAGTAGGGAGGACGTACTCCATGCCAAAGGCGTCCGAAGACTGGACATCGACCAGACCGGCATCCTCGAACCATTGTTCGGCTTCCTCACGCTTGAACCCGTGGTGGTGGGCCACATACTTGAGCTTCTCGCCTTGAGCATCCGTGAACTCGAGGGGGTTGTGTTCGCCGGCAGGGCCGTGGCCAGGTTTCACTTCATGATGATGGTGCCCGTGACTATGACCGTGATGACCATGTTCATGGTGATGGTGGTGGGAGGACTCACCGAGCTTGTTCTCAAGGTCAAGAATGATCAGCCATCCGTCGGGCTTCAGCAGCTTGCCTCCAAGAGTCTGGATGGTACCCTTGGCGTCGTCGATATGGTGCAGGACGTAGTTGCTAAAGACCAGATCGAACCCTTTGCCCTCGGTGAGGTACTTGGTCGCCTCGGGTTCGGGAAGGGGGGACTCGGCAGTGACGAGGTGGTGGACGGTCGTGATCTTGGACCGGAGAGGGGCCAGCTCGGGCTCGGTGGCGAGCTTCTCGTGCAGGCGCTTGAGCATCCCCTCGGCAGCGTCGACGCCGACCATGTGGTGGACGGCAGCAGCGACGGGTTGGCCGCTCAGACCTGTTACGGTAAAGAAGAAAGAGAACTTGTTAGCTCTGTTGAGGTAATACTGTATTAGTTTGGGGAAAATAATTAGACGAAATTACACACCCATGCCAACACCGAAATCAAGAGCAATGGCGTTCTTGAGGCGCTCGTCGCTGGTGGACTTGCGGAACTCGTCGACGATAGTGTTGCCGGCCTTGAAGGACATTTCAAGGATACCGGGCGCTTCCTCAAAGTCGTTAGGAATGTTGTTGAAGTATTCGTTGTTGAATTCTTGCATCGACTTGGCGGCCATCTTGAGAAAACAATGCTTTTTTTTTTGTATGTTTGGATATGTGGGTGTGTATGTGTGCAGATGTGATTGAGATTGGGAAGGTGTGTGGAAGACTAATGAACAAAAATAATAAGAGAGGCATGGACAAAGGCATTTATAACCGGCGTTTTACTTCAGTTCTTTTTCTTTAAAAGTTTAGTCGGTAAACAGTCTCACGATTCATGCTCCGATTGCTTCTTTTTACTTCTTTTCGTCCTAAGGCTGTCAAATGCATGTCACCAGTAGGGTACTCTTTTTATATCATAACCTAGCCCTCCTTCCTTGTCGAAGCCATGTTTTCTTTGTCTGGATGACAGGATGACATATTCTCTGCTGCGCAACTGGCTGTCAATGGCTCCACGTCATCCGATCATGGATGAGGACGGAAAAGAAGGTCATTTGGTCGAATCATGCGCCGTCCAATATGTTAATTTTCTTGCGTCGATAGACCATTGTTTGCCGCATTTGGTGAGCAATTGTGTTATGAACAAACAGTATCAGAAAACAGGAATGACCGCGCAGTCATCATTTGGAGGCTACCATTTGCTTGTGATCGAGATTCGGGAAAGAAAAAAAGAAGGAAAATGGTAACGCAAAGAGTTCTAGACTCATCTCGCCTCATCTTCCTCTTGCTCCCCTTCTAATGTGGATGCACTATTTCATCAATTCCCACGACATCGTGAAGCCAAACCTAGGAAACGAGTAATCAGTAGCTCACGTCCATGGGTTGATCGCTAGGACAAAGTCTCTCCAACTCCAAATGCCCTTTAGTTTGCAGTTCTCGTTTGCTAATTGAGTGCTGCATTTGCTATTGCTATTTCGCTACCCATTGAAAGGGGTTGTCTTGTGGGCAAGGGTCCCTTAGGGATGTTATTCGCCTCTGGACACTTATTTTTGTTTCATGCTTCTCCACATGTCCATGCACGCGTTCACAGAGTCGTCCATGTACAGATGCGTGCCCCTCGAGATGGCGTGTCCAGCACTGGGGAACACGTGCGCCAGCTTCTGTCGCAGAGTGTTTCCCGAGGACTCTCTCCTGGTCTCTGCCATTTAATCGGTAGTGATTTCTTAGGCAGTCCTCCTTGGCTTCTTCTTGAGCAGCTTCTGGTGATCCTCGAAGGAAGTGCGTTGGAGGACAGTGCAGCTGTCGAGGCAGTGGTGAATCTTCTCCAGTGTCTCGTCCTGCTCCATGCCGCGACAAAGTACTTCCAGCAGTTCTTTAAGGAGATTTATTTGCTCGAGGATGTGGCCGTAGCACAGTGCTTGTCCAGGACGTCAACGGCACGCTTGGCATATCGTATCCTGAGCGCGGTAACCTGCTCGATGGTCGGGTACACCCCCATTATCTTTCTCCTTTTGGCCAAGTACTCTGCGTCAGGTTTGATGGGCCAGGTGGAGACTTGGCGCTTCTCAGAGATCTCGACCTTTTTGGGCCTTGACTTTGGCGTGTCAGCTGTGGTTTTGAGGGAGGTCTTTGGAGCCGTGGTCTTTGAGGCGGTAGCCTTCTTGGTGGCCTTATGTTGATCTCATGCTCCTGTTGTCATGTTGGGTGATGGAGACAAATGGATCAAGAGGAAAGACACGAAAGAAGGAGAGTTTGATGAAAAAGAAAAAGAGGGCTGATTTAATTTTTGATTGCGTGGAAAGTTCAGCCACCAATTCGCCAGCATAAAAGCTGCAGCAGTCGGATCCCGTGATTTTAATAAATCTTGGTGAAAAAAGACGAGCAGGCGTAGAAAAGCAGAGGCTAGAGAACCAATATTATCATTCAAAAGCAGGAGTGAGGCAGAGGAGTATGGTTATCATAGATCGGTAAGGTGACCTTTATTTTAAAAATAAGAACAGCTCGAGAAGAAACGGACTACGGATTGAAGGAACGGCCGAAAGAAACAATGAGAGAAAAACTACGAGGATCCAGTTCATTGGGAAGAAAAAAAAGCTTTTTTCTTCCCTCCTTTCATCCTTTCCCACACTTTCCCACCTTCCTCTTCCTCATCCTGGCTTTGCAGCCGAAGATGAGAAAGAAGAAAAAAGGAAGGAAAGTGGATCCACCTAAGGAATTGACTCGAAAGATTGGTTAGTAGGGTATCACCCGGATGGACGGGCATGCGACAACAGGTGCATATCAACAAACAGCGAGCTTCCCGTTTGTGCGTTGTGAAGGCAGACAGCCCCTTACCCCCATCCACACCATGCCCAGTGCTGCTCAAGAAGTTAATGAAAAACAAATAAAGGTACAAGAAATAGAAAAGAGAAAAGATTGAAGAAAAAGGTCGGTTAGCAAGGAAATATCCGCCATTATGGGTATATCAAGGCCCCAACATTCAATGCTTAGTGTTGCCAGAAGAGGACGAGGAGCCGGAGGCATCTTTGGTCTTGGAGGGGCCTGTGTGGATAATGGTGGGGACGCTGGACCAAGAGGTCTTGGACAGAGGCATGAGGCTCTCGAGGACGTGGGCGCGGGAGGCCGAGGCAGATGGAGGAGAGCTGGCAACGTTGCGGAGGACGGCGCCAGGGGACGAGGTTACGGACGAGGTGGTGGCATCCATAGCGAGGTCGGTCGTGGAGGAGGTTTCGGGGAGACGGGTGTAACCTTGGCGGAACATGGTTGGAATCGAAGTTGGCTTTGAGTAGAGTGTCTGAGATGAGCGTGCGATGTTGTCTTCGGAGGAAGCAAGTAGTAGGCAGGGATGGAGTAATGGTGATGGTGGAAAGAAGGAAGGGAGAGAAAAGAGGGGAATGTGCGTTCAGGCACCATTCTTAAATGTTTTTCTTGTTTTTGCTTTCATAGACCAAACAATTGGGCGTTGAGGTGAGTCATCGTGAGAAACAGCAAGCAATGGTTACAATTGCTCCATTTCATCTGGGAACTCTGTTTTTCTTCAATTGCGCGCATGGGTGCTCTGTGCTCAAGCCTATCCTAGAGAAGTGTTCTTCCCATTCGCCGTGACTCTGCAATCACTGCGGCTCGGTCTTCCAAAGTGCGAAAAGTGGAGTAAGAAACGAAGCTCGAACCAATGACTGGCGAGCGGTGGTTTTGTGCGACGCTGCGCAAAAAAGAAGCTCACACAGACACCTCCAAGTGACGATGAGGGAGGAGCCTCTCTCGTCCCGGTTTGTGTACTCCGCCCTTCCCCAGAAAAAAATGCTCGAGTATTCTACACTCTCCATCTTGCACATCTTCTCGCACCAGATCTCCTCACCACACCCATCATATGTTGACAGATATAGCACACCCAATTGGCGACGAATATCGCCCAGAAGGACGACCTTTATTGTTCAAAGCACTGTAGCAGCAGCAACTCTACGAAAAAAGCACTACGGATCGAAAAGCCGTAAGCATTGACACCACCGGCTTATTGTATCGTGTTTGTTTGATTTATTTTTATTTATTTTTTATTAAAAGTATCGAGGGGCACTGCTCTTGCCCATTACTGGAGTCGATTTGGACATGGGTGGTTGTCGGATCCCGCCTATGAAAACAGAAAAGTATGACAAAATAAAAAATCAGATTTCGTTCGAGTGTGGAGAACAGGCGCACGCATTAGTGCTCGTATTTATTATTCTTCACAAGTCTAGCCGTCAGTCGTGGCGTCTGCACTACCTTGGTCAACAATCGGCAGACCATGGCTTGCTCAGTCTGGCCGAAACTACGGGCGCAATCCTGGGCTAGCAGATCGATTTTTACGGATTCCAGTCGCCATCGTACAGAATGTTAATCATGATGAGTGCATTCGGTTCCATGGACACCGCTTCGACGATCTTTAGTCCTAGAACGGAGGATTGCCTAGTACAACGGCAAACAAAAAAAGGCAACAAAGCATACAGTTAGAATGATGCGTTCACTCGAAAATGAAGCTCGCCAATAACTCTTACTTTCGAACATCACGTACCGAGGATCTCGCCGATGATAATGCTGAGAGATGGAGCCACCCTTTAAAGAAGTCGAGGGCACGGGCCACCTTGGTCATGGCATGAAATTGCCAACATCCAGGTGCATGTTGGCCATGTCCGAGCAAAAAAAAAGCAAGGTAAGGACTGCAATCGATGACTCAGTCAAGGAGGAAGACTGGTTGTATGCAAAAACTTATGGACAATGCATAGCGGCTAGCAAAGGCAACACAATGTAAAACTGCTTTTACCTAGCATTTCTTTGAAGTCGAGGAGGGGATGTGCATGCTTTTGCATGTTCATCGACTGTCTATTAGTCAAAGCATAAGACTTTTTATTGGACAAGAACATTCTGTGAAAGACTTACATGTTGCTTTTTTTACTATGACCAACCAAGCCCACGATCATGCTTGGATAGGATCTCGCGGCTGGATGTATTATGAAGAGTAGAGATGGTAACAAAAAAAAAGGACCGCCACATCTCAATCTTCACAACATTTCCGCCTGGTAGGCGAAGAGCAAAGTTGTGGGGAGTGCAAAGATGGTTTGGAAGGATGAGAAATGAGAAGAGTGAATAGGGAAGCGGGACAACGAAGCAAAGACAAAGAAAAGAAAAGCCCAGAAGCCAATACTAGTTCGCACGTTCTGACGGAAAAGGACAGGACATCAGTCCACCGGCGGCAGCGTGCCTTGTTTTCTAACAGTTTCTTGCTCTATCTTGGATCTGTTAGAACAATTACACACACACGATACAGCCGGTCCTTGGCTTTTTGCCCCCTTTTCTCGGAGACTGTTCCCGACCCTGATATCCATCTACAATCCCCAACATCCACATCATCATTGACAAGCCAACAGAAGCAAACCGAGCAAAACTCCAATTTTTCAGTTAACGAGTTTTTATTTTCAAATCATCTCGGTTTAGTCGAGGCCTTCTTGTACCATATATTGGTCCCGGCATTTTGGCGATGAAAAGCCAAGGCGAACAAGGACCATGATAGATGTGGGTTGAATCGAGGCCCACCTACGAAACAAACAAAAAATAAACGCACCACAACATGAGCGAGATGGCCACTTTCCGAAAGACACACAAATATGATAATCACTTACATCTTCTTGAAGAATGGTATTGATGTACAAGACGGCTTTTTTTCTATCTTCCTTATGTGTACAATATATCGGCTCCATGGTACTGTCTGACGCGGTGTGCCATTTGGCCTCACGAGAAGAAGCGGCGTCAGAAGATGTCGCCATGTTCGCTGATATTCCTTGAACATGGGCGGGAGATCAACTGATAGTTGAGGCAGTCGATCCTTTAAATTAAAACAAAGCAAACAAAGAGCAGGGCAAAAAAAATAGTCAGTCCGACTGGTTTCGTAGTATCCTCACTTGGTGGTCCTAGAAAAAGGTGTTACCTTCTTTATTGTTTGCAGCTTCAAACCGGGTTTCCGAATTCCCAGTATGCCATTCGCTTTGGTAGCTCGATCGGTAATAGCCAGCATGCGTGCTGGTGGTGACGGCTTGAGAAGGCTCGAGCGATGAAGCCGACGAGGCGGGTTTATTGTGAAGAGTAGGGTTGTGTTGCAAATGAGTTCACCTCCCTACTCTTCACAATAAATCCGCCTCAGCGGCTTCACTGGAGGAGCAAGGTGTGAGGGAAGGGAGGACGGAGTGGAGGAGTGGATGAGTGCAAATTTGAAAGGAAAGGAAGATGAGAAATGAAGAAAGCCAACAAAGCCAAACCACGCTTTTATTCGTCGTTCTTATGAAATGCATCGCTGTCACAGCTTCTACCTGCTCAAAGCAAAAAAAAGGTGGAAATCAGCCTCTTCCCGTGATTACAGCGCCAGCCCCCTCCCGTGCACCTTGTTTTAGATGCAATTTAGTTTTATTTTATGTATTGAAGCAAATAGTCTACATTAGTGTGTGCGAGACGCAGAGAGAAAAGGAATATGCAATGGATGAAGCAGGAAGAAAATAAACACACAAAAAGAAACATGCGCTCATGAGGCTGCAGCACGGTTCTTCTTCATGAGTTCGGAGGAGCCCTGGAACAAGTACTTGAGATCCTCGAGACGGCGCTTGAGCACCTCCTGCTTGGACAGCTTTTCGGAAAAGGTCATTTCCGACAGCTCCGTCTTGCGCTTCTGCAACTCCAGAATGTTTTCTTCAATAGATTCCTAGAATACAGCAAGAAGTAAGCATAAGTTAGCTCAAATAAAGCGAAAGAAATAAAAGCAAAGCGATCCATTCACTGCGAACCTTGATGATGAACCGGATGACATCCACAGGCTTGGTTTGTCCAAGTCGATGAATGCGGTCAATAGCCTGACTCTCCACCGATGGGTTCCTATTAGCAGTTCAAAACGTAACAAGGGCATTAGAAAATAAGCACTTGGCACTGCACCACCCAAAACAAAGTGAGCAATATCGAGATAAAAAAAAGTTCTTACCAGTGAGGATCCATTAAATAGACTCGCTGGGCGGCAGTCAAGTTTAGTCCCACGCCTCCTGCCTTTAAACTGATCAAGATGACGCTCACTTCTGGGTTCTCTTTGAAGTTGGTCATCGCCAAAGTTCGGTCGTTTCGCTGCATGGTTCCGTCCAGACGAGTGAATCGAATGTTGTTCTCGCGCAATCCGTCCTATTCGAGATATAAAAATGGGGGCGAGGAGGGTCGTGTTAGCAAAAGCGCGCCCCCACATACTCTCGCTACTTGATGGAAAAGCGTAAAGGTACCTCAATCAGATCCAACATGCTAGTCCACTGGGAAAAAACAACACTCTTGGCGATAGGGGCACCAGACTTGTCGGCTATCTCCTTGGCCCGGACAAGATCGTCCATCAGCGCCTTGACCTTGGTCGAGTGGATAAACATGCCGTTGTCATCCTTACGCGTGTGCATGTGGCATTCACCATCCGCAGCAGCAAGCTTGTCCTCGGAATCCTCCTGGATCTGGATCATATCAACAGGTCGCACGTTGGTCGCGCACTGTGGACAGGCGAAATCAGTCTTGAGCTCGGGCGCCACACTGACATTCGCGTTGGCCTTTTGGATCAGCATGAACGAAATTGGGCTGAGCTTCTTGATACACTCGGGACAAAAGATGTGTTCGCAGCGAGTGACAATTGGTGTGGCAGTCCAAGGGTGGAAGCAGTAGTTGCACTGGTCGTTGCCAGAATCCTGCAACAGTGACAAGATGGCTGCTGCCTTAGCCAAATTGAACTCGAGGCTCATATCCAACTCGTCGTTCATGTTCTTGACCAGAGCATAGTGGGCGCAGATCTGGCGGAGCTTGAGAATGGCCTGCAGAATGTGTGCGTAGTTCTTCATGATCTTGTTTTCCGAGACAATTTCCTTGACTTTCTCCTTGGCTCGAGACTCCATACGCTGGTACATCTGTCTCTCGTTCAAGCTGAGCTCGAGAACGCGCATGTGATCGGTTCGGGTAGGCAAAGTGAGCAAAGGTTTGCCGTCGACCATCTGAGTCTTGGTGCGGCGGAGGGTGATGACCTTCATCAGAGTCTGAAGACGGGTAATACCGATTGGGTTGGCCGATTTGATTGGCTTGGAGATGTAGTGGGACCAATGGGCCTTTTCATGGAAAGGCTGCATACCAAGGAACTTGACAAGCGCATACAGATCGTCCAGCTAAAACGAGAAAGTCAAATAAAATGATATGTTAATTTCGTGGATGAGTAAAACGCATGGCAAGCGAAAAGAAAAGTAAAAGTAGCTCGGATGAGTTTACCTTGTTTTGAATGGGGGTTCCGGTTAAGCACCAGCGGCGTTCTGCGGTCAAAGCGCATGCTGCTTTGCTCTGGGTGGTGCTAACCTCCTTAATGATGTGGGCCTCGTCCAGAACAACTCGGAACCAGTCGATATGCTGTAGAACACTAGGATGCTTGGAAGGTCCTGTCTCTGAATCTCGTCCCTTGCACTCCTTGGAGTACTCTGTTCCCAGGAGGTTGTATGTGGTAATGACAATATCATGCTTGGCCAGGTACGCTGGATCTGATACGCGCTGTCCACCATGGTAGACGTACACCTGGATGGCATCCTTCTTAACGTGCGCCTCAAATTGCTCCTCCCAGTTCTGTACAGTGGACAAAGGGCAAATGATCAGAGTGGCGTGCGACTTGGTCCGGTTGTTGGTCAGTCGCTTTTTGTGTAGTGGCTTCCTTGGTGCTGTAGCTAACATTGGCCGGATGGTAGGCGAAGGAGGCGAGTCGTACTCTGTCACCATATCGCCGGAACTCAGGAAATCCGGTGCATTGCTCGGTGCAGCGACAGCGGCTTTGTTGACTCGCGACTGCGCATACATTCCGCGGTCCAATGTCGCCATAATCAACGAGATGATCGTAATTGTTTTTCCCAAGCCCATCTATCGTTGTGGCGAAAAATAATAAAAAGCAAAATCATAAAAAATATAAAAGGCAGCAAAAAAATATGTGAGTTGGATCACTTCTGGAGCTTCAACCGTTATGACATGTACAAAAACCATTTGAAACTTACATCATCGGCCAATATACCTCCACGCATGCTTGGAGGTTTGAGACTCGATTCCTGGCTTGTGACCACGTTAAAGTAAACAGGGTGTCGATGTGGCTGTTGGCGGATGCGCCACAGAGAAGTGAGCTTGTTCTTTTCGTTATCAAGGTAGTCGTCCTGCTTCTCACGCTCCAATAGAAAATAAAGACCCTGTTTTTGATGCCTGTACATTTTGGTCGTCAGAGTCTTGGAGGGCTCAACTTCGGGCAAGTCCGTCGCACTTCGGAGTCCCTTGAATACACCATCTATTTGGTTCTTGATTTCCTCGGCGGAACGCACACTACCGCCACTGTATCCATGGTAGCCCGAGTATCCGTAGCCCGACGATCCATTGCCATACGCCTGAGTAGGCGCCGAGACACCTCTGTAGAGATCGTAAGGGGAAAGCTTTTGTCCTGGTGCTGGCACAAGAGGGTTCGAGTATTGTGTCCGATGATCGAATGAGATGGGATCCTCCAACCTGGTTTTTCCGTACAACGCCTTTGCCACCACCATTTGATTCTCTGGTCTTCCGTAAATAATGATGTTGACGGGGGCACTGACGTTCTATTTTGAAAGATACCATAGCACCTGTTAGAAAAGACATGAGATGAACAAAGCAAGCATAGCGATCAATACACGAAAAATAAGCTTACATTTTGTTTCTTTTGGCGAGGTACCGAGGCTTCCCACCAGATCATATTCGCATCCACCAATGGCACCAGGGTCTCTGCCAGTTCAGACACGATGTAACCGTACTAGAGAGCGAAGAAAGTAGAAGCGGAGCAAATTAGAGAGGTCACTCGAAGCCTCATGTCATGGGTAAGAAAAAAAAAAGTCAGAAAGACATACCAATCCAGATTCATGTTCAACAGCCAAACTTGCTTTTCCAGCTGTGGTGGCACGCTTGATAATGACCCGGTCCGCCTTGCCTTCTTCGTATTCCAGATGACGAGGGTACAATGTCACAACTAGAGACTGAATCATTCCAAAACACATGTTCCGGTTGGCGACAGTTGTAGTCCTAGACTCGTCAATGACAACGTCGTCGTCAGAAATCTCGGTCGTCTCCTCTGCCATGGTCAGATCGATCACTTTGGCTAGCTTGGCAGAAATAGGGGTCGATGGGAGTGTCGATGAAGATGCAGAAGCTGTCGAGGATGGCGATGAGGAGACGCTCTGAACACTGGGCTGTCTAGATTGTGGTTTGCTTGGCTGTTGTGGAGTTGGAGTTGCGATTGGAGCTTCCTGCAACTTTTTCTTGACTTGAGGAAGAGTTAAGTTAAACTCCTGTGGTTTGAGTGTAGGTGTGCCTGGTGCCATGGGTGTCCCTGCAGCAGACTGGAGATTGAACTGGCTGAACTGGATCTGAGAAGGAGTATCGACCGACATGGGCGTCACATGGCCATGCGTCTGAGCCTGGGTCTGAGCCTGGGATTTGGTGGCGGCTCCAGGGATGCCTGAATTGATTAGGTTGGTCATGGCCTCCAGTTTGGCCTTCTTGGACAGGTGACCATCGCTTTGATCCTGGTCACTATGGATCGGCTCCAAGGGTCGGGCAGCTTTGGTTGCTTGGGCTTGGTTGGAGTCGTCGTCCTCACTGCTTTCGTCGGCATCGGACTCGCTCCTAGAGTCTTCGTCGAGGGAGAAATCCGCGTTACCAATCTGCTGGAAGAGCTTTGATGCAAAGCTCAGTGGGTCGGTGAGTTGGGACGACCCTGCGCCGTTATTGGTTGGTGGACCAGACATTCTTTGTAGTCGTGAGTTTGTGTACAAGGTGGGGGGTTCGTTATGGTGGGGATGGTGTGGGGCCTTGGGTGGTCGAATGAATCAGACAATCACAAATTGTAAGCGAAAGTCCATTCGCCTGTTCTTTTTGAACGACAACTGGCTCGTAGGCTCACGAAAGGAATGGTGTTGTGGGCGTATGTTCTGTCCGCTGCTGCGATGCGGCGAATGCTGTTTATATGGAAGTGGGCAGCTATGAGAAAATGAGCTGAAGAATTAGAACTTTTTGTACTTGTTCTTGCTTCTGTTTTCTGTTCGGGTGTTTCAATGATGTTGATGTTGTTGTTGTTGTTTTTTACCAATGTCGTGGGTATATGGATGGTGATGGCGATGGTGTGTTCGATTGCCCGTTTCTCTTTGCTGAGTAATGCAGGATGCAAGACAGGGTGAAGGAAGCAAAAAAAGAAGAGTGAAGTTCGCTCTCTCTGTCTCCGCTCACCTCGTTTATGGACCCAAAAAAACTCGCCCAGGGCCAAAAAGAGTCAACGTGACCTGTTTCGGTGGCTTGTGTTGATGAAGGCGTTTTTATTGGCCCATATTGGGCGAAGGCGTGTTTGTGTTTTTTTGCTTCTACTTTATGTTCGCCTATTGGGGTTTGTCTAAACAACAAATGCTGAGAGTGCGATGACGACGGACAGAACAAGCGTGGAAAGTGGGAGGGCCACCGTGGCTCCGTTGGTGATCGCAGAAAACTGGCACTTGGCACATATAGGGGCTGGTTAGTTGAGAAAGAAACAAAAGAAAAAAAAAAGGTCGTTAGACAGTTGCATGGCATGTGCATAATAAATAAGCAGACAAAAAAGCGGTATGACCAAAGGGGTAAGGGGGGGAATATTAGCCCTCTTGTCAATGAGAAACCAAAAAAAAAACCTACGGGTCAGTTGGTCGCCTGGTGTGTAATCACCAGGGACGTACATGCTAAATTTGAGGCCCGTGTAAGTCATCAGGTAGCCGCCCAGGGTCTGGCCTACGGGGATCCTGCCAATAGCACCATCGAATATCCTCAAAGTATAGTTGGCTTCGATAAGGGACGGTGTGGAATTCATCTGCATGGCTACTGTCCAAGTAAAGTTCTGGGTGTTGCCTGGCAGGGCCGTGCCGATGGGCACAATGGTGGTGGGGACGTTTGTCATGAATGCTTCGATTGTGATGTTGGTAGGTTTCAAGAGGAGGTATTGGTCATAGTGCCACGCGAAAGTGACGTCCTGGCCTTTCGGGCCAATGGGGAATAGAGGCTGTCCGCCGTTGGTGTTGCTCTTTGGGCTGTCCAGGAAGAGTTGAGCGACTTGATCGCTGGGGGTTCTGGAGGGTCCTGGACCTGGAGTACCCGTTCCTGTGGGTGTTCCAGTGGCCGTTCCAGTGGCCGTTCCTGTGGCCGTTCCTGTGGCTGTTCCTGTAGCTGTTCCTGTAGCTGTTCCTGCTGGAGAGCCAGAGGGGGTATTCGGTCCAGATGTGGAGGAGGTGCCTGATAATAGTACGAAGGAGCAAGGTTAATAACGCAATTTATGAAATATTGTGATAGGCTTCGATAATAAATAAAATGATATTTAAAAGTGGGAGAAAGTGGATGGAAAGACAGGGCAGGTGCAGGCAATTGTCAGGGTGTAGTGTGGTGTGGTGTGATGTCAGGTCAAGGCAAGGCGAAGGCATGATGGGCATGGTAAAGGGAGGAAGGACTCTCGCTGTTCCTGTCTCCTTTTATTCCTTCAAAGCGCTACTCCCGCGCGCACTGAAGGACAGGAACAGACTCGGAATTTGTCAGTTGGATTGAAAGGTTGGGTCGAGTCGAGTTGGTTGAGTGTGTGAATGCACAACTTGGTGCGAGCCATTGTTGTTGGTTCTGTTGTTGGTTCTGGTGTTGATTCTGTTGTCTGTTCTTGTTCTTGTTCTTGTGCATGCATGTGCTACCATGAAAGAAGGTCAAAAAAAAGTGGAATTTCCGTTACCTTGAGCATGGACCAGCGCGCCAGACAGGCACAGCAGGCCGATGAGGGCGAATGCAAGGGTGCGGTAGACGGATGTTGTTCCCCTTGAAGGAGGAGATGAGATGTGACCGAGCATATTTATTTTTTGCGATGAATGAGTTATGTGTGTTTGTGTGTGGGTGCGTGGATCAGGAGGGTGGCGAGCGTAATAAGAGAATGAGCTGTGCTTTGTTTTGTTTTGCGAGGGGGGGAGGGAGGGAGGGAAGGAAGGAGTGTGTGTATGAGTGGGTGATCCTCTCTTACGCTCTCTTTGAATGGAATGGGTGTGTGATGAGTTGGAATGCAATGAAAGAATGAAAGAGCGAAAAGGAAAAGAAAGGCAAAGAAGTAACAGAGCATGTTGTGGATATGGAATATGGAGACGCAAGTGTGCTTGTGGATCCAGAGAAGGGAGACGCCCGCACGCAAAAAGAACACCTTTGGGGCGCTGTGTGAGGGTCAACTCGCCTCGACAAGGACAGGCACAGACACAGACACAGACACAGGGGTGCGCTGAAAGTTCAAATGTTGCCTATTGTTGTGCGTGTGTTTGTGCGTCTCAAACAAGCGGATATTCCGACGTTGATTATATTTAGAAGTACACCCTCCTCTCGCACCTCTCACCACCTCGCACCTCTGTTTTCGGTGCGTGGCATAGGCAAGTGTGAGCTAAAAATACAAGTCGTGTTCCGTCTTTCGAACATCGGACGGGCATGGATTTGGGTACCTCATCCTGCGCCGAAAACGAAATACTCTCTCGTGTCCTCGTATCATTCGCACTCTCGTGCTTTTTCAGCGCTTACTCTCCCGTGGCCACATGGACCCATGTCACAGGACAGGGACAGCAGAGATCGTTGTTTTGTGTTGTGATAGATACACAACGTCTATTTGCACTGAATCAAAATTAGTCTTCTACTGGGTCTCGGGCTGCTTCATCTTTTGGTTCTGCTTGAGCTTCTCTTTGCTGTCATGGCGCGCATGGAAGGTCATGGGCGGGATGGCGTGTGTTCCCGCCATCACAGCCTCAGAGATGTATGTGTTGTCATGTCTGTTCTCGGGGCCACCGTACGAGTGATGGCTGCTGTTGCTGTGCGTGCTCGAGGCTTTGCTCGAGGCCTTGCTCGGGGCCTTGCTAGGGTTGGTGCCAAGTTGCGGAGGGATGGCATGAGCACCTACAATGCCGGCCTAGGTAAGGTGGAATAAACATAGGTCGATAAAGATAAATTGCTATTCTTTCTTGGACACACACACACGCACACACGCGCACACACGCACACACAGAGTAATCCATGCACTATGAGCATTAAGGGATGGAGAGGCAAACATGCAGGTAGTTGGTTCATAAAACCAAATCAAGGTCAAACAGAAATTAATTACCTCGCCAATATAGGCATTGTCGTGAGCCGTGTCTGTACCGTACTGGTGTGTTTGATGGCTGGAGTGGTCGTGCGACAGTCGGTGGATTCCATCTGCGATCTTGCCAACAAAGCTGCTCCTAGGGGGAGTAGTGGTAGTGGTGTTGTTGGCTTCCGACATTGCTTTGATCAATGAGAGTCAGATAGATAGGGCGTTGAGAACGAGGAGAGGGGTGTGAAGTAAAGGGTTGTTTTGTTTTTTGACTGTTATAAAGAATAAAAAAGATGGGAAAGTGGAGGTGGAGAAGAGTAGAAAAGGTCAAAGAAAAGATAACAGACAAAAATGACAGCAATTGGACGACGATGATGATGATGATGGAGTAAGAAGAAGAACAAGGAAGAAGAACAAAGTGACTCTTTGTGTCTGGGTACTGTACAGCGAATTTAAACGGAAAAAGCTTTTTTTGGAGGCAACAACGACGTGGGAGGAATGCGGGTGAGGAGAGTGGCTGAGACCGGGCGAGTCAGCATCCTACTGAGGTTCCATCTTGGCATCCAAATGGGGGCAAACAACATATCTCACATCAGTCACGCGGGTAAACCCGTTATGTCTATGCGACGAGAGGGAAGGAATAAGAGCCCATGATCCCCACCCCATCTCTGTCATACACATCGAGTCATGGCCAATGAACAGATGGAGTGATATAGGATCGTAGGAAGGACGCGTTTAATACTCTAGAAAAGAGAAAAGAAAAGACATTGAGCTCGAATGGATGGTTCCCACGCATATCGAGAATGAAGTGAAGAGGGAAAGAAGAGAAGAGGGAAAGAAGAAAAGAAAGAGAGCACCGTGAAAAAAACAAACCAAATTTCAATTTGCGCTAGAGAATCAATTTCATTCGTCTCGTACAAAAGTGGAAAGGAAGCTCGACCAAGACACGCACTATTAAAGTCGCAAATTGACAGCCACCATGGCACCTGCCTTCCTTCTTTTTTCCTTCCCTCCTTCCAGCGACGTACATGCCCTCCACCGATCGGGACTCGTCAGGGTACCACTGTGTCCTGCAGTACAGTATGTTGCAGCGACAGTAAACAAGCTACCTTACCCACCTCCATCCAAATGTGCCCTGTTTCCTTGTATCCTTGTGCTTGCTTGGGAACAGCATGATGACATCATGGCTGTCGGGTGCATGCAACAGGTGATATCAAGGTTTCTCACTGGCCTGCCTTTGCTTTTGGCTCTTTGCTCGCCCTGTCCTTCTTTCCATGGCCACATGAAAAGAAGAGAAGCAAAGAAGAGACATGCACACAAAAACACACAATTCTGGGAGGACATGACGCTGTATGTGTGGGTACTTTGGGTTGGGTTGGGTTGGGCTGGAGATACTTGTTTTTTAGCTTTGCGATCAAAAAAAAAATCGTTTAAAACTGCCGACAGTAAAACACACACACTGTGGATGGTTGACTGGTTGGTTGGCTATTGACTTGAACTTCAGACAGAGTTGTTGTTGTTGTTGTTCACTCTTCCTCGATCGATCTACACTGTGCTTCTGACCTTGGCCCCCTCTTCGTTAACTTTGCGCACCAGAAGAGAGACAGATATACATCACGCATACAAAACACTCATTTGTCACCTGCCCCATTGAATCAGGGAGCAAGTTTTGCGGCATGGGAGGTGAACTATGGAAATAAAACAAAGCGAATATGCGCCTACAGGTACAGGTACCACCATGCCCCTCGTTCCCACTACCATGACCATGGCCTTGAGGATATTTGATAGACAGTCTTGTTGCTCGAGTGCTTCAGATTTGCGCTTTCGCTAATTGCTTGGATACATGCTCGAGGTATACCAACCAACATAATTGGGGATTGGGACAATGGGAAACATCCCGGCAAACCTTCTTCCGCGCCCTGCTTTTCCCTCGTTTGTCCCTCGATTGTCCCTCGCTTGTCGCTCGCTCGCTCGCTTGGCTTCCTTCTTTCCTTCATATTTCTCTTTACTTCGTTTACCTTACTTTTCTTTTTCTTTTTTCTTTTTAGCCATTCTTTCGCTTTTTGTGCCTGCAGTACTTACTTTCTTTCTCTAATTCTCTCTCACACATACATCCACACACACAGTCTCTCTCTCTCTCTCTCTCTCTCTTCACTGCCAAATTTCAACCCAAGCATTCAAGCACACAAAGCAAGCTGGGAAGAAACCAAAGAAAAAGACATATTATACATTTGACATTTGACGAACAAGCACAATATGCGCTACGCCAATTGATTAGCTCCAACAACAGCACCACACAGAGTGTACCCTATCATACCACACCATACATACACTGCATGCTCGACTATCTTCTCCTCCTCTTCCTCTTCTTCTCTTTTACCAATACCATTGCGCCCAAACCAACCTGATCCGACATCTTCTCTTTGAACATACATAGAGTCGAGTCAAACAACTGCATACTGTGTACTGTGAACAAGCTCAACACCAAACACGGTCTCTACCGTGGCCACCATTGTCATTGCACATAAAGATCGCACCCCCAATCTTATTCTTCGCCTTTCTTTTCTGCTTCTTTGCTTCTTTCATTTCTTGTTCAATCTCCTCTCTCTTTTCTGCTTTGTTCATACTTCTCACAAAAAGATCGCCTCTCTCATTATCATCAGGAACGGGATCCTTTCTTCCACAGTCGACATTACAAACGTTACATCCACCTCGGCAATACTCTCAATCGCCACTCTTTCAACCCTCAACACTCACTCTCATACATCCTTCAATCGCAATGACCAAACAACCCTTGGCCGACTTCCAATGGCTGGAAGGACGGCGCTTCCACAACATTCCCAGCTCATCCTATCTCCTGCCCAACGATATTGACGAGTAAGCAACCAGCATTTTTTTTGTATTTTGTCCTTGTGTTCAGTAACCTCATCGACACACCAACATCAACAAATAAGGAAAAAGAAAAGAAAAAAAAAGTGCACTAGTGAGCTCGCCGTTCGTGGGTTGTCATGGAAGGACGAAGGGCTGACATAGTACGAATGAACAGGTTGCACACAGCACTCTTTTTTTTTTGCATCATCGTCCGCTCATCCGCTTTCGCCCCGCTTTGCGCCCTCTGTTCTCTCTATCCTTCTCTCCGTGCATCCCACATGAAAGGCAAAGTAAAGGTGGTTAGAGAGCATTTTTTTACTCGTCTTTATCCTTGGATCTACAAATTTGGGTGTCCCTTACTTTCCCACTTCTATGCCGCTCAGGCAGCTCATCCAAACCATCTCTACTCTACGTTCCTGTGGAAACACTTCTCGCCATCCAGCAGCGCTTCTTTCTTGCTGCACACTTCTCCAGCGGAGCTCCACGGGTTGACCTTTCGATCCACAGGATTTGGACCAATGAAGGAGAAAAGGGAAAAGCAGGAAGTGCCCAATTTTCACTGTTTCTTAACCCCATGTGGGATGCTTGCTATCCAATGGTAGAGCGCATGCTTGTTCGCTGCACACCTTACAAAATTTCGTTTATCCGACTTGCCCACCTACATGTACATATACATGTAGTCTACGTGTTATTAAAGCAACAACGACGAACCCAAGAATGGCGGCAAACCCAATGGACATATCGAACATCAATCCTTTTTTCCTCGGAGGGGAAGAAATAAGGAAGTGCTTTGCCTTTGCATCGATCCATCGATCCACCCATCCCATCTACTCGCTCCATTCTCTAGACACATGGACCACTCTTGCTGCACGGGAACTTCACAGACACTGCACAGCCTTCACTCGAATTAATCCTCTTTCATTTCTCCCCCTTGTTTGTTGCAGGGTTGACAGGTAAAAAAAAAACAAGGACAAGTAAATCGCCAACGGCATGCGATGGATCGATCGATGGCACTATGTGGATGCACTGCCCTTGTGAGAACAACCCTTTGCCCATTTCCCAAAATTCTTTTGGAGTGGCGGGTTTTCGGGTTTATGGAGTTGTGTTTGTTTGTGGTTGTTTGGAAGTCATCCCTTGCGTCTTTCTTGGGGATGCATCCTATCCAGACAGACAGAGAATGACATACTCACCATTGTACATTCACCTGTGCATCGTCTTGTTCTCTTGGCAACATGTCCCTTGTTTACCTTGCAACTGTTTTGATTACGTGGGGACAAGGTTGCAGCTGCAGGTAAGAAAGCTCTTTTCTCCTCGGTACCTCTTCTCCCGTCATTTTGGGAGGGATGACATGGCTCCTATTAATACTTCGCGCTAGTGCTTAGTGCTGTGCAGCCAAAGGTACCTTTGTGTGTCTCGATACTCATCCATGGCTTTCCCTTTCACCTTTTGCTTTCTCCATTACCAACAAAAAAAAATTAGCACTTCATCCTTCGTTATGCCATCCAAGGAAACTTCAGAGCGCCACTGGACAAATCAAAAGTAACTTGAAGCAACACTGCCACGGGTATTATTAATAGCTTGCATGTACACCATGTACGCGCCCTTGTCTGCCTTTTCTCCTTTGGCTGATTCCTTTTTTTCTTTTCCTTTCCAACGTTAGGTTCGGACAGTATTGGATGTTGGCTGTGGACCTGGTACCTGGACAATGGTACGGCATTACCAAGCAATACTCCATTTATATCTGAGAAGGGAGGGTCCAACTTTTTTTACGCCCATTTGTTTCTCAACAAGGTTTTGACGATCCTGTCTTATTTATGAAAATGTTAGGAAATGGCCAACGAGTTCCCGGACGCCACCATCACAGGGATCGACATGTCGGCCATGTTCCCTACTACCATCATTCCCGAGAACTGCCAGTTTTTGCAGCACAACATCCAACATCCCTTCCCATTCCCAGACAATAGCTTCGACTTTGTGTACCAGCGGCTGCTGGTGGCTGGATTGACACCGGACGACTGGAAAATGGTCATGTCAGAGCTCGAACGGATCACCAAGCCGGGCGGGTGGATCGAATTAGTGGAGATCGATGGCGTAGGCGGAAATAACGGACCACATATGAGCAAAAGTATGCTTTTTTTTTAGATGTTCATTGACATTCTCCCAGCGTATTCATGACATGCATTCTAATCTCTTCGTCTTCCATACGTGCATCGACATCCTAGTATGGGAATGGCTGAATATGGCATTCGCAGCACGTGGAGTAGACACAGGCATCCTCACGAAACCAGGACTTGTACCCATGATGCAAGAAGCAAATATGGTTAACGTTTCACAAGAGGTTCTCCGGCTACCGACCGGGAACCATGGCGGCAAGATCGGGATCCTCCTCAAGGAAAATGAGCAAGCATTCTGGTCCGCCATCACGCCCGCTGTGATCCACACGGCAGGAGTGGATGTGGATGAATTTGAGGATGCTGTCCAGGAGGCCGAGACAGAGATGGAGGTATACAAATCATATCACATTTTCTACATCGCAATCGGGCAAAAAAGGGACACGGCCTCATCAATGCTACAACCGCAACCGCAGCCGCAGCACCATAGCCATCATGACTACGCCGTTGCAGTATGAGTGTGTTTACATAAAGAAAAGCAAAAAAATAAACGCGAAGCTAAAAGAGAAGACACCGGAATGCCCGTTGTTGTTGATCTATGCAGGGCTCGAACCTGCAATCTCCTGATTCGTAGTCAGACGCCTTTCCATTGGGCCAATAGACCAAGTTTTTTTTGCATGCTTTACCAGACATATCTGAATTAACTGTTCTCAATTTCTCCGAATCTCCGAGAATCTATGCGGACCCCTTAAATGGATTTTTCAATTTGAACCGAAAAATATAGCACGCGCACGAAAATCGGCGGTTCTCTCTTTGATACTGACGAACCCTCTTTGAGGCTGCCTGTTAATGCTGGGACCAAGTTTTAAATGAGAATGAGATGAAAGTAACGGCTTCCAGAAAGAATCAGCGACTTGCCACTACACGATAGCTTCCTACCGTTTTGCTTTTATGAGAGAGGAAGCGTTTTGTGTGAATGTGTGTGGAACAAGCTCCATGAAACTCGTACTTTGGACAGTGATGCCATGGGTGGCAAGATAGGCGTCTCTTCAAGGTTCAGGCGTACCCCTTACTCTTGGAGAAATCAATCAAGAGCGAAATATGAGAGAAAGAAGAGCAGAACATTACAGGTAGCTAGTCAATCTAGGTTAATGGGTTCCAAGGTCGCGACTTTGATTTTTTTCCTAGCGCGCAATGCATGAATACACTTGGTTCTCAACTGCGAGTAATAAAAATATAAAGCTCAATCTTCCTTAATATCGGGGGACCGAACCCGTCCGGCATCTTTAAAATCACGCTGGAGGGAACACCGTGCGACTGAGCTGATCAACCCAATTACTCCTGTCACTCCAGTTTGCCTTATAGACTAAACAAATTGCTCATCTAAGCGTTTTGGTAGCAAGCGACATTTCAAGCTTCGTGAAATAGATGATAAACCTAAATATGGTCAAGAAAAAAATGCGCAAAAGCGTTCATTCTTGAGAAAAGTTTCACTAGATGCTCTATCGAAGGCCAAAAGTAGGTTGACGAGCAATTGCTCGATATTGAGTCAAGCTGCACTGTTTTCTTGCGTCTGACGATAGGTGAGGCTGCATTTCGTCCAAGGAGGGCTATTTGTTTCCCTATCACTCAATCTTCAGAAGAACACACCTTTTCGATATGTATGATGACAATCTCTATCCTTTCTCGCTGACATTTTCGATCTTTTCCCCCTTGTTTTCTCCTTTAGACAGATACAAAAGTAACCACACTTCTTTCGCCGATGTGTAGAGCTGATTTCGATTTGTATCGAAAAAAAGAAAAGAGGTAGAGTTCTCTCCTGTTGCGCTGTTCGCTGTCCCGGGTTCTGTGTCTTGTTCTGTGCCGTCGCACTAGTGGAGAGCGAGTGAAATGGACATAGTCACCCGAAAGCTAGAGACCTAAACAGCCACGAAAGGAGTAGGAGCGGATGATCTTGGAGCTTGATAGTTGGAGGTCCGGTGACTGCCTGAACTGATACCCGTAATGAAAGAGTGAGAAAAGACATCACCTTTTTTTGCTTTAAAGAATCATTCCGTGCCATAGATTCGTCGAAACGAGCAAAACAACAATGATAACGGCAACACTCCACGAGCAATTAATCTAATTGACGCGGGTTGCGATGATGAGTTAATTGTCGCGGGTCCCGAATTTCCTTTTTTGGGCCTTATTTGTCGCGGGTCTATTTGTCGCGGGTGCCTTGTTTGTCGTGGCCTATTTGTCGCCGGCATCTTTTCTATTTGTCGCGGGCCGTTATTCGTCGCGGCCTACTTGTCGCTCCAACTGTCGCCATGGCCTATATGCCGTGGCCCACCATACACTCGAAACTCGTGCTGTGTATGGAGTGTGTTTATGTGAACGAGATGAGAACAACAACCAACTGAGAGTGGAACAGTAGCTACATATTTCAACATCGATTCCTTCTATGTGGTCAACTTCTGCGACTTGTTCTTCTTGTTAGACTTCTTCTTGGAGTTGGACCTGGCCTTCTCACTGGACTGGCTCTTCTTTTGGAGTTGGTCATTGCCTTGAAGATGTCAATGGCTTGCTCTCTGGTGGATTTTTGTCTTTTGTCGGAAGGGCGACCCTTTTTGCTGTTGTCGGTGATGGGATTTTTCAGATGCGAAACACCACTCCTATGGGCTTCAATCTGCCTCTGCATGTTTTCCAATGAATAGGCAAGGAAGAGTGCGACTTGAGGGTCTGCGAACGAAAGCGCCATAGTGTTGCCAAATGATCACTGCAAATGATACAGGGTGGCCTCGCCAACGGCATTCTTTTGGCAATCAGAGGAACCCTGGTCAGTCAGCTGCCTTGCCTCCACCTGGGACAAGAAGCGTTCAGATGGGAAGAGCTTCGCACGCATTGCATCCTTGCCATCTTAAGTGTCTGGCAACCTGGGTTGTCAAGTTTGCTGCCAATCTATTTGACAACTGGGTTGTCTCTTTGTATGACGTTGGCGGCGGAGCTGTGGCATCGATAGGCGAACAGAGAGAGAGAGATAGAGATAGAGAGAGAGAGAGAGAGAGAGAGAGAGAGAGAGAAACAAAACTGCAATGAAGGCATGGTTGGCGGCGTGGGGATGCGGGTGCCTATAGAGAGCGACAATTGGGGCGACAAGTAGGCCGCGACGAATAAAAAAGACGCTGGCGACAAATAGGCCGCGACAAACAAGGCGCCCACGACAAATAACTAATCGTCGCAGCTCGCGACAATTAGCCTCATCGCTCCACGAGTTGCTATCTTCCAGGGACAAAAATGTCAAAAAAAATTTTTTTTCATCGATGAAAGAATAAAAAGATATCCGAAAACCCGGATTTGAACCAGGGACCTAGAGATGACAGGCAAACTACAGTCTCCCGCTCTACCAACTGAGCTATTTTCGGATGGTCTGAAGATGAAAACTGGCGAGTTAAAATTTCCTGATAAGACAACAATTAGTTGAAGGATCTCGCCACCAATTTATGAACACCCTTAAGAACGTATCGTTATTTGACCTTGTTTTTTTGCGTTGCTGGGCAGTGAGACTGATGAAGGAAACGTGTTAAGCATGGAGGATAAAGATGATATGATAGAAATAGCTGATATGCGATAGGCGCGAGGTTTGTCCGGAAGTTGATCAAAATTGCTAAATGTGGACATGAGTGCGGATCTTGGCACAGGACACAATAGACAGGGCGGGAAGCGAAAACGCATAAAATTCGCGCTGCACACTTCGCACTTTTCTCTCTTCTCTTTCTCTCATTTCCATTCCTTCATTCTGCAAACACACTCACCACACACACTCACCCACAAGAACACCACTACACACACACACTACAATCATGTCTTTGGCCAAGCAAAACTTCTCCTCCGCCTCTGAGGATGCCATTAACCACCAGGTAACCTTTTGTCATTCTGCATGTGAATGACCTCATTCATGCCTTCACACCCTTGCTGCATGTGAGCACTTGGTACTGACTATTTGAACCTTTCTCGTTTATCTCACTATTTCGCCGTGATGCCATCATTGCTACATCATACCTCTTCGTTCCGAACTCACAGATCAGCCAGGAGCTCCAGGCTTCCCAGGTCTACCTCTCTCTCTCTGCTTGGGCCGGCCATGTCAACCAGGCTCTCCCTGGCCTCGAGAAATTCTTCAAGGAGAGCGCTGAAGAGGAGCGTGAGCACGCCCAGAAGCTGATCAACTACCAGAACCGTCGTGGCGGCAAGGTTGTTCTCCAGACCCTGCAGGCCCCCGAGGCGGACTGGTCCTCGGCTCGCAACGCCATCGAGTCGACTCTGCAGCTCGAGAAGGGTAATGTACTCTTTTTCTTTTGGTTGTGCGTTTTTTTTTCTCACCCACCAACCCTTGGGAAAATTAAGCTTGCCTTTGCCCACTCCCCCCTAACTTTCATATTGCCCTATCACCCGAGAGCTATTATGTCCAAGGGAGCACGGCACAACGATATTGTGAAGCAGAAAGAACGAGGAGGTGGAGAGCGAGGGTTGGGTTAATTGAGAAGAGTTGGGTGGGGAGGATGGACTTGAGCCTCAATCTCGAGTGTGTGGTCGTTGTGTTTGTATCTATGTACATTCAACAATCAGTCCTTGTTCCTGTCTCGCGCTCATTTGAGATTGTTTTTTAGTCCAAAGGGCATGGCGATTGTGTGTCAAAGCGCGACCACGGGTATTGTAGATGTTGTGTCCTCTGTCTTGTCGTTCTCCCCCCTGACCAAGTGCACAGGGAAAGAAACAGGCAACCAACAATAACAACAGCAACAGCAACATCACCATCATCATCCTCATCATCATCATCATCATCATCATCAACAACAACAACAACAGCATCAACAAAGAAACATCAACGAAAGATGCAAGAATAGTCTAAAAACAAGTACCATTGCCCATTGCTGATCCCAACCTCGCCCGTGTTTTACATCTCATCTCATCTTGAATAGATGTGAACAAGAGCTTACTCAACTTGCACAAGGTCGCCGAGGAGAACAACGATCCTCAACTGTGCGACTTTATCGAGTCCGAGTACCTTGAGGAGCAGGTCGAGGCCATCAAGAAGATTGCCGATCTCGTTACCCAGCTCAACCGTGTCGGCGGAGATGGTCTTGGACGTATGTGTCCCTTTCGCTCGTCATGCCCGCCCGTCTTTTTCAACGAGAACAGTGAACGTGTCCCTAACCTTCTTTCTTTTTGCATATCATACCACCTTTCACCCATCATTAGTGTACCTCTGGGACCAGAACCTCCTCAAGAACCATGACGCCAAGTAAAAGAGAACAAGATGTATCAAGAGTTTGTTCTTCTTCATTGATGGTCGGCTATTCTGTTCTGTTCACTACCATTCGTTTCTTCTCGCCAAAAAAAAAGCAAGATATCGCTTCTGGCTATTACGCCCAATTTTTGCACATCAATTGTATCATAATAAAAAAAGACATTGTGCTTGACATCATCCCAAAACCACACGTTCTGCTAAGAAAACCGTTTGTGATCTTGTTGAAAGTGGTATCAGCGTTGCCCATGATGCTACAGCGGAGAGACATCTTTTTTCTTTTTCAATTTTTTCTTGCCAGGTGATGACCCTTTTGTTGTACTAGAAAAATGCATGCATCCATCTCTCTTTATTTTTACTGCCTTCGCATTAAAGTACCTCAAGTGGTTCATGGCAAAACAGTGATAACAACGCGCTCTCAAGCACACGCAGAAAGCGAAAAGAAAGGCGAGCAGTGCGCAACTTGCTCCTTCGATTACGAACAAACAGGTACAGACCACAACAGGCACAAACCCAACAACAAAAAAAGTAGGCCGGAAAAAAATGTCCTTTTTTGTTACATATCCATCTCCGACGCCCACTTCCACCACCCCCTTCATCCTTTGCTTATTTCTCTTTTCCATCTCTTTTTTCTCATGCAAAGGGAGAGGTGAGAAAAAAACGTGAGCTTTGACCCCAACCGCTTCGGTCAAAACAGCAATTGCTTTTTTCTTCCCGAGGCCGGAGCAGAGGGAGAGCATGCATGAATAGTCGAGACCACTGTCGGAAAGACTTTACTCAATTTGGTCAGGTCCCTCCGCGATGCTGTTTTGTGCACATGGGTGCACCCAAAAACCAAGATGCTTATCGATGGGAGGACAACAGATGGAAGAAGTGGAAGATGAGAAAGATGAGAAAGATGAGAAAGATGAGAAAGATGTGGAAGGTAAGTGAACAATAACAGCAACAAATCTGTTTTTATTGTTTTTATTGTCTTTTGGCAGTTGACGATCCATAGGTCAAAACCCCCAATTCTAGAAGAACTTGTTGATCACAGGGAGAGGAGCTTGCCGCTCCTGATAGTGCGTGATGCCCTGCACAAACCCTTCGAACCCTGGGCGGTCTTGTGCAATGGGACTCAACAACTTCAATCGCTGGTCCAACATCAGCCTGAAAGGCTCAACGGCTGCATCGCGCTCAATTTGTTGCCGTGATCGTGTCTTGTCGTTCCTTCCTCCTCGCCCTTGGGTATTAGACAAGGATGACGACGAGGGCTGGCTTTGTACAGGATCGACATCCATGGCGTCAGAACCAATCGCCTGCTCTTGCTCTCGCTCTCGCTTCCTTTCCTCCTCGCTATGCTGCAGATACGTGCGGCTTTGGAACAAGTCGAGTGACATGCCCACAAACTGAGCGAGCACTTTGCCTTGCTGGAAGGTCTCGAGTTTGCCAGGGACAAGGACCCATAGTGATTGGTACATTAGAGTCCACAACAGGTTCTGTGGCGACAAGTGTTGGTCGCTTGAGTCTCTCAGTGGTGTAGTCAACATGGCTGCCCCCAGTTCGGCTAATATGTTGTACAAGGCGATATTTGCATTATTACATTTTAGAACCAAAGAAAATAATAATAGAGTATGCAAGTATCGAACAAAATAAAGGGAGAGTAGTTACCTGCACGCTGTCCATGCGGTGTCTGAGCAGCCGCCAGCAGCTGTTCCAGGATGTTGGCAACAAACTGCGCTGGCCCAAGGAAGGTCAAAGTGGCTCGGAAGAGGTCGACGTCGATGTGATAGTTTGACCCACCGAAGACGGACAGTCCTCTTTCTCGTCTTGCCACCAACATCGATCGCCCACCCGAAACGATGGAGCTAAACGAAAGTGAACTCTGTTGTGCAAGCTTGTTGACCTCGTAGGGTTCCAAGTTGGACCATGCTATCAAAAGAGAAGGGTGCGCATAGAGATTACCTCCAAGTATTAGTTAACATGTCCATCGTGTCTTCAGCATTGCCCACTTTTCTCACAAAACAGTCTTACGGTAATAGTTGACGGTCGCCTCGGCCAAGCGGTCCTGAATGATCCCCATCTGGTGGTCATTCTCAGTCGCGAGGCTTTCCAAAGCTGCCGATATCTCGCTCCTCAGAAGCCGCACCAGCCGGAAAGGAAAAGACTCGCCAGCCAGCAGCGACTTTAGACTGGTCTGAAGCATCAGCACAGATGCAGCGCTCTTGCCGTGACCTGCTCCCCCTGATGATGACTGGTTTCCATTGCCGGGTTTGCCTCCTCGCGTTGCCAGCGGAGAAATAACACGGCCTGCAGGTGATAAAATGGACTGACCTACAGATGATCCAGGCAAAGGCGTCGAGGATGCGGTGGCATGAGATCCTGGTGTTGAGAACACAATCTCTTCGCACAGATACTGAACAACGCCGATCAGGACAAACAACAGACAGGGCTGCAGGAAATAGTCGAGTCCCGAGTTTAATGTTGTAGAGTCGATCACGCCAGCGTGGCATGCTGCCAAGGATTGATCAAATACTGAGGGGGCAATCTCGAGTAACATCTGTGGTTTTGAAGTCCTAGGTATCGTAGTGAGATGTCAAAGGTGAGTTACATGCGAGGCAGTGGACAATAATCAAGGAGTTCAGGCCCATATCGCCAAGATATACATACTGGATCAAATCGTCCGAGATGCCCATGCTGTCAAAGAGGGCTGAGATCCACCTTCCCATCAAAGCATGCATCTCTGCAGACATCGAGGACAAGGACATGGGTGGGATAGTTGACGAGGTTCGAAGCAGCCACAGGTAACAGAATCCATGTTTGTCCTTGAGAACCGTGTCTAAGCATCCTGCCAGCTCGTATCTGCGGACGGTCGTCATGATCAGAATCAGCACGATCCCAAAGCCTTCGAGATTGGAGTTGCAGGTGTCTAATCAGGCAAGTAGGGTTCCAACCAAAATAAGAAAAAAAGTCCATTTAGCATCTGTATCCTCTTCCCTTGGGTTCCATTCATGTTCCTATAGTCGTACCGATGTCGTCCTCTTCGTTCTGTTGGAGGTTGTTCACATATCTCTCCAGCGGTATCAACAGTGCTGATGGGGATCGCAGGAGGTTGATCAAGTCTAGCACTAGTGGGTTGTCGTCCAATGTCTGGCATATTTTGGACAACATGGATACATCGTTCCTGTTGCTAGCCTCCTCGCAAACCTAGAAGAAAGTAGTGACAACCGGATGAGTTCATGGATGGTTGAGTTATGTAGCGCCCGCCGATGAAAGTTTTCTATTCGTACCTGAATGATTTTGTCCACGAGCTTCTCTTGGTGCTCAAAGTCGCTCAGTGCACGGCCACAGAGATCCTCAATCGCCTCAATAGTTGGTTGGTCGTAGTCGCCCAGGATCAGCTGCGAGGTGGAGACGCCGTTAGGAATATCTAGTTCATTGGATCGAATTAATCCTTTCGCCTGGCATCCAGTCGCGATTGCTTTGAGGACGTCGATTGGCACTGAGGAGCCGTCTTCTGCGATACATTCATCACACTCGTTCAAGATGCCGCGATAGAAAGATAGATGTCGTAGTGACAGCTCCACCACTCGGCAGATCTATAAGTGAGGTTATCGTACTGGTTAGTCCAAGTCGCTGCTTCGCAATCCCGCGTCACTATGCAAATGTCCCGTGGCCATGAACTTACCTCTTCTGGGTTTGAGTACAGCTGCGACACTATACTTGGAATCTAGGCAAAAAACAAGGAACAGACCTCATTAGATTGTCGCCACATGTGGATCTTGGTTTCTGATACTCCAGTCTGTGTTTCATCGGGCTTGTACCTTGACAAAGACAAGGCTCTTCCAGAGCAACCGTTGGTTGGCCGAGTTGGATTCAGCGAGTCCTGTCAACGCTGCCAGCCAGAATTGAAGCAGAACAGTGTCCATGTCCAGGCCCTTGAACTTTTGAGTATCTTTGAGTCGCTGTACAACAAACAGATCAGGAATCGCTGGTCTGATACGGACCTATTTTTTGGCCGCCGCGAGGAAGGCAGGTGAGTGAGGTGATCCAAGATTGCCTTTTTTTTACACAGAAAAAGCAGGCCGACGAGTTCAAGTGAATACCATAGAGTATGCCAAGTACATCATATCTGCAGAAGCAAGTGCCTCGACATTGCTGTCAACGGCATTGCCTGTGGTCCAAGAATCCATCCCTCGAGCTGACAGTTCTCGCGTGGTGTTTGAATGGAGTGAACGTTCAAGTGGGAGCAGAAATTGGGAGGCAAAATGAAAAAATGAGAGAGTATTGGTTCAGCGAGACAGAGTGGCGGTTATGAACAAAGGAAAATGTACAGGTGAACGAATAAATGTTCCATGCAATGGGGATGGAGAGCGGTGTGAAGAAAAAGAGTGATGGTTGGCGAATGCTCTCTTCTCCGCACCTTAAATAGGTCGTGCCCTTTTCTGAAAGCGAACGTGGTGGCGGTGGCTTTTTGACGTCGTCTCGAGAAGGAGTAAGCGCGCTTTCGTTGGTTCAGCTCTCTCCACTCCACACACCACTCATCCTGTTCCGCCATTACACCCTCATGAACATCACAGGAGCCAGCAGCAAGAAACCAAAGCAAGCGTCGGCATGGCCATTGTCCACAGGCGAGATCCACGGCGCATTACGCGAGGCAGTTCAGGCATGCAACGAGCGAGGACTCTACTTTGCTGCCCGCTGGTAAGGGAATTTAATAATTTCGTATGCGTGGATTATTCAGGTCGACTCTTTACACAATCGGAAAGAAAAAATCGATCAGGAACAGTTGTACTAAGAACAATACAAATCTCGGCATTACATTTACATAGGGCAGCCGAGGCACTGAACGGCTTACCTCCTCTGGCCAGCGATGATTCAAGTGATACCAGGGCGACACGGTCATCAACAACATCAGCCGGACAAAGATTCGTATCAGCATGGACCAAGGATCTCGAGCTGAACGCCAACATCGAAGTCGAGACTGATAGGGCAAGCATGGAAGAATACGACACCTACCTCATGGCCAAGACGTTTTTTGATATCAAGGAATTTGATCGCACAACAGCCACACTCAAAGACTGCTCCAGCCATAAGTCGCGCTTTTTGCGCCTCTACTCCAGATACCTCGCAAGTGAAACGCTTGGAAGCGAATGCGAATGATTTATAGCGCTCAATCGATATTTCCATGGTACTGACCTTTGACGCTCTTCACTCGCTTTATCTGTTAGGTAGGAGAGAAACGGCGTGAGCAGGAGACGAGAGAAGTACTGGGTAAGTACACGAGTAATTCTGGGAACTTGGATGCATCACTTTCATATTTAGAATGCGGAGGTAATTAACTGCTTATTTTGTATGACAGGCGCCTTGGACAACAGCATGACAATAAGCAAGGAGATTCATGGGATTGAGGAAGAACTCTCACAAGGATACCGATCAGGAACACTAGACGCGTTTTCCAAGTACCTGTAAGAACAAGTATTCTCTTAAGCGGCCAGAAAACCTGATATGCCTTGCATATGTATTAACAACATCGATCTCTCCTTACGGCAGATACGGCGTCGTTTTGATCAAGATGCAGCAAAAGAGTCAAGCTCTGGATGTGCTGATCGATTCTGTCAACCAATACCCATTCAACTGGAGCGCATGGAAGGACCTGGGATCATGTCTCTCGACTCCAGATGACGTACGTTTTCCATATGTCATGCATGACCTTTTTCCTCAAGCAAGTATGATCATTCATCTAATAGCTCCTACTTCCCTTTGTAGACTTCTGCCATTGTCCCACGGCTCCCCGCCATCTTTATGACCGACTTTTTCCTTGCACATGTCAACAACACTGAGCAAAACAACCACCAGGAGCTCGTCACCGAGCACTTGAACGAACTGGCCAAATTGTTCCCCACCAGTGCGTTGGTCAAATCAGGAAGAGCGCTTTCATATTATCACTCTGGAGGCAAGTTTTCCCTCTTCTCTGGACATCACATGGATAAGCTTCTTGGCGTCTAACCCAATGATTATGCTTATAGACTACCCTGAGGCTGCAAGAATGTTTGAGGAGTTGATCCAAGAAAATCCACATCGACTGGACCATCTCGAATACTTTTCGTATGTACTCTATGTCACAGATAACAAAACCCGGTTAAGCTCCCTGGCTCATAGCACAGCATTGACAGACACCTACCGACCAGAAACATGCTGTATTATCGGTAAGGGCACAAACTCGCTTTTTTTAGTGTTTGTTGGATAGCGAGCTAACAAGAGACTAAACAGGCAACTACTATAGCATGAAAGGCGAGCACGAAAAGGCGGTTGTCTATTTGAAACGAGCATTGAGATTCGACAGGAGTTACTCTGCCGCATGGACACTGCTCGGACAGTCTTACCTGGAAATGAAGAATACTTATGCCGCAGTGGAAGCCTATCGTCGGGCAGTAGGTAAGGAGCAACCCTATGAAAACCGGTCAGGACATGTGTAGTGGCTTGAGCTAACACGGGCCGTTACTTAGACTACGATCATAAGGATTACCGAGCATGGAACGGACTTGGACAGACATACGAGGTATTAAAGATGCACTACTACGCGATAAGTTACTACCAGCAGGCGTCGACACTACGACCATACGATGGCAGGATCTGGTGCGCGATGGCACAATGTTACGAAGCTCTGGATCAGGACCAAGCGGCCATCAAATGCTACACACGTGCTCTTATTGGTTCTGACCAAGAAAAGGTGGCCATCAAGAAGCTTCCGCGACTGTACAGGAAAATTGGGAACCAGGAGACAGCGGCCCACTACTTCCGTGAGAACTTGGATCTGATGCGCGAGGAACAGGTATGTTGCCAAAAGACTCGAAGACCAGATGCTTCTTTTTCATTGACTAAGAGCTGACTCAATACTCTTCTTTCCATTTGCCTCTCCTAGAACGAGACAGAGGAGAGATCCGAAGCGTGTTTATTCCTTTCAGAGTACGAGATGAGCAAAGGCAACCTGCGGGCGGCGTACGAGTATGCGTCAGAAGCAGTGCACTGCGCTTCAGAACAGCACCAGGAAGATGCCAAGGTGTTGCTGCGGGATATCCGCAATGCCAAGGACGCTGGCGACACCAGCGACATGGAGTGAGTGAGAATGGGCTCGTTCCGGGCAGAGGCGAATAAATCTTTCGTTCCTCGTCAGCCACACGTCGCGAATGTGTGAATGTGCTCTGATAGAATTGGAAATAGGGGAAGACGCGAACAACTCGACACTGCCAAAGGAGACAGCTGAGAAGATCAGTTCACATTCCTCACCCCTCTCTCATTCTCTCCCTCTCTCCCCTCCATCCAACCAACCATCCTCGCACAACATCAGAATCACATCGCTTTTGTCGGATTGTTCATCCACCCATCCACCCATCCACCCATCCACCCATTCAAATAAAAGCCAGCTCATACTCTCACCACAAACATCGAACAAGAACAAAAAGAAAAAAGATGCATTTTGGTGGCGTACGTTGCATCTTGTCGATTGTTGCTGCGATTGGCACACTTTGCGCCGTTCTTGCAGATACTACTCCCGACCTAAATTCACAAACACAATGGCAAACACCACTGCTCAATGGTATGTTCCCGAACCTTTGATTTTATGAAGGAAAATAATGCCTTTGTTGTGTTGTCGTAGATGAACTAGATGTAAACTAAACCTTTCGATCTCCAGAGAACATCGCAGACATTTTGGCCGGGCCGCTCGAGTACTCCTGGTCTGGTTCAGCACCTGCTTCAACTTGCCCAGAGTTTGCAGCGTCGGCTACCCCCTACAGGAGCCATCTCAAGACCCTCCAAGCGACATTTGAACAGAACATGGGTCGATTCCAGGCCATCTCAATCGAAGATGTATTCTCACTCCTTAATGCTGATCAAAAACCTCTGGACTGCAAAGCGTTGCAACCAAAGTTATACGAGCAGCTCAGCCAAGTGAGCAATGCCTTGTCGACAATCGAGACCGATTTCCCATCTTTGCGAGGGACTATCGCACCGTTACGCAAGCTGGTCATCGATCCTTTGACAAAACAGGTGGATGTCGGAGGGTTAGCATATCTAAGAAGGACACAGATGGGTCTGCTTGGTTTCATGAATATTTGCCAATTCCTCACTGCAGACACGGCACGAGTCATGGGCGGCATCACCACCAGTGCAGGTCAGCTCTTAACAGAGCTCCAGGATGTTATCAGCTGCACCAACAGATCCTTGCTTTTTGGTCTCGCCGCCTCTCATACGGGCGATATGGGTCCGAGTTGTGCTGCTCTCCAAGAAATGTACGACGAGTACCTGGCGCAGGCCAAGGCAATGATTAACGACGGCAAAGCCAAGGATATCAGAAAGGAGACTCTGGATGCAGCTCTGGCTTCTTTGCAGTTTCAAACAGCAGGAGCTTACCTTTCGGACCAAAGTGCAACGGACGCCATCGCGGCCATGGGCAAATCGGACCTCTCGGCTACGATGAAACTAGTCCAAGGAGCAGGCGATGCACTCCAGGCATGTCAACAGAGTATCCATGCTCGCGCTGTCCGCCAGGAAGCGCTTCAAGATAGCGTTTCATCGATCGAGCAGACGATCTACAGCCACCTGGCCTTGAACATCCACCGCATAGACCCTGTCGTTCGCTCTCGCATTGAGAACGCCACCACATCGAGTGAAAACTCTAGTCAAAGTGAGAACTATCTCAAATGCGAAAACGACTTTTCAGCAGCCGTAACAGCAGGTCAAGAGATTGTGCACAGTATTGGCACCTTGGCAAGTCAAAACACAGCTACCAAAGTGACCCAGACAATCATGGCGGGATATGTGAAGAGGATTGAGCGGCAATTGCGTGAACCTGTTTCGTTGGATGTCATGGTGGAGCTGCGGCAGCTGGAGATCGCGGTTGCACTGTTGGTCAGGAACACCAAGAGATCGCTTGGGGACAACAGCGACGCGAACGAGCTCACGGATGACCTTCAGCAGCTCGAAAGTAAGATCCACAAGCTCTCGGATTGCATGTTTGGTCTCCAGGACAAGTCGGCTACTAGTGCCAGCCAGGGTAGCCTCAAGTGCGATATCCTGGCGGAGGTGTTCAAAGAGACACTGGTCCATATCAGTAGAGAGCTGGAGAAGACTGAGAAGGCGGGTGCTGATATGGAAGCGATTGGTCTTTTCCGCTCCTGGATCCAGCTGTTACGACAGTCGGCCTCAGAGGGCGTCCATACTGGTACCGTCACAGATTTTCAGGTTCGGAGCTTCACAGAAATTCTGGCTCAAGCCAAGGGTATGGGAGAGATGGTCAAATTGATTCCACTCGTTACCGCCCATGCAAACTCTCTGGAGGCGTGCATGAATGTCCAAGAAGCAACGGCAGGCGAGAGCCAGGAGGGCGAGGAGAACTTTGAATATGACCCTGATGACACGGACATTGTGGAACCTGGGTGGGACGAGGACGACAGTGGTGAGCATTGGGTCAACGGGCAAGGTGGATATAGTGTTTATGCAGGTGTACCTAGTGTCGAACAACTGGCCTCCGAGTTCGAGTCTGGTCTGCACTTCAAAGACAGAGAAGAGAACGATGTCAGCATTGCCGACATTCCCTCGGATATGTCCTCCGACCCCAAGTACGACTGTATGGCGATCGTGAGTGAAGCGAGCGAGACCATGTCACAGATTGGTGAGCAATTGAACATGGTGGCGAAGGAGGTGCCACAGCTGGCGCCAATGATGGAGCAAGTTATGATATCGTCACACAAGATCCAGGACGAGCTGGCACTGCACCCAAAATACGCCAAGTACTACATGCGTTCGATGTCGGTGGTCTTCGAGACTGTCAATTGGATTCTGGATCCTATCCCACGCGGCCTCGAGGCTGCGTCCGAATTCTTTACCGATCTGGCGGATGCTGCCTTTGTGGCAAGACATTGTCTACAGATTAAGCCTGAGAACCCATCCGAGGTCGTACCAGCCACTAGTGAGGAGAAAAAGGAAGAGGAGAGAGTCGAGCAAGCAGTGTGTGACCCACTCGGAGAGATTCTTGGAGCGACCGCCCAGTTCGCGATCCGCCAATGGTCTGAGTTTGCTCAAACAGGGTCCAGTGACGGTCGACTACAGCAGACGGTGCAGCAGGGGCTAGGCTTGCTCCAGAAGCTGAACAAGGCCATCATTGCCAGGGGGGAATCATCGTCATCATCGACTACTTCGTGGTCGGACAAGTCGATTACGGATGCAGTGGTTGCACTGGTGGTCCCTGGCTCGTTTGAGCGCGAGTCGCACACCGAGTTCCGGGTCCTTCAGGATGCATTTGAGCAGACAATGCTCCAGGGGCGGGCCTTGATGGCGTGTGTGAGTGTGGTTGAGTGGGAGTAAGAGACTAGGCTTGTTTCGACATCCAATAGCGTCGACCATGGGAGTGTGAAGAGTGGTCCTCGCTCTAGTGTGTCGCACAAATGTGGACGAGATGGAAAGAAAAATAAAGTTCACACGCGCGTGGGTTTGACGAGAGGAGAGACACATGCGAGCTGGAACAAACACACCCTCAGCCTGCGCGATCGGACAGGTCTTGTCCGTCCATCTGTCAGCAAAAGAAAGAAAGAAAGGAAAAGATACCGAGTGGCGTGTACAGCGAGGACGAGAGCACCATCTCCACTCCCCACCACGGAGCAAAAACAAAATGAGAAAAACAGTGGAGAAAAGAACAACATCGGGGCAAGGAAGGAGGGTTCATAACGAGGACAGGAAGAAAAAAAACCCTATTACTCAAGTCCCATAGCATTTGCACGTGAGAGTCAACGAATTTTTTTTCTCTTCTCCAATCTCCATGCGTCCTCTGGCCCTCCTGTCGCCATGGACGATGCCCTTCATCGCCATCGTCATCGAGACGTAGGAGGAGGGTGTGCAGACGCCGGCGGCACCCATGGCCAGGGTATGAACAATGGGATAGGGTGATTTGGTCGATCTGAAGGAGAACGAGGCATCGTCCATAGAGGGAGTCTTAGTCCGTAGTTTCGCTCAAAAATCACACGGACTGAAGATACCAAAGAGAAACGCTTCTTACCCCGGACTCATTCTTTTCCTTTTCTTCCATCCTTCATCCTCCATCCTCCATCCCATCCATCTCCACTCTCTCTCTCCCTCTCGTCTTTCTCCACTCCGCATCTACCCTCTTCCATCCACCCTTATCCCCTCCTCGAGTGTGTTGTCATTCTTTTTTGTGCTTTCGTGATTGCCAATCCCAATTGCCCACCAACACACACACACACCCATACCACATTCTTTGTCTCTACATTCACCTATCTCATATATACCTTTTGTAAATACAATCCACAATGGGTATCTTCTCAAAGCCTGCAACCTCGGCAGTCTTCGACCCTGAGGCCTTCAAGGTCGTGTTGGCCAAGGTGGTCAAGGCATACTCGAACAACCGATCCAAGGTCAAGCGGTCGATCTGGATCACCATCCTTGCCACCATCGCCTTCCGTATCCATGGCATGACCAAGAGCAGGCCAAAGAAGGAGGGCGCCAAAAAGTCGGGACTCGTCAAGGGCGATGGCAAGATGGCTAAGGTCGCTGTAAGTCGTCACTTGCTTTTTTTCGAGCTGATGCAAAGCCAGCAATGATCGCAAATACCATATCGATGGCACCTTGTGGATGTCTTGCTCTTGCCTCTAACGGTGTGCTCTGTCTACTTTTCATTTCTTACCTCTCCACTCTCGCACGATGTCCCTCTGTATCCCTCGTCGTTCTCGCTGTTGTTGTCGTCATGCCCCCTTTGAACCTTTGATTGCACGGACAAATGCTCAACCGGGACTATTTTCCATATCTCGCCTCCCCCACATGTCAAAAATCGCCAAACAATCCACGCTCGATCGATCCACGCCAACCACCACAACCATCAATAACCGCCACTTGGACATTCGTGGACACGGGATATGACAGGTTGATCGTGTCTTCTTTGAGCGCTTCATGAGAATCCTGCGTCTGGTCATCCCTGGATGGAAATCAAAGGAGTTTTGGATGCTCGTTGTCCACACTGGTTTCCTTGGTAAGAGCCTAAGGTCATTGGATCACACAGCAAAGAAGAAAAAAATATGCAAGGGTCGATCGATGGAGAAAACGTTCCGAGGACAAAGAAATTGAATACTTAACACATATACTTTTTCTACCTTTCATAGTCTTCAGAACAATGCTCTCGGTGTACATTGCATCTCTCGATGGAAGAATTGTCAGTGCTTTGGTCCGAGGACAAGCCAAGGAGTTCATGGTTGGGTTGCTCTGGTGGATGACTGTCGCTGTTCCCGCCACCTACACCAACAGTATGGTACGTTCACACAGCACATGTTTCTCAAGAAGTGATTTATTGATGCTTCCCTCTCCTCGATCACAATATCTAACTCTGGATATTTTTTTCATTCAAATAGTTGACATACATGCAGAGCAAGCTGGCTATCCAGTTCCGTACTCGCCTTACCAACCACATTCACGAGCAATACCTTACCGACATGACCTTCTATGCCATTGGAAACTTGGACGATCGTATCAAGAACGCTGACCAGTACGTGTGCAACCTCATTTGTTTTCTTGTACTCTTGTGTCCAGAAGTAGAAGATTGCGGATGAGCAATTGGGAATGACTAAGCCCGATCTCACCCAAAAAAAAATGTGCTTAGGATATTTTTTTTTGTCCACCTTTGTTCTAACCAATCGACCCAACTTTTTTTTCTCATATCTCTCTCTTCTCGTGAACAGGTGCATCACAGTGGACGTCAACAAGTTCTGCACATCGCTCTCGGAACTCTACTCCAACTTGGCCAAGCCTATTTTGGATGTCATCATCTACAACGTCCAGCTGTCCAAGAGTGTCGGTGGCGAAGGCCTCTTCGGTGTCAGTGCTTTGCTTCATGCTTCGGCCTTGGTTCTGCGCGCGTTGACCCCTCCCTTCGGCAAGATGGTTGCCGAGGAGCAGCGTCTTGAGGGAGAGTTCCGCTTCACACATTCGCGTGTGATCGAGAACGCTGAAGAGATTGCTCTCTTTGGTGGCCACGAGATCGAGAAGGCTATCCTGGACAAGAACTACTTTGCGCTTATTCGCCACGTAAACCGCATCTTCCGCATGCGCGTCTGGCACGGTATGCTCGAGGACTTTATCATCAAGTATTTCTGGGGCGCCATGGGTCTCGTCATCTGCTCTATCCCCGTCTTCTTCAAGCTGCCCGGCCAAAGTGGAGGATCCGACATTGGTGGCCGCACTGAAGGTTTCGTCACCAACAGACGCATGTTGTTGAGTTCATCGGATGCCTTTGGCCGTATCATGTACTCGTACAAGGAGGTCACCGAGTTGGCTGGTTACACTGCTCGTGTCTCTGAGCTGCTGGATGTCTTTGAGGATGTCAAGGCTGGTCGTTTTGAGAAGCGCCTTGTCTCTTCTGCCTCAACCGAGGAGAACGCCAAGGTCCTTTCGGGCCGTGGCGATGTTGTCGAGGATGACACTATCGAGTTCTTGGATGTGCCAATCGTCTCACCCAACGGTGATGTCCTGCTCAAGAAGCTCAGCTTCTACGTCAAGCCCGGCATGCATCTCTTGATCGTTGGACCCAACGGATGCGGCAAGAGCAGTTTGTTCCGCATCCTTGGAGGACTCTGGCCCGTCTATGGTATGTACCACTTCAATTTTGAATTTTTTTTAAAGCTTATGTGGCTTTTCCGACCCCTAACCATTTTCTTCATATGATGTCATGAATAGGCGGTACTGTCCATCGCCCCCACCCCAAGAACATCTTCTACATTCCTCAGCGTCCTTACCTTTCTCTCGGAACACTTCGTGACCAGATCATTTACCCCGACACTGTTGAAGATATGAAGGCCAACGGCGTCACCGATGAGGACTTGCAAAAGATTTTGGAGGTCGTCCAGCTGAACAACATTGTCGAGCGCGAGGGCGGCTGGGACCGCGAGCGTGAGTGGCGTGATGCCTTGTCAGGAGGTGACAAGCAGCGCATTGCCATGGCCCGCTTGTACTACCATCGCCCCAGATACGCCATTCTGGACGAGTGCACAAGTGCTGTCAGCATGGAGGTTGAGAAGATCATGTACACCCACTGCATGAAACTCGGCATCTCGCTCTTGACTGTATCACATCGCCCCTCATTGTGGCAATACCACAACTATATTCTTCAGTATGACGGCCAGGGCGGCTACGTGTTTACCAAACTGGATGCCGAGCGCCGTTTGGCCCTGCAGGAGGAGCGCCAGGTGCTCGAGCACAAGTTGGCTGAGATTCCCAAGATTGAGCAGCGTCTCGAGGATCTTCGCAACTTGATGAAGGAGCGTGATGCTGGCAAGAACGTGGACGAGGCATTGGAGCAGGCTTAAGCAACCCAAGGAAGTTATATATCATCATAGACCACAAAACAGCACGGAAAAATATCAAGCAATCCCTTTCTGGACCTTTGATGTGTATGCATGCATGTTGCATGTTCTCGAGGAAATTAGAATTTTAGCTGTTGATACAAAATTGTGCCCTTTTATTATGACAATATGCCATAACGACGAACCTAGGCAGTCAAAGTGCTCCTCTCCAGTGCAGCGGCCCGTCGAATTTGGTCCGATTCTTCCTTGCTGGCTTTAGCCGATTCGTAGGCATCAATCCGCTCCTGCTGAGACGCGTCCTGGAGCAAAATGGCGAGTCCGGCAGCGGTTCTCAGCGTCGCCACATCCATCCTGCGCGCCAGAGTGCTAAGCGCAATCAAGGGCTTGGAGAGACCCTTCTGTCGTCTTTTCCGGTTCTCAGCCCGTTCCAGCAGTGATGCCAGAGCCAATTGACACTTGCATGCTTGCTCGTAGAGTCCTTTTCGGTCAAGCACCTGACCCCATTCGGCCAGGATCTGGATGTGCAGGCGGCTCAAGTCTCGAGGCGAGGATGTGTCGTTCGTAGGGTGTTCATGGGTATTATCACCACCTTCCTCTTCCTCGTCCATGTTGTCTTCGTCATCCTCCATGGTCCTGATACGGAGCAACATCAGTGCCTCGCGGAACAAGCCCTGGGAACGGTATGCATCCACAGCATCGTACACGCGGCCAATACCCAGTAGACACAGGACAGCGGCATGGACCTCGCGGCGGGACAAAAACTTGGCTGCAGTTTTGGCCATCATGTCTTTCCAAGCTTCAGCACCTCCCATGGGCGAAAGAGCGATACCGATCCAGTCGTGCACGCCCAGTTCAGATGCTGGGAGTGAAGTCAAGATATCGGCCATCTTGGGGACATCTCCAAGCCAGTACGAGATAGGGATCTGAGCTAGGGCTTCAGGCTGGGATTTTAATTTCCGTTGAGCAGCACGTTGTACGGGGGGACATTGAGTGACACCGAAGCCGGTCCCAGGAAGGAAGTAGTTGCTAGCAGGCATTTCCTGTGCTTCCATCTCTGCAAGGGCAATGACGGCCTCGCGAGACCCATAAAAGATCAAGTCGCCCTTCGAGACCGTCTCTGGCTGCGTTGATAGTGTGTGGCCGGCTTTGGACTCTATGACATCCGTCTCCAAGACTTCGTCGGTATCCATGGGAAGATTCATCTCGTCCAGATCCTGACCCAGTGCTTTGGAAAGTGCTACACCATCAGCATCCTTCTCGAAAAACTCTTGCATCGCCTTCCATCGTCGCCGAGTAGCTTCCATCTCGGAATCGTCCACAATGACTCCATGTCGGTAGCGCCTACAGTAGATGTTGCGGACAAGGCGGATAATCTCGAGATGGACTGTCTGTTTGGATTGTACTTGGAACGCCGCAGTACTCATGGGAAACAGTGCCTTCTTGGCGTGGGTTGTCTCGGCCTGTGGAGGGTTGTATTGTGGTCGAGGGTTTGGTGACTCTGTTGTCTTGGCTCGCTTGGAGGGCGTGGGGCTGGATGGTACTGTTGGATGTATTTCAATCTCTCGCTTGAGTGAATTGGCTGGCTCAGGTGATAGAGTTGAAACAGTTCCTGCCAGGATTTTCTCCTTCATGGCGGCCACTTCTTCCAATAGCTTTGCGACCGAGTCGTCTTCAGGTTGGTCATGTGGAAGCTGGTGGTCACTCACCGTCTCGGTTAATGGCGCCTCAAGAGGCTCCCGATCGTTGGACGTAGCACTCTTTTTCTTTTTCTTTAGACGCTTCTCACCCGAGTTTTTGCTATCGGGGTGCGATTTCCAGTCCCAGTTCCATAGTGTCCAGTCATTTCCTCCGCTGTATATCCGGTCAACATCAGTCAGACTCCAGTGAACAGAGAGCGCCGCATGGCCGTGTTTGGAGAAACAGGCAATCACTTTGTGCTTCGCAGCCGTGGTAAATGGCCTTGTACTATCTGGAGCTTGTTCGAATGTGTCCTCGTCTTGAGCTGTTGTCTCCGATGGAGCATCATCCACTCGCAGCTGGTGTACAAGGACGTTGCCATCGTATGATGTCGTCGCCAGTTTCTGAACGGCACTGCCCTGACAGTGAGGTGACCATGCCATATCTGAGATGCCTTTTGAGTGACCGTGGATGGTCACAAAGCATTGTGTTGTCGGTAAAACGTCCTGGTTTGGCTTGTGATGTGTCTCAGAGATGGTCGTGCGTGCAAACTGGTCCAATTGGTGGATTGAAACCCTCCCGTCATCGGCACCACTGGCAAGTAGGTAAGCTGCAGCTGTTGCCTCTCCTGTGTTGTCTCCGGCCCAGTTCCACTTCAATGACTCGACTCGCTTCTTGTGCCCCTGGTATACATAGACGAGTCGAAAGTATTTGACTTCATATACCTCGACGGATCCATCGTCGTTGCCAATCGCCAAAAGGTCCTCATTGTGGTGAATCGCAAAGCTCCGCCTGACAGGGTGCTCGATTCCGCGAACAGTCTTTTGAGATTGGTACCATGCCTGGTTCTGTTGCCGAAGTATCGAGTCCAGATCGAGACTCCTGTTCGTCGGCCTGGAGGCATCGCTGATCAGAATCTTGCCCTCGCTTCCACATGACATGACACAGAAGCTTGATTCCTTGAGAGACAGATCAAAGAGTTCGGGGACGGGTGCTTCAAAGACCTTGGGGCTGCACCACGCCAGAGCGCCTACCTCCATCGTGTGATACGATTGAAAAAATGTCGGACTTTGTGGAAGCTTACCTTTCTTGCCCTGCTTCTTTGGCTGCTTCCCTTGCTTCCCTTGCTTCCCTTGATCGTCACCATGATTGCCGTACAGATTATCGATGAATCCAATCTTACCGTCCTCCAGACCAAAGGCAAGCCTTCCTTCCTCCGCCGGATGCCACTTGACAGTGCGGACCTTATTATATAGATTTTCGATATTTTGACATGAGTACGGCTCTCCTTGGCTCATGGTGTCCCAGATCTTGATCATGTTGTTGCCACAGCCCATGGCTATCCGCCTAGGGTCGAGAGATCCGATATCCAATGAGATCACATTGCCCCCAAGACAATCAATCTGTGCAAGACCCAGCCTGTCGTCGACATCCCAAGTGATCATCCGGCGGTCCATGGATATCGTAAACGCGAAAACACTGCCGGGCCAGACCATTATTTGGAACACTGTGCGGTTATGGCATTTTCCTTTTGTGAATCTGATGAATGGTGTTGATCCACGATCGTCATGTCTCCACCGCACCAAGACGCCTCTGATCACACAAAATTAGAAAAAAAGACGAAAAGTGGTGTTAGTGTTGCTCACGCGAAGGAACCATTGATATAGAAACATAGAAAAAGCGAGATCGGCCTTACCGACTGTTGGCAGACATGATACTATCACCATGACTTGTCCATGCCACAGGAACCCATGGTTTGTTCTTCAAGTTCGTTGGAAGATTGTCTGAATCCGGCACGGGGGTAATTTGAGTTGATGCTTCCCTGTCCACGTCCCATACTCGAACAGTTTGGTCCGCTGATCCAGATGCCAACAGGGCGTTTATACTCCCAGTAACTATTGTGTTCAAGTCGAAGGCAATGCGTTAAAATCAATTATAACCCATGATACCGACACCAGACGATCTTGCATATCTCGCTTACCTGGCTGCCAGGCAAGACTATGAATCTTGGCTTTATGTCCATGTAGCCGAAGTTTCACTGTGATCGAAGGCTTGATGCTCACGATAAGAATGTCTCCGCCTTCCGTTCTAAAAAGTAGTAATATGATATTAGAGACCTAGAGTATATATCATTAAGACTCAACAAAAGAAAAAAATGAAGTCCAGAACAATAAACGCACCCAACAGCAACAGTATCTGGAGAGCTGTGTAGAGCCTTGATACAGGATACATTGTGACGCCCAGGAAGGTCCTTACTCTCAACTGCATTTGCAGCTGGGTCCCAAACAGATATCTTGCCGTTTTTGTCGCCTATCCGCAAAGAATAAAAAAATTGATGACCACTGTCAGCCTCATGTCTACAGTTCCACAGTAGAATAAATCAGCATCATAGTAGCCATAGATGTCGCAAGCTACCTGAAACGATATATTTTCCGTCCATCGTCCAGTCGACCGCTTTCACGCTGACCTATTCAATAAGGATAAAAGCATTGAAGATTGTATACTGTGTTTAAAGTAAATTCTTCAAGTCGGAATGTGCGATATTTTATTTCTTACCTGATGAGTTCCTTGGAGGACGGCAATAGTGCTCTGGCTGACAATATCCCAGCAAACAACTCTCCCATCTTCGCCTCCTGAGGCAATAAGCTCCCGACTTTCCAGAGTCGACTTTTCCGTTGAGAAATCGCTCGAACTGCAACTTGTTCCGTCTCCAGCACCAACAGCTTGAGCACCCCATTCAAGGTCTGTGTCGATCTGATCTTGTGTGCTAACTGACGGCGAGGGTGAGGGTGGCTCTGTTCCGATGGACGCTTGTGAGGAATACCGCTGTTGATCCGGTTGCAGTTGTGTCGAGCGAGGACAAGATGCAATACAGTTGATCCTTGCAGCGGTGCTGCTTCTCAGGAGAGCATGGTACTTGAGCGAGAATGGGTTGACGACGTGGATCGCGTTGTTGAGCGTGTACAGCAGCCAGCCTTCTTGTTCAGAGATGTAATGAAGACATGCCGAATGGGGTTGGTTCCATTGGGGTGACGGTGGCAGACAAGTATCCATTTTGCTCTGGAGGTAGTTTCGCTTTCCTGCTTTCGCCTCTTGTCTTGCGCCTTACTTCCTTTTATGTCAGTGATGGATGAAGGTAGTCAGGTCGAAATGAATGTTTTTCAACTGAACTGCTTTGCCTTCCACGGCCTCCTTCAAGTGGCGGAGCAGTGGCTTAGTATTCATCGATCACGTGAAATGTCAAACAAAAAGGAAATGCGCTCAAAGTTGAAGATTATTAGCGCCACTTCAAAAATAATTTTACAAATCAATTTTCATCAAGCAAGTTAGCAAGTTTGTATGGTGTAGTTGGTTATCACGTCTGTCTAACACACAGACGGTCCTCGGTTCAAGTCCGAGTACAAACACTTGATTCTCTTTTGCAGCACACCCTTCTGCATTTTTTTTCTTTTTTTGCTGAGCCCTATACAGTTTTTTTTGGCTGAAAAAAAACTCCAGTCGCCTCAATATGAATCGATTGAAAGTATCCTGGGCACTCGACGAGCATGTGTTGGCCATTGTCTTTTTGTTTCTTTCCACATAGGTTCCGTCATGGATGAACCAGGCCAGATAAAAAAAGGGTAGGAGTAGGAGTTGCGAAAATGAAAAAGAAAAAAATTGGTCCATAAGTCAGTGTGACTCATCACGACTCGATGGCTCGTCCTGTTTACTTCGACCGTGTTGTGCGACCAAAATGCGACGCAGCACATTCATTCGCTCCCCTCCTATTTTCTCACAAACACACGCCGTGCAGCGAGTACATGTACCTCTGCCCAAGTATCCACCGCGGATGGGTGGGAGAGTGGGTCTGTTATCGTTGAGAGCATCGTGTGCTCCCTCCCCTCTCTGTGCACCACACAGACAGACTCGGCATTTCTTTTGGTCTGTGGCAACACATCACACCAAAGGAAGAACTGAGTTGCAAACAAGAAAAACGAGGGTGGGATCGCTGGACCATTCCAAGGTATAAATCCTTTTTCTTCTTCTTTCTCTTCTTTTCTTTCTTTCTTTCTTTCTTCTCTTCATTCTCACTCTTCACTTTCATACAACTATTCTTAAAAACAAATTAGCACAACCAACCAACTCTCATAACTTTTCTCTTCAGCCTTTTTTCATCTTTTTATTTCTTATTTCTCCACGTTCACCATTTCCAAGTATCCCCAAGATGGCTTCTCTCACTGCTTAAGCACCTCCCGCAATCCCAAGACTGACTGAAGAATAACCCCGAGCCCCCAAGCCAAGACCCCAAGCCCCCCACCCCCATTGACCATCCCCCTAATTGACACCTGAACTGCCTAGCGCAACCCCCCAAGCCCACCACACCCACACCCAAGCCCAAGTTTACCCCCAAGACAACCTCTAGCCAAAATGGTCTCCCCAATTATTAGACACAACCTGATCTCCAACATCAACAACAACAGCATCATCAACAGAAGAAGAAGAAACAATATCGTCCTCAGAAACAACCGTATCAATATCTCATCGTCCGTAGTCATCGTAGTCGTCCTCAGTGTTCTTTATTTACCCTTACTGTGAACAACCCTATCATCCTTCCTTCAATGGCTATTCCAAACCTCTTCCCCCTGTTGGACTCTTCCAACGCCAAGCTGACCCAGTCTGCCGATTCACTCGAGTCTGCTCTGGCCCAGTGTAAGTAACACTTTAGTATTTTTTTTTTTTTTTCATCCCCAAATTTTCATCCGCCTAACAACTCCTTGTCTTTTTGACTCTAATTCATTCCAGTTAGCAAGCTTGCCGCTTCAATCGAGCAGCCCACCCTCTCTGGTGCCCTGTACCAGAATGGTGGCGGATTCGATAGCTGGCTCGCGGCCGAGTTTCAGTACGGTGCTTTGCTGGGTGGCGACGAGACTTCATCCGTTGCTCCCAGTCCTTCCACTGTCTCTGAAGAGTCCCCTTTGCTCGAACTCGAGAGCCTTGTCGGTACAGGTCCCTCTCTCTTCGAGCCCTCTTCACTCGGTCTTACTCCCAACGTCCCCTCCTTGAGCCTTGCTCCTCTTTCTTCCTCGAGCAACACCACCTCGTTCAGTGCCCTCCAGCGCGCCGCTGCCGAGCTCAACATCCCCTGGAGCGAGGAGCTTGGACTCGCCTACTTGGCTCGAGTCCAGAATACCTCCGTAGGAGTGACTTCCTTGCCCATGGTATCATCGGTTGCTCCTTCTCCTTTGGCTTCGCCTGTCGCATCTTCTGATGCTGCTTCCAAGACGGTGTCGCCTGCCAAGACGACCTCTTCCAACAAGAAGCGCGCCGCCTCTGTTGAGGACGAGTCCGAGGAAGTTCTCGCCAAGCGTGCCAAGAACACGGATGCTGCCCGTCGGTCTCGTCTCAAGAAGCTAATGAAGCTCGAGACCCTTGAGGTCAAGGCGCATGAGCTCGAGACGACCAACAACCGTCTGAACATGCGCATTGCTGTCCTTGAGACTGAGAAGAACAACTTCTTGATCAAGGATGCCGAACAAGCTGCCCGCATTGCCCAGCTCGAGGCCAAGGTCATTGAGGCCCATCTTGCTCTTACGAACCGTTCGTAAAAGAGTGCTCATTTGTTTTCTATACATTTTTTGTCCTTCCTAGTTTTCTGTACCATCAACATACGTCAATATCATTCTGCAAATAAAAGCTTCTGAAAAAAATCGTGTCTGCCTCCAGCTTGATTTCGTGACTTGTCTTTTTCTTTTCCATGTCCCTGAGCAAAAAAGTTGTTTGTGTGTCATTTGCCCACATTCAACTCTTTGGCATTCAGGCCGTCTCCGCGTTCACTTCCCACATCCAACTCAACTTAATTCCATCCCTTCCATTCCAATGAGGAAGAGCGCTGCACCATCACAGCGCGCCAGTTCTTCAGGGGCATCCTCCCGACCTCGCATGGTGCCCATTGTCCCCACAAAAACACCGGAAGGATCGTCTGCCACGTCAGAATTGGTGGCAAAGGAGTCGTCAACAATATCTTCTGGAGCAACAATCAAGGAATCAAGTATTCCATTACCATCAAAGTCACCTCTCGCCTCAAGACCGTCTTCATACAAGCCGGGCCAGTTCCGTTCTCCGCTCCTATCTACCGCAGGATCATCCTCTTCTCCGATCACTCCAGTACCAGCATCGAGCCCAATATCGAGCAACAAGCGTGAAGCAGAGCCATCGAGTCTGGTCAACAAGCGCTCAAAAGTGTCACCAGCAACACTTCACAAATCAGCCACAACAACGGCAACATCGAGGACCCCTTTAAAATCGTTCGCATCTACGACACCAACCTGCAACGACTCAAATGAGATGTGCTACAACGTGCTCTGGAGGAAAAAGACTGGCAAAAAGCACAAAACTTGGGATGGAGATGGGATTCTTGTTGTCACTGGCACCAGTGGATCCTTGAAGGACGTGGATGGAAAGGACCTGGGTAAAGCAACAAAGATGGCGGCGTCCAGTCTCAAACCAGGCGATGAACTGTCTTTTGGTGGCAAAGATATCGAAGTACGTATCCTATACAGTAGCGGCGAGCATACTTGAGCCAAGTACTCACACTACATTTCTTTCATGCCCTGTCTGCTTAGATCTCTTCAGTCATGGATCTGGAGCTGTATCGATCTGGGCGCTGCTTCCTTAGCGGTGCTGTCACAACAGTGAGTGGTAAGAGCTTGTGGTCGGTGGATATGGCGAATGAGACATATACTTTTTCTAGAAGCTTTGCTAATATGAACAGAGCTTATTTCGTGAAACTGACGACAGATCACAAGATACCCATAACCACCAAATTCAAAGCACACGCCGGACTTGTCGATCCTGGAGCAGCATCATCACGACCTCAACCGCGACACAGTCCGGACGCACCTCACGCCATACTACTCCCACGACCACCAGCAACACATCCCAGGGTAGTACGAGGTGGAGGTAGCAAGCGACCACCTGGAGATGCTGGACTGGTCGACGTTGTCGTTGACCCAATACTCGGTCAGCACCTTCGGCCTCATCAGCGAGTGGGTGTCCAGTTCTTGTACGAATGCGTGATGCAGATGAAAGACATCACTGGACAGGGGGCTATTCTTGCGGATGAAATGGGGCTCGGCAAAACACTCCAAACCATCACACTCCTTTGGACGCTACTGAAGCAAAGCCCATACTACGGCGAGGAATCTTCAGTTGTGAAGAGGGCGCTTGTCGTGTGCCCGGCATCTTTGATCATGGTAGGTATCTCGATGCGGATCAAATTTCCTCGATCTTTCTTGCCTCTCTAAAAGTCTAATTTCTTGGATCTTCTTCTTAGAACTGGTGCAAAGAGTTCAAAAAGTGGCTCGGTGACGAGCGCCTGAAGGTCTTTGCAGTTGACTCTAAATCTGCCTTGACGGATTTCACACTCGGCCGAGTCTATCCCGTCATGGTGATTGGATACGAGAAGGCAGGTTACTTACGAAAGCAAAAATATTTAAGCTGGGTTATACCTTTCAGTGCCATTTCATCTTACACATCTTGCTTGCCATGGAAACAACAGCTTCGGATGGTCCAGGACGAGCTCAAAAATGCCAATTTCGATATCATCATTTGCGATGAAGGGCACCGGTAAGCGTCTTATACTTCAACCTCGTTGTTTATATGAAAACGTCTGTCCATGGTACTAAAATGATACGGCTGCTGTAGACTGAAAACAGCAAACATCAAGACAGCTCAGGCAATTCGGTCTCTGTCCACCAAGAAGCGCATCATTCTCAGCGGGACACCATTGCAGAACCACCTATCAGAATACTACAGTATGATTGATTTTGTGAATCCAGGCCTGTTTGAGAGCTACAGCTCCTTCAAGAAGGTGTTTGAGGACCCTATTGTCAAGTCACGGCAGCCCGATTGTATTCCTACGGACGCTGCTTTGGGACTGGAAAGGTAGGCGAACGGTTTACAGTTTTGGGCATGAGCGTGTATCTTGATATATCTTGTTAAACCGAGCCCTTCCTTCGCTTTTTTTTTTTTTTTTTTTTTTTTTTTTTTCTTTCATAGATCGCAGGAGGTAAAGCCACCACCATAAGTTGTTGAAGGTGTCCAATATTTTTGGATGGCGGTGTTTCTAATCGGAGTTCTACTCTTGTCTTTCCAAAGTTGACTAGCCTTACAGGGCAGTTTATACTTCGGCGCACGGCTCAGGTGAATCTGGAGTACTTGCCACCAAAAAGTAGGTGCCCATGAGTAAGCACTCTCTCGATAGTAAGCACAGCCTTTGTTTAACGTGCTCCCACGTTTATTCTTTAGCCGAGATTGTTGTCTTTTGTCCTCCATCGCCTTTGCAAAGCAGGGTTTATCGCCAAATGACAGATTCACCTTATCTCAAGAGCTGTTTCTCCATGGATGGGAGTCGACATCTGACTTGTATCACTGCACTGAGAAAGCTGTGCAACTCACCGCAGCTAGTTCTTGACCAAGCAGAGGTGATTATGCTCGGAGTTCACAGGCGGGACTGATTTACCCAAAGGCAATCAGACTGACTTTGAAATTACTATCCATCACGGATGCAATAGCTCAAAGACGACCCAGAGATCGAGGGACTCTACAGCGGTGTCAAGGAAACCATCATGCAATCGGGCTACGACTTGATGGATTTAACCATCGGAGGTAAGTTGACATACTGGGGGCACGCTATGACTCCTGCTGTTTAATTTTTCTAAGCGATGTGTGGTCTTCATTTTAGGCAAACTCGGATTTGTTGACTCGTTCCTGAGAGTTCTCAAGCGGAACACGTCAGAGAAGGTGGTGCTCGTGTCCAATTTCACACAGACACTTGACATTCTGGAAGCGATCTGCGTGAAGAGCCAATATGCGTTTTATCGACTGGACGGGTAAGTGGAATTACCGTCCACAAACAGCAGTCTCTATCGACGCGACTGCTTGACTGAAATGTTTGTTGCATCTCGCCATAGCTCGACGCCAATAGCCAAGCGACAAGAATATGTTGACAAATTCAACGCGCCGACGTGTCAGAAATGTGAGCTGCACGCCAGAAAGGAGTATTAGTTATACCTGTGCGCACCTTCTCACAGTCTTGTTTGTTTCTTTCCATAGTCGTGTTCTTGTTGAGCGCCAAATCTGGAGGAGCGGGTCTGAACCTTATTGGCGCGTCGCGTCTGGTACTTAGTTACTCTTGAATTTGTTAGCCTCGGTAATGAAATGTATGACACAGGCCTAACCGACTTTCGCCCTCATCATAGATCATGTTTGACATCGATTGGTACTGAAAATGATCTGAATCTGCAATTCTAACTCGCTATACTCAAAGGCCCCACGTCTTAATGGTAGTGCTACTTTTGTTTGATTACTTTTAGGAATCCGAGTGTCGATCAACAAGCTATGGCTCGGATCCATCGCGATGGTCAGCCCCAACCAGTGTTCATCTACCGATTGCTGTCGTAGGTGCAAATTTTGGATCTGCGACCCGCTTACACCCCAACAACGAGATGGCAATACTCCTTGAGCACTAACAGTTTCTTGTGGTAGATCTGGCACGATTGAGGAAAAGATGTATCAACGACAATTGACTAAGATCGGCCTGAGTGATGCCCTCATGGTACCGTTTTTTTCTTGTATTTCGTTAAAGTTTCTATGCCTCTTCGATATCATTAATGGAATTGTATTCTTACTCTTCTCGACTAATTATCGATCAATAGGATGGCAAATCGGATGAAAAGTTGAACAAGTTTTCGATGGCCGAGCTGCGCGACTTGTTCACGTTTCACGAGGACGAGCCGTGTCTGACCCACACACTGTTGGAATGTGACTGCAGCTCATCGCGACCCACCAAGGCCAGATCCACGCGGCTAGGAGGAGGCAACGGGATTCTGAATGCTCAGTCCAAATCCGTCGCCAAGAAAGAGCTGCAAGAATGGAAGCACGTGGATGTTGTTGCTGAACAACAGCGCCATGGCGGTGACGAGGAAGGCGCGACAACACTTCCTTCCGAGGATAAGATTCTGTGGAGAGCCATCTGTGGCGAAGGAAGGTCCGAGGGCGAAGATGCGCCTGGTTCCCCTGGTCAAGACGAGCAAGGTGTGACTGAGGTCGGCTTTGTCTTCATCAAGTCTTCAAAGGTGGAGTGATTTTTTTTTTTTTTCAGTCGGCGAAGCAAAATCCTTCGGAAATAAAAACTGGTCACAGCTCCTTACGCCACCGAAGGGAAAGAGGTAACACCATTGGTTCATTCTTCTTTGCATCTCGACACCATTTCAACTCACTGGATCAGGAAAGTCCTCTGGATTGCATCGATTCCTCAACAGGCAAACGAGAGAAAAAAATAAGCAACAGACGTAGTGCCTACATATTAACACAGACATGGTCGACACGTTAAAGATTGAGCTTCAGTTCAGGTACAGGACGTTGAGTCTAAGTTCAGGAACCAGCTCTTGCTTTGCTCACCGAGTCCTCATGACGATCTAACATGTGGCCAACTTGTACACCGATGTTCAATAGTGGAGGCATGGAGTTGTTGTTCGACAACCAAAAGACGATTGTGGCTCAGGTGCCAGCGCAGTTTCCATTAGAGTCCTCAGGATCGGACGAGAAGCCTCATGCAGCGACCATTAAGGATCTGATTGGATGGATGGCAACCACATTACTCAAAGAGCGCCCCGAGTTGTTCATCGGACTTGATGGATCAGTGTAAGCCGAATGGCATTTCATTTTCATCCGGTTGCCGAGTTCTTTTCTCTTTTTTTAACTCTTGAACTCGCTTCTTCTTCCTGCAACATACATAATAGACGCTCGGGTATCCTTGTGCTTGTGAATGGTGCAGATTGGGAGCTGGAAGGCGAGCTGGAGTATGAGCTGGAGGATGGGGATGAGATTGTGTTCATCTCGACCTTGCATGGAGGATGAATCCTAGATCAGCCGACACATTGGTTGAGGTTGACACGAATAAAGTTGCCGTCTTTTTCTTTGCGCAGAGCACCTTTCGTTTCTTTCTTTCCGTGCCTTTTTTCTGCGCCACACACACACACTCGACTCACCCCCACAGATGTGAGAGGATTAATGCATTGACCAACCCTTGCCCTTCACCTTGCTTTTCTTGCCATCCGTCACTCCATCCCCTCCTCAATGACCCTCTAGTTTGCTGACACTTGTTCTGTTCTGTTCTGTGCATGTGTCTCTCTGGCTGACGAAGGAACGAGCAACGAGTTCCCTTCTGTATTTCAGCGGCCACTTTTGGCACCATACCCATACCCGCACCCGTACCATCTCACTCCTCCGTCGAGTGTCTCCGTCTCTCCTTGCTGTCTCCCTCTCCCACTCTCTACGCCATACTTTGCAGTTCATATTCCACTCGCCCATCCCATCCCATCCGCGCACACGCACCCCTTCACACAGAAGCCAGCACACTCCTTTTCTGGGCTGCGTGGATAGACATAGCACATCCATCCCAAAAACGGACATAACCACAAAATAGAACTGCCTTTCTCCTTTCTCCTTTTTTTTTCCTCTCCCACCCATTCACCCATTTCTCCTTCTCCATCACAGTCATCCTTCTCACCAATCTCATCTTTCACTCTGTCTCTGTACTTGATCCAACCCTCCCTCCGATTAAGCTTACTGGACGCCAAGAAATGACTCAAGAGGGCTCAGGGACCGTGACCGTCGTCGACTTCAAGGTCCACCCCTCCGCTCTGGCAGGCACGGGCAACGCGGGATCCCAAGCCAGGGTCCCATCCATGACTGCACTGGCTGCAGCCCAGCATGCAGCTGCACTCGCATCGCAGGATACCCAAGCCTCAGACGACGACGACCCCCCTGCAGGCTGCTTCCTCGATCTCGTCTCACGCTCACTTCCTCTGCTGCTCACCGCCGGCATTGTTTATATCTACTATGTCTACACCTTCCGAGTTTGCGGTGGGTTGTTTTCTTATTTTCAAGTGTTGTGTGAGGTGTCATGATACAGGGATGGGATGACTTACTGATATGCTTCTCCTATTACTCTTCAGTGGATTATATCCTTCGAACCCAACATAACAAGACACTTGCATGTAAGAGGAACAGACGCAGCAAAAAAAAAAAAAAAGCCAAGCTATCGATGGTGCAGAAATGCGGGGTGTGAACAAAAACACCCAAAAATCGAAAATGAGATTGATGATGGCATAGATGTCTACCTCACTGTTATGCAGCCGTTTCACCTAATTGCTATCCTCCGCTGCTATTGTGCGTATTCTAAATAGACATATATCTGGGTGTGTTCAACACCTTCACGGTGCTATTCTTTGTGTCGTACTATCGCAGCATCTTTCGGTCACCCGGCTCACCGCTGAAGGTAGGTTGTCGATCCATTGGGTCACTGAAATAGAAGGCACAAATGATATCACCGAATGAGTGGCTAACCTAACTGGCCTCGCTCTCTTGCTATTTTCTTTTGCATTGTCACTAGCCACCAGTTCGTCGACCCATGCCACCAGTGCCACCTACCACTACACCTTTCCAACCTCAGCGCATGGCCAAGACGATATCACGACCTATGGAGGAGACATTTGCTAACCCCTCGGACGATATACCCGACACAACACCCCTCCTCAGGACAGCGAGAACAAAAGGGTTCTATCAGTCGACCTCCAGGACTATTGCAAGCGGACTAGATAGTGTCATCAACATTGGATCTCGATCGCACGAGGAGTCTCCCATCGCGACACTCAGTATTTCAAAGAGAGACGGACGCCCCCGCTGGTGCGACATTTGTAAGATTGTCAAGCCGGATCGGTGCCATCACTGCTCCGAGTGCGACCGGTGTGTGCTGCGGATGGATCACCATTGTCCCTGGGTCAATGGCTGCATTGGATACAACAACCACAAGTTCTTCTACTTGTTCATCCTTTATGGCTCTGTTCTGGCGGTCTGGGTCGTGGCCACAATGATCCCGCTGCTGATCTCTGCGCTTCGGAACTGCGAGCGGGATTTTACAAGGGCTATCTTTATCCAGGAGACAGATCTCATGGGATGCTACTTTGACTTTCAGTGGCCGCTTATCACAGTCATCTCGCTGCTATTGGCACTGATGATTATATCATTTACCGTAGCGCATACAGCATGTATCCTCCAGAACCGGACCACTATTGAGTCATTGCAGGGTGTCAGGAGCACCTACATTCGAGTTCAATACAAGAAGCAGGACGACAGTGCAACCGTGGCGTCTCTCGGAAGTAGCGATGGTCTCGCATCCTCGTCGTCGACCGTGGTTGTTCCCCCTGGCCCCGATTTTAATGTAGTCTTGGTCCAGCAGGGCGAGCAGCTCTGGGACCGTGGATCATGGTTGGCCAACTGGAAGAGCATCATGGGTCCATCATGGTGGCTTTGGTTTAGTAAGTCGAGCATGCCTTTGTAAAGCGATTTTCAGCGACATGTTCTAACCACTTTAACTGGGTCGATCTATTTCTAGTACCCTATGGAAACACCATGGGCGATGGAATTCATGATGTTTACAACGACAAGGTGCACCAGAGGATCGTGAACGAAGCACTTGCTCAAGCAAGAGCTCAGTCAAGTGTCCACAATGACGAACACAGAGTCAGTTTCAACGCGACCTACTCGTTGGAGGATGGACATCATCACCGCTACGAATATCTTCATTCTCGAGGATCCCCAATTACCCACTCACACGCAACGGGCATTCAGGATAGACACACTCACGACCATTATGACGTCTCTCGTGCATCCCCTGTGTACATTGACCATTCGGCCGAAGACAGCGAGGCCAGTGTGGGGAGCATGGGCCGCTCCCTTCCGACGCCTCATTCATCACCGCGATTTGCACCCTTAGAATAAGGGCATATCACCTATTTCTTCTATTTCTGTTTCTCGCTATTACTTTTCTACATATTATATATTCTTTTAACGAACACTTTTGCTTTGTATACTATTGCTACATTCAACTCATTCCATAACCCTCGACTTGGTTTCCCTTTACCCAATTTTTCTCCCTCTCCCTCTCTCTTTTTGCATGTCCAATAAAGAACGGCGCGTTAGAGACGCGTGTGGGCCCTTAGACACGTAACGCGCACCTTTACTCTCAAGTGACGAAGGATAGAAAATAACTCACATGGTCGAGGCATTGTATCTCATGCCTAAGGATCCCAGGATTCGGACCCCTGGAACGCCACCTGGAACTTTCTCCACCGCTCCAACGCCCCAACGCCCATCGAACTGGGTAAAAAGGGCGTGCGGCCAAGCCGCCAAGAGCGAGACCAACCTGCAATGCAATGACTTCCGCATTTGGTAGCGTACGACAAGAGCAAATCGAACGGGAACAGGGCTACAAGGTTTGGCATGGATGAAGCAGGGCAGGCCCATGCAGTTGCACCACAATTACTACTTGTAAGTTTTCATGCCAAGCAGAGCAACCCCCGACGAGATGAGAGCTTTTCTTCCCATCTTTGTGGCGGATTAGACCGTCTCTTTGCGCAATCGACCAAAGCACTCTGAAGGTCAAAGACGATTGGGACAAGAACACTCTTCGAGCACCTTCACACGCACCCCATATCGAATGTCCCCGTTATCGTTCGTGTGAATTTGACTGTTGAGGGATAATTCTCACAGTGATATTTCAGTTCTTCCTTTTGCCTCTTTCTATTTCTTTTGTTTTTCTCTTCATCTCCCACTTTTTCTTCTCATCACCCAGAAAAACACCCCAAAAAATGGCAGATTATCGACGCCTTCCTCAGCACGAGCAAGACGAAGCCGGGTTTGACACTCGTCCTGCCAACCAGAAGGGCCTCGTCAACTTCCGCAAAAAGAGCACTCTGCTTCTGGCCACTGCCGCCATTGCCCTCCTTGCAACCTCGGCCTATCTCCTCGGCGCCTCCGACGAGCTCTCTGACCACAAAGTCCACTTCGAGGCCCCCGGTATCTCGGAAGCCCATTTCGCCGAGGGTGTAGCCAAGTGCAAGTTCATCCACCGCAAGAACAAGCACACCTATGCTCCTGCCGAGTCCCGCTCAAGCAACCCCCGCTTTGTCAACGGCACTGCGCCCACGCTTTTCAAGAACGGTCACATCTTTGATGGCGAGGGCGAGCCCTTCAAGGGCGACTTGCTGATCGACCGCGGCATCATTATCAAGGTCGGCGGCGAGATCAAAGATGTCCCCAAGGACACCGTCGTCGTTGACCTCAAGGGCCATATTCTCACGCCTGGTATCGTCGACATGCACAGGTAAATGGTGATATCTTCCATCAGTTACCAGAGGCATTTCATGTTTTTTTCTAGCCTCTTTTCCCATGACTGTCCGTGCACTTCAACAATGCACATATCGGACCATGACAATGCGTACGTACCTAACTTTTTTTTCTTCATTTTTTTGTTGTCCGTGCTTATTTCTCTCTTTTTCGCAACCTCTCTTCTCAGCCATGTCGGTGTGCTTTCCATGCCATTACTTGAGGGCATGCTGGACGGCAACGAAATGACGTCGCCCATCACACCTTTCGTCCGCTCCATCGATGGCTTCAACCCCAGCGACAAGGCCCGCGAGATCATCGTATCCGGTGGTGTCACCTCGACCTTGGTCCTCCCCGGCAGTGGCAACATCATGGGTGGTGAAGCCTTCGCCCTCAAGCTGCGCAAGGTCGATACCCTGAGTGTCGATGACATGATGATCGAAACTGGCGTCGACGACAAGTGGCGCTACATGAAGATGGCTTGCGGCGAGAACCCTCTCAGAAACTACCGTGCTGAGGGCAAGATGCCCTCCACCCGTCTAGGTGAGGGTTGGCTTCTGCGCGACCAGTTCGCAAAGGCCACCAAGCTCAAGCAGGCCCAAGATGACTGGTGCTCTGCTGCTAAGGAGTTACCTCGCTATGGTCGCCATCGCTTGGCCGCACCCTTCCCCGAGGATCTCCAGTACGAGAGCTTGGTTGCTGTCCTTCGTGACGACATCAAACTCAACATCCACTGCTACGAGACGCACGACCTTGAGGCCATGGTCCGTCACTCGAACGAGTTCAAGTTCAAGATCGCTGGCTTCCACCATGCCCTGGATGCCTACCGTGTCCCTGAAATCCTCAAGCGTGCCTACATGAACGTCCCTGTCGTCGCTACCTTTGCCTCCAAGTTTGGGTAAGCTAGTAGTATATATACTTATTGAGTATGGTTGCCATTTCTCGGTTACTCACTCTGCGCCGTTGTGAATAGATACAAGAAGGAGGCTTCGCAGAGCTCTGTTAACTCGCCCAAGATTCTGGTTGATGCTGGTATTGCCGTGGCTATGAAGAGTGATCACCCCATTCTCAATGCACAGCATCTGATCTATGAGGCTGCCCAGGCCCACCACTTTGGTCTTAGTGAAAGGCAAGCCCTGGCCTCCGTGACAACCGTCCCTGCCAAGGCTATGGGTCTTGACCACCGTATCGGCAAGATCGACGTTGGCATGGATGCCGACCTCGTCATCTGGGAGAAGCACCCTCTGGCCCTTGGCGCCCACCCCCTTCAGGTTTACATTGATGGTATTGCCCAGATCGAGGACGTGGACGAGACCAAGTGGCGTGAACAGGATGAGCCCCAGGAATTCAAGACATTTCCCGAGTTGATTGTTCCCAAGGACAAGGATGCCTGTTCGACCAAGTCCAAGGATGCTGTCTTCACTGGTATCAAGAAGATTCTCTTGAAAAACCTGTCCACCTCGTCATCGTCCTTGTCTCGCGAAGAGTACAGCTCCAACGGTGGCTTGTCTGTCGTCATTCGAGACGGTGAGGTCATCTGCACCGGTCGATGCGAAGAGCATGCATTCAAAGACCTTCCAGTCTATGACCTTGGTGGCGAGGGCGTGGTTTTCCCTTCCATGATCTCGGCTGGCACCATCAACCTGGGTCTCCAAGAGATTGGCCTGGAGGAGTTGACTGGAGATGGCCATCCTGGTCTCACCACCCCTGTCGTCAAGGCCATTGACGGTCTCAAGTTTGGCGGTATGCATATGGACGAGGCTTACAAGGCCGGTGTCCTGATCGGTGTCACTGCCCCTACATCTGAGCATGTCGTCCAGGGTATCAGTGTTGCTTTCTCGACCGGTGCTGAGGATGGTAAGAACAATTTTATATTTCTGATATGTTTGAAACGCAAAAAGGTAGAACAATATGGCTAACTTGAATGGTATTTACCCTTGACGCGAAATTAGCGCTCTCCAACAAGAAGGCGGTCCTGAAGGAGCGTGTAGCCTTGCACGTTGCCGTCGGTCAAGAATACAAATCCACACTGTTCCCAAGCATCTCGTCCCAAATCGGTTACCTCCGCGATTCACTCGAGAGTGCACTGTTGAGCCACTCGCCTGCCAACCATTTCTACCAGGTGATCAAGGGCCAGCTGCCCTTGGTGATCAATGTCAATAACCGTGACGAAATGATCCGCCTAATCCAGCTGAAGAAGGATCTTGAGTCTCAGGGCGCTCGCCTCAAGGTCACTTTCCTGGGTGCCGTGGAGGCCTGGACCGTCGCTGAACACCTTGCCGAGGCCCAGATCGGTGTGATCCTACGACCACTCCTGTGTATGCCCATAATGTGGGAATCGCAGCGCTGCCTTGCTGGAGCGCCCTTGACCCAAGAGACTGGTCTCTCTGTCCTGTACAAGGCTGGTGTCAAGGTCGGTATTGCTGCCCAGGAGCCCGAGGATGTGCGACAGCTGGCTTGGTTGGCTGGCTGGGCTCGCTCTGATTTGGGTTTGGATGAGAAGGCGGCCACGGGACTTGTGAGCTGGAACTTGGCCGAGTTGGTGGGTCTGTCTACTGCTCCTTCGGGTCTGGTTCTCTACAACGGTGATCCATTCGAGTATGGCGCCAAGGTCGCGGCCATTGTTGGTGGTGGCAAGACTGGCATTGAGTGCAACCCTCGTGCGTTCTAAGCAGGGTTGTTTTGCTGATGGATCCTGTTCTCCCTGTAAATATTGAACATACAAAATAAAATTATCCACGTTGTGGAGATCGATATTCGTGGTTTTCCTTTGAGCTTTGCGATCCTTGTTGATTTTATTGTTTTCCTTTGAAAAGTTTGATCCAGCTGCTTTCCTAGATCTTGCTCTGCACACAGAGTCCAACGCCCAGAACCACCATTGCCATACCCAACCATGAGCCTATTGTGCCAGGGAAAGAAAAAAAAATCGTTAATGAATACATCCAGGATGACCATGTTGCCTTCCTGCGCTTCCTTTGTCCAGATTATCTAGCACTTACGTAGCGAGCCTATGCTCTCACCCAGGAGGATTCCCGCAAGTGTGGTGAAGATGAAGGTGAGCGAGTTGGTGATTGGGACCGCGAGACTGAGGTCGGCCTTGCCGAGGGTGTAGTAATAGACGACGGATCCACAGAGGTTCAAGACCAAGGGCAGGACGTACTGCCAGCGGGTGAAGAGGTACCAGTACTCGGCGGCGGCCTGGGACAGCCATGAGGAGCGCTTGATGTTCTCGAGGCCCTTAGAGCCGTTTTTGATGAAGGGGTTGGTGAATCCCCAGCACAGAGCGACTGGACAAGTGGAGGTGACGTGTTGAGTATGTTAGTCGTTGCAAAAGTCGTGTTTTGCTCGGTGCCATGCGCCTCTTCACGCCTTACCGAGGATGAATCCAATGGCGTTTTCTGGAAGGACTGATGAAACCGAATTAAAGGTTGTGATAACGCTCTCTGGCACCATTTCAATGATGTCGTTGATGGATGGAAGCGACATGGTGAAAAAAATAGATGAGGAGAGTTGAAGAATTTTTTTTTTTTTTTTTTTTTTTTTTTTTTTAAAGCAACAAAAATAATGTCCTAACGCAAGATCTCATCGGGGCACTCTAGCGCTTGCTCCAACAGTTCTTTTGCTGTTCTATTCTCGACGATACCAGCATGAGCAATTCGTTCCAATCCACTTTCAGCAGATACCAACTGGATTCTCTCTGGTGTAAATTCTAGATCGAACACAACACGGAAACACGTCTCGCCTTGAGATGAAACTTGGCCTTCATACACCATGAAAAAAACAGACAAGACGTCCATTTCCGTTGTATGTTGCACGATGGTTGACATAATCTTCTACAGTGCCATCCATCTGAACATAATGGGTTTCGCCTGGTTTATACCTCGTGAAAGTTCTTTGTATAACACCCAATGCGGCTCTGCCGAGATTCTTTTTCAGATATATAAATACATGATTCCCCGACATGATTACATGTTGGAGAGTTGATGCTTAACGGATGCCAATGCCTTGGCTAAATAGGACGACAGACCCTTAATTAACTTTGGAAAGGTCGATGGGTGTCGGCAAAAAAAACCAAAGTCGCCAAAAGGGTTTCTCGCCAAGTGTCGCCCTTATTTTGGATGGACATCTCAAAATCACACCCATGCACAATGAAGCAGAGGGTGTTATGGGCGCTGGTCAAGAAAGTGATTGTGGCGTAGAAACTGGAGTCTAATTCGAGAGTTGCATGCATCCAAGGGTGTGCCTCAGTGCTCGTGACGAGTTTTGGTGGCGTTGGCGTTGTCGAGACAAAAAAAAAAAAGGCGAGCTCGCCCAACTTGCTTGGGGAGTTTTCCATCAGCAGCACTCACATCGCGCTTACATAGAACAAACTACATGGAACGATGGACACTGGGAAAAGATGTTCCTGATTAAAAATATACCCTTGATTCAATGAGTTGCAGGCATTCGTAGAGCAATGCATTATTCGGCCTTTTGTCTTCAATTCTCCAGGAGGTGACCAGTTTTCATTAACACGACTGGCGAAGTGAACATTGTGCCTCACTCTCACTCGTACAAATGGTCGTTTACATGCGTCTATGGGCACCGTTTTAATCTATTGCAACTTGGTTTTGGACGGAGATGGGATGCTCAGAGCTGGGAGGAGTCCCTTCCACAGATACAGCGATGGCTGCTCGTTGCGGATGTCATAATGGTAGTAAATCACTAGGACAGAGGCCGAGTATATCGCGACCCCAGTGAAACAGTGCCACCAGGCATGGAACTGTGGGTTCAGGGGCAGAATGGACTCGGGACTGACGCCATTGACATAAACACACAGGCGATAGTCGGTCAACCACACAGTGGCGGCCATGACTGCAGTCGATGTGGCAAGGCGGATCACTCTGGAAGTCATTGGATTTGGGCGGATGGCCCTTCGCTGAACATGAAAGGCGCGGAGAAAGTAGATCATGCAGAGCTGCATGGTGATGTAGGTGCCCTGGAAGGACGCGGACTGAAGGGTTCCTGTGGTGGTCGAGAAGAGAATGGTGGTGATGATGAGCCAGGCCGTGAGGGCAAAGGGGACCCACTGGCCGACTTTCCCGAACTTGGTCTCGATGCAGATGAAAACGACGATGGTGGCCGAGTACAGCATTGGCAGCTCGTCTATGTCAAAGTTGAAAGGAGGCAAGTGAGTTGGTATCCCTGTATGTGTCCTTCCTTGCTGTTTCTCCAACGTCCCCTGCATCCGTGAGGGTTTCTTCATCTTTTCTTCTCGTTCTTGCATGCTAGGTTTGTCTGCTTCTCCGCTTCGCGCTCCTCTTACCGAGAAGTTGCATTTTATGCCGAAGAGTGCCATGAAAGAGGACAGACCCAATGCCAAGGACGGCGTAGCTTTGCATCAGCACCGAGAACCGGCGCGGACAGGACTTGGGGAGCAAGAAGTATCCAGCCGCAGCAACTGCCACAATCGCGAAACTTGAGATTGCGTTCCAGAATCTATCGATAGACGACAACATTGTTGAGCTGTCATGGTGCGTGGGTGGCTACGACGACATTGCTTGTTCAGATCTGATGAAGGTGCGTTACTCGGCAATGTACGGTGTGACGACGTAGTTGTTCTCACACCAGTCGATGGATGCTGTGTTGGGTGACCAGTACCCGACCTTATCGAATTCTGGCGATACGGATGTTGGCGCCATTGGTGGTTGTTGTCGTGTGGTCGAGGTCGGGGATGAGGAGGGAGTGGTGCACGATGCAGAAGGCGAGAAAAGAAAGGAGGGAAACCCCACATTTGTCTCGTATATCGCACAGAAAAGAAAAGAAAAAAAAGATTCTCTCAACGGCCAATGCACAATGGAATGAAACGATTGGGTTGCGCCACGGAAAAATTCTCAGCAATAGCAATTGCATTATTTCTCGTTGTGCGCACATCACGTTTGCTGGTTGAGCTGTTTGTGTTCTCTTTGCTCACCTTCCTCGGTCTCGCTGCTGTTGCAATCCGCGCAAGAGGGGTGAGTGGGGCAGGGAGAGTTGAAGCCGTGTCTGTACCATGTATCTACTACTGCTGCCACTGTCCCACAAGCGCCTCGTAGATGGGCTCGCGTCAGGCCAGCCGAGAGAGAGAGAGTACGCGTAAGACTAGGCACGGAGTTTCACCCACGGCTAGGGCTAGGGCCAGGGCCAGGGCCAGACCCCTGCACTTTGTCAAAGAGAACAAAAGACACCGCCCCCACACCACAACACTGCGTGTGCATGAACAGAATGAACAGATGGATGTGCGCCTCCACTCGTGTCAGTGAAGGCGCAGTGGAGTCCAGTGCAAGCTTTTTTTTTTTTTTTTTTTGCATAAATCGCTCCTAAAGTACAAAGCTGAGGGTGAAAGGACGACGGTGCTTTTCGCTTCGCTGGTTTGTCTATTTCTGCCCATCTCTCTTCGCTCCCATTCCCACACGCATCACCACTGCATTTCTCCGCTTCATCATTTCTCCATCAACGGAGACAGCGACAGAGACAAAGACAGAGACAGAGACACGACCGAGAATTGAATTACAGAAGACGAGAGCGCGAGAGTGAGAACATTCTTTGTCTTTCATCCCACTCATACCCCATTCCCTACCCTCGCCACCGTTTTCACCACTCTCAAAACTATGCTGAGTACAAAGGCCCAGGAAGTTGTCACCATGGCACTGCCCGCGTCCGAGCAAGACTTTGTCAACAGCTTGATGGCCATCCCGTACAGCAAGCGCGCATCTGCTGCCCAAGGACTCGCACTGGCCCAGGGCGATAAGCTCATCCCTCTGCTTCGCGATCTCTTAGCCACAAAGCCTGCCATCCACACTATCCACGTTGTCCAACCTGCCGAGAAGGACGTTGAGCTCGCAGCAGATGGTGGCAACCCCAACCCCGTGCTTGTGACCGAAACTTTGCGCTTCCCTCAGACCAATGCTTCAGCGAGATATTTCCAGCGCGAGATGGCCATCGCCATGGCTACGACCCTGGCTGCCGTGGGCAACAAGGATGCCATCGCACTGTTGATTTCGGCCCTGAACCATCCTTCGACAATTGGCAAGAAGAGTCTTATTCAGTGTCTGGCCAAGACTGCCTCAGACGACGACCTACTGACCGCAGCTCGGTCTTCGCCTCTTGCTGTGCGCGACTCGCTCGTGGCCACACTCGTCAAGAACAAGAGAAAGACTCTTGCAAATGATATCCTGGGCAAACCACGCAAAGCAGTAAGCTTTTTCTATCTTTACTTGTTTTTCATGGGGCATACGAATTACAAAAACTTACCAACATCACTTGCTTCCTTGTCAGGCGTCTGCAGAACCCAAGGCTGCCGTGACTACTCGATTCAGGAGGGCACTCGAAAAGGTCAAGGAGTACGAGCGAGAGGGTGTCTGGAACGAATACGCAAAACTCATCGATGTGACCAACCAGCCCAAACCATACCTGTGCGAAGAGGGCGAGACCATCAAGGATGTCATTCTCACGTTGCAGGAAACTCTGCCGCCACTCCGCGTCTGGGATGAAGATAAACCAGAGAATCGCCTTCCCAAACTATGCTCCATGGTCGAGAACCACTTCATGTCCTTCCTTGCTTTCGATGCCGAACGAGTCATCCAGATCCTCAAGAAAACCTCCTGGACCAGTCGTACTCAACGAAATTACCATTCGGTCTACTTTCCCGCAGCTCTGAGCGAAGGCTACAAGGCACACAGGTTCTGGTGCCACCGCCAAGATGATGGAAAGCTGCTTCGCGACTTCTGGCTGCATATGATGCAGGTTGGTGACGGTGTCTTTGTCAAATCCAGGAACCTGCCCTTTGCCAGCCTCCTCAAGCTCTGCCGCGCTCCAGTTGTCGATGAGCTGATCCGCGCCGCCCTCAAGATACTCAAGACCGATGCCTTCCAGACGAATATCACAGTCAACAGATGGGAAGCCGAGAGCCACCTTGACAATATCGTGGCATTTGCCGTCGAAGGTGTGAGCAATTTGGTAACTCGCCTAGCCGGTTGTTCAGCCATCAAAGATCGCACTGGATCCGCGATCTACTTCCAAACAGCGCTCCACGATCTTGTTGCCTTGCTTCTGACGTCCACGGTCCCCGTCATGCGACAATTCCACGCGGGTGACCTTGCGTTCAACGGGAAACTTTACAATGGCATAATTAAGCCACTCATCCTGGGAGTTCCCTTCCCGAACACCTGGTCCTCAGAGTTGACTTCGCCTCTCAAGAACTTCCCGCCTCTTGGACAGCAGATGTTTGAGCAGATCCAAACCATCTTCAAGCCAAAGTCAAGAATGGAAGTCAACATCATGTCGACGATCGAGAACCTCCTGTTTGTGTTGGCACCACGCGACACTAGTGTGTATGCTTGGAAGGACGACGAGTATGAACAGCCCTTCTCATCCATCCCTGCCTGGGACAACTCTGCCGTCTTTACTAAGTGTGTTTCGGACTCGCTCAACAGGCCTGGAAAGCCGGTTCAAATCGATGCACAGTGGGTGGCCCACTTCAACAAACTAGCCACCTACCTCAAGGATTCCCAAAAGGACGAGATCGCACAGTGGGTCCTCTCCTCGCCCAATCTCAAGACACTGCTGCACGAAACCGAAGGAAACGCCGTTCTCCCACTTTTGGGCACAATTTTTACCAACGTCGATCTCCGCCACCAGTTCGTATTCCCCTTGGTTTTTGTGGACAAGAAAGAAAAAGAGGTCGATCTGGCGGACAACATTGCCGAATGGGCAGCATATGTCGACATCCGCATCCCAGCAGTGCGTGCCCTGTTGGTCAAGGAGACAACCAAGCCTGCCTTTGAGGACCGCCTTAAATGGATCCAGGCCATCCTCAAAGCGACCCATCTCTCGCGCAGTGTTCATGAGTGGATTCTAACTTTGAAGTGGCTCGTTCCAAAGTAAGTGGGTTCTCAACGTTTCGTTTTGCTCTCAACTCATGCATACCAATGTCAATTGCTTTAACACTGTCTTTCATTTTGGTGCCACATAAAGGATCCGCAACGAGATCCATCCAAACTTGACGCAGTTGGCTCCTTTCTTATACACGGAATACTCCTGGATACCTCGTCAGTACTTGGATGACGCTACGTTAGAACAAGCTGTAGAACTCGAGACACTCTATCTCAAGATGGACTCTCAGGTAAAGATACAAAGGCAATGAGTTTCGATGTCATATTGTCTGGAAACATTTGCTCCGCATTCTAACATTTTCAATTATTATTATTTTTACATAATACTTCAATATAGAATGCTTCTGCCATCACACCCGTGCTAGGCATCGCCAATTTTCTGGAGACGGTCGCTAATGAGGCCCTCAAGCGGTACATTGCCTCACCAGACCATCCGTTCTTCCGCCTCGGACACGAGATTCCTTGGAGGCGCCAACTGACGCGCAATGGTGAGAAAGGCGCCTTGGAATATTATAGCCTGATGGTATCGACACCCAACTACTGGGACAAAGATCGACACGAAGAAACCGAGATTGCCCGGCGCAAGGAATTCAAGAGGGACCAGGATGACTGGGATACTCAAGGCATGGGACGAGGTACTGCCAACATTCCAGAAGGCAAGGAAGAGGAGATCGTCAAGGCCAAGCTCAACATCTTTTACACCCGCTGGCTTTCTGTCAAGGATACTGTGGACCCTGACGTCGAGGCTACCGATATTGAGGCCTTCAAGAAAGCCCAGCCTTCGGTCTGGCAGTCGGCCTGCTTCGCCCTTCACTGCGAGCTTGGATGGAGATGGAAGAAATCGCCCACGCTCGTCTCGTACATGGAAGAGGTCCTGGACCAGCTTGCGGCAGCACCCACCAAGACCTTTGGTCCAGACAACGTTCTGGACTGGGAAACCGACGACGAGCTTGGTGATTCAGCGCGCCATGTCCAGAATGTCTTCTGCAAGTACAGAGACGAGTGGATGGTCAAACACCGCCACAGCTTGCCTTCGCACTCCCGGTTCAAGGACTTGCGTTTGATCTCGACTGAAGCCAAGGACGAAGCCAATGAGAGACTTGACCACTGTGTGCTGGAGAGTGGCAAGAGAGACGGTGCTCGCTTTGAGGAGGAGGTCATGAAGTTGCTCAAGACTTCGCCATCTGCCATTTCTTTGTCTAAAGTCCGCGACTATCTCTCGTTCGAGCGCCCTGATTTACTCTCGGACGAGCACCTGAGCATGACCACAGACATCATCGGCATGTTCAACCAGGCGGAGACAGCAGAGCCATGGAACTTTTTCGTCATCAAATCCTCAAGACTCAGCCCACACCAATGCGAGATCCTCAAGGCCCGACATTTGTTAGGTATGAAGGACCCCGGAACCCCCTTTGCCACCCGAGTGCTGCATGCAGAGTACTTTGTGGCCATTCCTAGCACCACTGTCGAGGACGTTGCCGATGCACTGGCCACGCCCTCTCTTCCTTCAAGAATCACGGAAGCTTTGCTCATGTACCTCCCAACGCTAGCGGAACCAGGCGTCACCTTGCCTCTTTTGCTTGCACCTGTCTACGTCCAGTCGCATATGGCCCGCACTGCCATCCATGCCGTGGAGAATGCTCTCAGGCATGTAGCTCTGAGCGATGTGCCCGAGTATATCTTGCCACTCTTCCCACCAGAAGGTCGTCAGCAAAAGGTGACAGTGCAAAAGGAAGGTGTCCGCTTGGCCTGTGCCACCATGGCCCTCTTTGCCGATCCAAAGATTCGTAATCTGCTCAAGGATCTTTGGGGCCGAGCTGATTTGAACGTTGATGTCCGTTCCGTCATTCTTCAGTCGCTTATGAACTTGCTCTTCAGCCCTGCTGCCAAAGAGGCGGGATACAAGGATGAGGTCGATTGGATCTGGCAGGTGCTTGTTGACACGGCCAACTCGGACGTGCACAAGACTTCTGGAGCTGCCTTTGTGCTCGTGGCCACAGTCCCCGCCACTAAAACCAAGAAAGACGCTCCCGAGGTTGAATTGCCTGGAGTCTGGCGAATGATTGTCGATAACGCAACGCTCAGCAACCTTGCCGTGATAAAGGTACCCGAGGTCTATGTCGACCGCTACATGGACGAGATCTTAATCCCTCTGGCCAGCGAACTCACAGACAATGATGACGAGGATCTGGTGGAGGTCAGAAATCAGGCCCTGCAGGCTCTCATCAACAGCTCGGAGTGGGTCACGCCCAAGAACGCGGTCAGGCTGGCCAAGGAGTGGAGAGTTGAGGCCTCCAAACTCGCTCTAGAGGAGGATCCCGTGTTGCTCTGGCAACTCTATGTGTCTGGCCTCAGAAATTGTGTTGGCAAGGAAGTGACTGGAGCCATGGACGAGGAGGCTATGGTCGCCTGGCGAGAGCTGATTGGCCACATAGAAGATCTGGTTTCCTACTTCTTGGACAAGAACCTCACTCGCTCACTTCGTCAGAAAGCCTTGTCCAGGATTCAGGCCTTGGACCTTGGTAACAAGTTTACTCTGCAGCACTTTGAAAAGGTCAAGCCCACCGTTTTCCATGGCAAGGACAGTGATCTCATGCAGCCATTGATGAGCAAGGCCCTCGAGTCTGTGATGTGGACGATGGCTCTAGATCGAGAGATCAATGTCTTCAAGCCTCACAAGCCAATGACCCAGTCCGAAATCAACAGCGGCTCGCTCGAGATTTTGCTCCGCATCGCTCACTTCAGCAATCGGTACGTGTCCGATTCCTCCAGTGTATTGCAGTGGATTCAGAAGCTGCAGACCAGAGCTAGTGGCAATATTGGACTGAAGAGATACCTTGGCGACGCTTTGCTGAATCCTCACGACGAGTTGGTGGACTGGGTACACCTGAACGACGTGACATTGGCGGCTCTGGCCGGTAACCAACACGGAATGTTCAACTTGGACGAGATCAGCGGTTTTGTTGAGCGAGTCACGAGTCAAGACTATGCCACTTTCTACTGGACCAACCAGACCCGTATCGCCTTCTTGCTTTCTGTGGAAATGAATCGACACAAGACTGAGTCCGGCGACCAAAAGATGGATAACAAACGTATGGGCGCGATTGAGTCCGCCCTGAAACCGATCTTGGCCCGTGCTCAGGCTGAAGCATGGGTCTGTGGGGCAGACGCCATGATTATCAAGGACCTGGCGACCTCCTCCGCCGCCGAAGCGTTCTGCACCGTGTTCCCCCATCTGATTGGCCCTATCTTGCACAGCTACATCGCCAACTCGGCGCAGAATGTCTTAAAGGACCTCTCCGTGGCTGGCCAGCTGAACACCATTGTGGACACGCCTGGTCTGATTATGGCAAAGAGCTGCATGCGACCCGTCCACAACCCAAGACCCAACACGCGCCTCGGTCTTTCTCCTCTCACTGTCATCATCATGGATGCCTTTTTGAATGGCAAACTCGAAGGACTGGATCTGACAAGCGCCTTGAACATCCATCAGATTGCCGACGAAGTGTTGTATGGCGAGGTGTATCCTTTCCATCGGGGTACTGGCAGGATCGCCGAGTTCCAGGGCCATGATAATCCCAGGACAATGCAGCAGGTTAAGAAACGCTGGACTACCTTGATTGATACTCATGCACAGGCATACAAGTCGGTCGCACAAAGTGAGTTCTCTTGTTTGTTTGTTTTTAACGACACTGGACACTAATGGAGATAATCGTGAAACTGACTATTTACATATTATTATTTATTTATTTGTTAGGTATTAACCTCCCACAAAGCAAAACTCTGACGCCCATGGTGGTGCACGCGTACCGAACCCATTCGATCGCCTTGCTGAACCTTCGCCCCAAGTACATTGCGTTCCGTCCCTTGGAGTATCTGGAGTATGTGCGCATCAACCTGACAGCTCCTGGCACGACTCTGACAATCGAGACGGTAGCCCAGCAGATTGCAGTGGCGTTTACGCCCGAGAACATCAGCTCGGACAACAGCTCGTTTGGCTGGGCGCCACCGCTGTCCTTGGCCCTGGACGTGATTGAGCACCTGCTGAACGAGATCCGTCCCGAGGTCGAGATCGAGGGCCAGCGCGAGGTCCAGATCATTGAGTTGTTGGCGGCCACGACACTGCAAAAGTGGGTGGGCATGACGGTGGAGACGGCCTGTGGTAAACTGTTGGCGGAGCACGAAGGGGTCGAGCAGCTCGAGGCGCGTTATTTGGCGCTGGTGGAGGAGCTGTGCCAGGACGGATCGGGTGGACAGAGCGTGGCGCTCCAGCTGGGCGACTTTGTCCCTGGTGGAGTGCAGACTGCAGCTGAGGCGTTTGGAGAGGAAGATGATGAGATCTGCGATACCGACGATGAGTAAAGAAAAACCATGGTCTCGTTGCGTACTTGAGTTGGTCGAGAAAATGATGTGGAGAGTCCAAAAAAATAAACCGTAGCGCCAAGGTTTCAAATCGCTTTTATTCTCTTTGCTTTTTCAGCATGATATCCAATCTGTTTGGCGTATAGATATGTGTGGTTGGGTGGGTGGGCCTGTTGGTATCCTGATATACATGTGTTGAAATTATTTTTTTCCTTAGATCTTGATTCCTGAGTAGGCTGCAAGGATCTCTGGCATGTAGTTCATTACCAAGGTCGATAATGAGAAGCTATTCGTAAGGACAAGGACGAACTTGCGTTAGCACAAGCAAACATACTTGATCATGCAGTGAGACCTTTTTTTTCTTTTTTGACAATACATGATGGTGGCGGCGGGGCTGCCGAGGAGTCCACCTTCACTGGCGCGCTGGTTGAGGTAGGACTCGACTGAGAAGATCATGCCGACCCACAGACAGGTGCGATTCCTGATCATCAATCCACAGATGGCTAACACACCAGGATGCATGGAAATGTAAGTTTCACGGTTGACGTTGTTCATTCATCACGCAAGGTACGTAAGATGAAGTTGTTACCAAAGACAAGTGCAACAAAGCCAGGGACATCAGGGTCGTCGTCCTCGATGCGCTTGACCTCTGGCCGGTACTCGACGATGGCGTCTGGCCTGCGGGGGTCAGATGTTGATGCAGACATTTGTGAGTAAAGAGGTGTGAATGAAACGAATGAATGGATGGAAAGGAAAAAAAAAAAAAAAAAAAAAAAAAAAAGATGAATGGACCCCAGCGCAATAATTCGCTGAAACTTTATGCTCTCTTCTCGCCCGAGAAACGCGCCTTGGATCTGTTGCGCATTTTTTTTCTTTGACCAAGATGTCTTCTTATGATCCGCAATAGTTGCTTCGAAAGAATGGTATCTTCTGCTATGAGTAACTAATGAGCATCTATCGTCACCAGAACTTGCAATAGGGGGGCCAGGAAGGTGGCACCTTAGAAATTTGTGGTGATGCCTTGAATGGGTGGCTTAGCCGACTGGCTGCAACTGGTATAAGGATGCAAATTCAAAATCTGAAATTCAACAAATCGACCAATTGGGTTGATCGGTTAGCCCGTATGGGAAAATGGATATTCCATCTCCCTCCTAAGGTGAAAGTTCTAGGTTCGAGTCCTAGTACGGGCGCTTCCATTTTTGCCTGTATCTCGAAAGGGATCCGCATTTTTTTTGGCTTTTTTTGCACTGTGTCCTTAAGAGAGCCTCATGAGGGATATGAACTGCCTGATTTCTGGGTCTTGGCGCATGAATGAAGCATTTTTTGGTCTGCAGCCCTACATATAATAGCACTGTCAGTACAGCACTGACGGCCCAGCACATCAGGATCCTCAATGGACAAGAAATTTGAGAAGTTTCTTTTAAGGATCGAGGCAAGAATAGATGCACGATTTGAGTCGATGATCAAGAAATTGGAGACCAGAGTCAAGAAGACTGAGGCTGCGTTCGAGATGGACCTTGATGTGATTCAGGACTAAATCGACAATTCTACAGAGAGACACAACGGACAGGATATTATCAACATGCTTCAGGCAAGGATTGAGAGTGCTGCCTCGCCCAGTAAGTTTCATTAGCATCCCAACAAGTCCGCAGTTGCAGTCACCGATGGATCGAAGGAGGTGAAAGCAGTGGAGGTGGAGGCCGAGTAGGAGTTGGCAGAGGCGGTTTTTCTTTGTCAACTGGTATCGGCTGAAAGTGACTTTTACACGCGGAAGGCCCACATTGGTATGGGACACTCTATTTCAGTTGCGACTTTAATATCTGGCTTTACCATCTGTGCTCAGGCACGGCTTTATTGTCTATTACTGATATCACTGGTTGAGGGTGGCGAGATTCGCTACTATACATTCGACAGCCTACTATTATGACCAAGCATACCGTAATTAAGCCAGCCCCTGAACCTTTCGACCAAAGAAAGCATTCATTTTTTTTGTTGTGATCATATAAATGACTCCATTATGGTGCCGGCTGTTCGTTTGCGTGATCGAATTTTTTTTTTTTTTTTTTTTTGGTGCCAAAGACGCCTGGCTAGCTACGGCCTTCAATAGCTTGGAGATCGATGCTAATATTGAACTAGCGCTAGACTTGATGGCTTTAGGATCCACTAGCAAATACAAGGGGTGCGATCCTTGTCGATTCTACTTCATCCTTGCCCGTCTTTTATTTTTTATTCATGGGGAGGATAAATATCATGATGGCCCTGATCCATGCTTGCTTAATGACACAAAAAAAAAAGACTCGAATGTTTGTGGCCTGGGGACAACTTCTGGGCCGATAGTCTTCTCGCCGTTGCTTCGTTGTCCTTCTGAACTTCAAAGCTATTAATTGCCACAAGATGTCATCTTGGAATGGTTATCCTATAGGCCCGATGGGCTAGAGTTCCTGGACCCGTAATGCAAACCCCTGAACACAAACTAAAATACCTTTCACGAGGTCCCTCGTCCAGACAAAGCAAGACAAAAAAAGTGATGCTAACCTGTCCTGCTGCAAGGTGACCATCCCACCAAACATCATGGCGTGGTGGTACGTGGAGAAGAGTATATTTGTTCTGCCACAAGATTTCTGCCCTTTTGTAGTCTACTATGGGTATTCTGCGTTGTACTTTTGCACGCTGTCATTGACAGAATCGGGGATAGGCCCGACCAAGTGGACCAAATGAACCAACCAAACAAACAACCAAACAAAAGCGCTCAATACGTTTGATAACAATGTAAAATTGAATGGGCGACACCCGCCTTTGAGTTGGGAGCGCGGAATAAAAAAAAAAAAGCCAAAGCGTGCGTGCAAGAGAGAGACAAATGCACCGTGCAAACCAAACGGCAAGGCGAGTTTCGAAGTAGAAAATGCCGTAATCCACAATCCTATTGGCCCGTTGTGTCTTTGTGCGAGAGAAAAGCTACTCTGTCCTTTTTTCTGGTCTATTGTTCTCGGGTGTTTATGCATGAACTTTAGAGGGGCATGTATCTACCGAATAACCCTTATCCTCGATGGACATTGGACAGAGAAACGGGTGGCCTCATTTGTCTGTCTGTCTGTCTGTATGATGGCAGGCGGGACAATCGCGAAACAAAAAGGGCCTGCAAATGAGGCAAACGGCTTTTTTTTTGCGAGATAGAGTGTGGTCCCTGTGTGTGATTTGTGTGTGATTTGTGTGTGTGAGGGAGAGAGAGAGAAAGCGAATAAAGGAGAACAGTGCACTTCTGTGACACAAAGAACACGATTACTGCTTTATTATTTCTCTTTGGTTGTGTGCATATTCGCAGTAAACGAAAAGGGAGGGCATCAACCAAGAGAGCATAACTGAGCCCCGTCCCCGTCCCCATCCCCGTCCTTGTCCTTGTCCTCCTCTTCCTCTTCCGCCCAGCACCACGGTCGTCCTAGTAAAGGAGCAAAGTAAAGCCATGACGCTTAGTATGAGACAGGGATACACAGACAATCTACACTAAAGTCAAAGTCAGCCAACCACTCAACGGAGGGACAACTCCCAGGGACATCCTGCCATGCTATCGACCCCATCTCTCCTACTGATGGGAAATGCTTTTAGATCATGATCCTGAACGGACACTTAAAGGAGATGAGTATTACAACAACAAACACACATACACACACACACACGCTTGTACAGCAATGACGACATGTTATTATAGTTGGTGTCCATGGACGTTTTCTATCTTGCCCACATCTCTCGATCCTGTCATCATATCATCCAAGACAAAAAGCAAAGCTCAAATGAGAACGCAAAGTAAGACGAGACATGCAGAAACAAAAAAAAAACACGTGTCCTCTTCCTATGGCACCATTGATGTATCTCGATAGCATTCCTCGACCAGTCCTTCGCTTCGCTTTGCTTTGCTTTGCTTTTCTTTTCTTTGATCTTGTGTCTTTGGTGTAGGGGCATGCATGTAGAGAAGAGACGAGAGCAAGAAATCGCATTGAGATGGCGCGTAATTTTCGTGGTTCGAAATGTGGATGTGGTCCTCCTGCCTTCATGCAAATGCAAATCCCTGTATCTTCTCTCTCTGTGTCTCTCCGCCTCCTCTCGATATGCGTCCTACTGCATATCATGTGATGTTTTCCCTCAATTCCGGCTCCACAGAGACAAAGAACAAAGCAAAACGAGATGAAAAGAAGGAAGGAGGGAAGGCAGGAAGTAAAGAGAGAGAGAGAGGGAAGGGGTGCTCAAAGGGTGAAAAGGTCTGTTCGGAAAGGAGTCGGACAACAAACACATTCGCATATGCACAAGGCAAAACAAAAAAAAAACCACAAAGAAACGTATTGCACTGTACATATGATATTTAGGGCCATGTGTGGTGTATATTTTAATCTCACATCCACATTGCATATCGTGCATATCCCTGCAGTCCTTGCGCGAACCCAGGGGAGAGAGCGAGCGAGAGGGACCAAGCAAAGACAAGTGAGGAAAGGAGGGTACTTCATGTTCGGTATCGAACGGAGCAAGGTCATGATCATGAACAATTACAATTCCTTCTCATTGTCTGGTCTTCCCCTTGCCCCTTCCTCAGTCCAATGTTCATGCAAAAGGGTATGTACGTACGTGTCATTGGACGAAGGGGATGGGGTGTGCATGTTTGTTTGGTAAAAGAAGGAAACGTATCGAGGAAAATAGACTGGGCGTGGGCAATGGAAGTGAGTACAAGGACACGGACAAAAAGTGCTAGGGGTAGTCATAGCAAGAACAAAGGGGACTGTTCCAAAAGTGGTAATCAATGGTTAGTTGGAAGGAGAAGAAGAGGAGTAGGGGGTAGCAGGACGGGATGACCCAACACACCCTCACACAACATAACACAACATTGGGGGCAAGACAAGGAGAATGTCACGGCGAGGATCAATTTGAAGCGACATGAAGAAAAAAAAAAAAATAAGTGTGGACCATCGTTTGCCTTTTGCCTTTGCTCTCTTTGTTTTGTTGTCTGGTCGGCATGCATTGAGGAGGCGGAGAGGAGATATGAAATCTCGTTTGGTCTCCTGTGGACTCACCCTCGTTCGTGTTAGGAAAGTGAGGAGGGGTGGATAGGAGGAGGTGGGGAAGTCAATGTGGATGTGGTGTAGATAGGGTTGTGCGCTGTGGGGGCGCTTGTTGATGTGATGGTTTGTCGTTGTGGTTAGACTAGCTCGGACAGCAAAATTCCGCATGAAAAATAAAAAAGTCATTAGGAGCACAAGACCAAAACACACAAACATGCACATCAGAGCTCGAACAAGGATACACATCCATTGGGCCATGTCCTTCATCGTACTCCGGGTCGACCATCGCACTGACGCGTGGAGAGAGGAAGTGGTTGTAAACATGACACACATGCTTGTCATGTTCGCCCCTCCGTGTCCCCGCGCGCGTCCACATCACCCTCTCCAATAGTGTGTGGATCCAACCTGACATTGCTGACATGTTTTGTTTTCTTTGTGCGCGTTCGAGCGCGTTGTCAACAAAAAGTCATCATGAATAGGAAAGAGACGCTTGCTCTTTTTGTTGGGATTTATTTGCCCCGTCTACAAAGTAGCCGATGAGCCCTGAGCCGCATGTTTATGTGAACGAGACTCTAGTCTAGTCTGATCTAGAAAGTAGCAAGAGCAAGGAAAAACACAAGGATGTAAGAGGGCCAAAGCAACGTGATGCTTTGCTTTCCTTTTCTAGCATTCAGAAGAGCACTTGGTAGAGCCATTTAAACAACCACAACAATAGCAATATGGTTTTGTAAGGGATCTCGCATGGCCCATCGTCATCCAACTGGGCCTATCCGAACAAAAGTACAATTGAAAAAAAAATACGCTCAGTCTTTTGTTCGTACAGTAATCGGGGATCACACGTAGGCCGGCGGAAGTTCAACTTGCGTGTGATGTGTGTCTCTGTTGTGTTTGGGAGAGAGGTTTCTTTTGTTCCCATCTGCACCATCACAGTCGTGTGGCGAATGTGGATGAGAGGAGGGGATGGATGTGGCGGGAGTTAAAAAAGTGGCCAAAGGGACAACGGACAATCGCTTCGGGTCCAACGGACATTACTTCACAAACCATGTTTTGTTGATGGGTTGTTTGTTGTCCTCGCATGGCAAAACATGGGCTGGGTGGGTCCATCCCATCCCCACCCATCCCCTATTTTCTCTTCACAGAGAGGACGGAGGAAGAGCAGCTCTGCGCGTGTGTACATGCATACTCGATTGCTTTTTTTTATTTTTTATTTTTTTTTAGAGTTGTTTTGCTTGGTTGGGTGGATAAGTGGAAACTTGGTCCGCGGTATGTCCTCCACATGTGCCTGTTTGCCATCACTTGGACATGCCCGTTGAACATGATTCATTTATCTTTACATTGTGGAGGCTATGTTGCCCATGGTTCGATATTTATTCACATTATATGAGACTAAGACCAAGACCAAGACTAGTGGAGTATGTGATGGGTTCTCCACCGAAACGCTTTATATTTTAGATGGATCAAAGGATGGAGACGGATGGGATGGGAGGTATGGTGCAGGGTGGTGGGTGATGCGGAGATGATAGAGCACGTTTTTTCGTTTAATTATTTTCGGCACCCGAGAGCGAGATGTGGGTGATGTGTGGGATGGTTGCCTTTCTGATGTTTGAGCTCTAATACTTGTATCTAATACTCTGTTTTTATTCCGGAATGGACGATGAACGAGAGGACAGGAATGGATACGTGAGAGGAGCGATTGGAGGGGATAGGTTGGGATAGGAAGGATAGAAGAGTATGCAAGTGCGAGTGAGCCACTAACAAGCTCTTTTCTGTGTCTTTGGTGTGTTCAGTGTTGTATGTATGCACTATGCATGCCGATGTGCGTATGTGAGATGATGTTGAGATGATGGCTCCCACAAATAAAGCAATAACTTTTCGATCGTTGAACTGGTTTTTATTTTCTCTCTGGCCTCCCTTTTGTTTTTGATTTGTGTGTTTGGTCTCTTCTTCGTCCATGCCTTACACGGTGATCATGCGCAAATAGTATTATGTGATTGTGCTCTCGTCTCTGTTTTCAGTCTGTCTCCTCTTCATCTCAAGGGCTCTCGTCTTTCTTTCCCGGCTTCCTTCCGTGCTATTGTTCGGTGTGTGTCTGTGTTATATATTGTCTCGCACAAACTAATCTCCCTCCCAATCCAGCCACTTCCACGTCTTCTGTCCTTCTGTGTTGGTCGGTGTCTGTCTCGAAAGACATTTCTTTTCGATCGTCCCTGCATCATAATTTTTTTTTTCTCAAATATATTCAACGCCGCAATTCCGTGAATGGACAGGAAGGAGACAGAGACTAAGAGAGTGAGCAATAGAGAGAGAGGGGAGGGAAGGTGAGATCTCACAGGGCAGTGACCATAATGGTCTTTTCTCTCTCTCTCCTAATGAACGCCGAGAAGTGCGAAAAAAAAAAAAAGAAACGTGTAAGGGCGAGACACCACTCGGTGGATGGATCGGAAACACTTTTGGTCAATCGCTCCGTCATCTGAGCTGGCTGAGATCTTATTAATACCAGACTAAGGCCCAACGGAATTTTGGCGAGAGGCTATTAGTCGGGCTAAAATGAAAGGAGAAGAAGGGACGAGGGAGCACAGGACGCCTGAAATATTTTATTGCGCCGGAGACTATTGGGCCTTTGTGTCCCTTGAACCCGACAGGTTGTTCGTGTGCTCATCCATCTCTTGTTTGTTTGTAGTGTTTGTGTTATGTGATAGAGAGCAAATAACAGTTGTGGCTCCAAAGTCAGCAACCACGCTTGCTACTCGTCAGCCAGTGGCGTCTCGTTTCCCAAAGCCAGCCCATGAGACAGCCAAGCTATCGCACAGTGGACCCATGAATAATATGAACAATTTTTTTTTTTTTTTTTTTTTGCACTTGCTTCCAGCCAATGAGAACCGGCCACCAGTCGACACAAGGGACCACAATTGTCGACACAATCGAGATAAAAAAAAGTGGGTTATTCCTTTTATGGAGCGTAAACTGGTTTGTGACAAAAGAGACGAGCAAAGCAAAGAGACATGCACACATACTATGTGAGAAAAGGACACAGAGACACAGAGGCACAGAGGCACAGAGGCACAGAGACTAAGCGAGAGGAGAAGGAAGTTTTGGTATTGGAGATGACATCTTTTTTTCTTTTGGTCTTTTGTTGTTGCGACTGGAATTAAGCCTTTTTTACTTCTGTGTTCCTCGGCGGTCCATCCATCTCTTGGGTTATTGGGATTGGGATTGAGATTGGGCATTTGGTATTGGGTATCGGGTACGTGATTTGCTCAGACTTTGATTGTCATCTCTTTGACACAAGGAAGACGCATGAGGTCCTTGGATGGATGTGCCGACTCTCGCCATTCTATTGCGCGGCAAGTGCGGCAAAGCTGTATGGCAAGCCAAGCCATCCCAAGCAAGATGAGAAAATAAAAAAGGGACAAAGCGATCTCATATTTGCACACCCTGACGTGCATCAAACAAAGGACAAGGCCGAGTTGAGGCCAACCTCCTGTCCTGTCCTGTCCTGTCCTGTCTAGTCCATGACATGTCCATGTCTCCAAAGACAAATAACAAGGGAACAAACTATCGCAGCTAGCCAGGACACAAGTGCGCCTCCTCCTCCTTTGAACTTTGTTCTTTTGTTCTATTTCCATACGTGAATTTTTTCCTTAGTTCATTTTTGATTGAGTTGGCCGTGAGGGAGACCTGGACAAAAGGGGAGGGGGAGCCGAAAGTGTCCACTTGTACCAAAAGGGAATGAAGATGGCTTGAGTTTTGACTGGGGGGGGGGGTGTCTGTCCACCATGTACCGTGTATGCGATGTTGCGAGGGGAGAAGAGAGGGGGTGGGAGGGGCGTGATATCGACGTAGTGATGCAGTCATGGACGTGGGGTGAGGATGTGCGCTGTGAAGCCATGGATACGTGTCTGTTCTGGGCAGGCTCCTAGCCTAGTCCAGCCCTGAATTAGCATACTCAACGTATACTTGGAGTATGTATTTCACATAACATAACGAGCGAGCGAGCACGAGAAAGCGAATAAGAAAGGGCCTCACGAGAGACGAGAATCGAGAGACGTGAGAGAGAGAGTGCTAATCAAGTGTAATAAGCGCTTTTTGGGCGGGGTCCCTTTTCATTTTTGCTTTGCCTTCTTGTTCTTTGTGGTTGTTTTGTTGTTGTTTGGGGCTGCCCTTGTGCCTTGTGTGCTTGTTGGTGCGTGTGCGTGGTCTGTCGTGTCTTTGATTGCTTCGCGTTGTTGCGTTGCGTTGTGCGTTGTGTGCTTTGCTTTTGCGTCGATTGCTTGATTGTTTTGATTGCCTTGCGTTGCTTTGCGTTTGCTTGGGCTGTTCACTGTCGGTGTCTCGTTCACTCGCTCCTTCTCCCATTCGCTCCACGCCCAAAAAGAGAACTCCGCCTTTTCTATTCTGTCATTGAATCAAAGCTTTGCTATCCAATTCAATCTCCTCCTTTTTCTTTATTTCCTCGTAATATTTGTATATTCATGTTCATATTCAGCTCTCCCCCATTCTATTGCAATCATCCTCACATATGTAGGATGTAAAGTATGATGAAGGGACAACCACCCTGTCTCCTACCTTACCTTGCCTTCAGGACTCCTTTTGAGTCGACAGACACGCAAAGAACAAGAGAGAAGGCGAGAGACGCCCCTTCCAAAGAAAGAAAAAGGGCGAGCTTTTGTTTACATGTTGTTGAGAGTGAATGTGAATCTGGTGTGTACTGTGATGATATGGATATGGTGAGATGTTCAACTCCGCTTTTGCATGGTCCATCACAGCTCATACACATTACACGCACGAATAAACAAAAGAGAAGCGAGCGAGCGAGAGAAAGGGACACACGCACACACGTCAAACAGACAAATACACACACACCGGAAGGGTGCTCATTCATCCGCTGATGCGGACAAAAAAAATGAGAAGCAAAAGAAAAAAAGGATGAACGCCTAATCTCTCTGTCTCTGTGTGTCTGGGCTAAAAAAAAAAAAAGTTATCTCCACCTGTGCATAAGGTTCATCATTCATGCAATCGGAGAGATCCATTGAGTACTGTTCTGTTCAAAAAGTAGTGCCACACACACACTGGACTAGGAAAGGAAAGAAGCCGTTGCAAATCACGCACACACACATTCACACCTTCACACATTTGGGGGGGACTCAATCACTCATGATCACTTTATTACAATCACTATTACTACAGTGGTAATCAGTTCTGACACTTTTCACAAAGTAAAGACCTCATTATACCCATTGAATGGGAAGACTAGTCTCTGACCGCAAGTCCTTATTCACTCCCATTCATTCCTCTCCTCCAGCCCGAGATCGTATAAAAGGCCGATCATATTCTGTTTATCTCCCATTTTGTTGTTTTCCCTTTTTTCTATTCTTGCACTCTCTCTCTTCTCTTCTCTTCTCTTCTCTCTTCTTTTCCCGTGTGCACTCGTCCCGTTCAAAACAAACGAGTGTGTTCTTCGACTTTACTTATACCCTCCCTTTCCCTCCACTTCGTACACATATACACACACACACTCTTCCATCCCGCACGTGATCCTGCATTTCAACTAAGCCACACACAACAAAACAACTCGCAGTCACACATCTTCCCTCCTTCACACACATATCCAACATGGCGTCACGTGTATTACTCTCCCCTCAGAGCCCTCAGTACTCCCACTCCCGCAGCTCATCATACTCGACAGAGTCCCTCCTCTACACGCCCCCACTCTCACCCACCGAGGAGCAACTGCTCGCCTTCCTGATCCCCGATATCGAGCCCTCCGAGCTGGCCGCCTACCTCTCGGCCCCATCCACCCCAATCCTCTCGGACGTCTCCTGCCTGATCGAAAAGAGCTTCTCTTCCGTCTCGGCGCCCATCTCCTCCGAGACTGTCTACCCAAGTCCCGTCTGCGCCGCAGCCGCCGCCACCGTGGTTGCTGTCGATCGCCTTGACACCAAGTCATACCCAACCCTAGGCTCCTCTCCCACAACCACCTCCATCTACGACTACCGCTCCCATGATACCTCGCGTTCCCGCAAGCGCTGCTCTACCTACGCGTTCATGAGCGCCGACGAGGACGAGGAAGAGGAGGACGAGAAGGCCGAGTTCTTCTCGAGCCCCGTCTTTGTCATGTCCAGCCGCAATACCCGCAAGCGCCTGATGCTCGAGCAAGCCTTTGTCAGCCCCGATGACGAGGAGGAGGTCTCTCCTCAGGACTGTTATGCCCAGCTCTTCAGCGGTGTCTCTTCTGCCCTGGTCCAGGACTGCACCAACGAGCTGTCGAGCAACCTTGCTTTCGACTTGGTGCTTGCTTAACTTCCGAGCCCTGTATTTTTTAATTCTTTCTCTCTTTTTTTTTTTGCATCTATGAGCTCTTGGCATTCGTACGTTGTCTTGCTTTGTCTCCATATTCCCCTTTTGTTTTTCTGTTCTTTCTCATGTTTTGTTATTTGTTGTTGATTGCCGTATTAGTGTACAATAGCTTCTGTTCTCATTTCTTTCTTTTTCTCATTGTATTTTGCAAAAAAAAACTCCCTCCCTGTACCTCTATCTTCTCTCTGTAGCAATACTTGTATTATCAAAAAAACTCTTCCTGCATCTTGAACATCAAAAATAAATCATGTTCGCCTCTTGTATTGCCATCTCATTTATACTTGCTCCTTGCTACGTTGTGCTCGATACTTCGATTGATGCTCTTTGAGGGAGGATGTTTATTGTGGGTGTTCGTTGCAAGTTATCTGATCCGAAGAGTCTCCTCGATGTAAAGTCTCGTCTCTTCCGAGAGGTCGCCAGCTATCATGACAAGAGGCAAGATGATGTTAGCAATAATCCTCTAAGCAGGCTCCACACACTTGAACGTGTCGTGTTTTACCTTTGCAGCACGACTTGACAGCCGCCAAGAGTGGCGCCTTTTGTGCATCTGCATCCAGTTTCCTTTGCGCTTTGTTATGCTCATCCTGCGAAAAGTCTGTCGATACAACGCCGGCATAGTACACAATCTCGACCGCCCTCCGCTGCAGTGCTGGTGGCAAGCGCACAAAGGGCCCCATGACGGTTCGCTTCTCTCCACCCTTGCCCATAGTCACGCAAAAGAAGAGTGACATATAACTTTGCAGTGTCTTGAGGAACTGGACTCGTTCCTCCTCGTATGCAGCGCCAGCGCGGTCGTCGCCAGCAATCACTGTTATCCATGCCAAGAGATCCAAAATCGTCTGGCTGGTCTCGATCCGCTCAGTGCCCAGGTCCCAGAGGAGCTTGGGGAGTTTCAACAAGCTGGCCGAGAGCTGCTTGGACAATTTGAGGATTGACACCTGCTGTTCTTTCCGCTCCTTCTTGGAGAGACCGGAGAGAGTCCTCTTGGTAACAGAGACACGCGATCCAGGGACCATGATGCTGAATGATCCGGTATAATGTGGGTGTGATTGGAGCTATTCAAAGTGAACAAAAAAAAAAAAAAAAAAAAAAAAAAAAAAAAAAAAAGGCAACAGTTAGCCAAAAGTATTCCTTGAAGGCAGGAAAAACAAATGAAAAACGAAGCTCTGAGCATACCTTAATCATCAACGACAAGAACTGGAGAACAACCCTCTTGGTACCACTCTGAACATGAGCGGCATCAAAGTAGCTCATGAGAGCCTCAAATACCCACTCCTTGCGCTCGGTCTCCAAGCAGTTCAGCAGAGTCCAGAGTGTTGGTAACAATGCGACGAGATGTTCTGACTTGAAATCAGAGGAAACACCAACCATAGACGTTTCGTCATCCTCGTCCTTGTCAGGGTTGGACCATCCCAAAGATGTCAGCACAAAGAGCACGACTTGGTCCGCCCACTTGGGTGTCTCTACTTGGAACGAGACCATGTTGTCGTTTGTTTCTGGTTCCTCGTTCACGTCCTCCTCACTGTCGTAACTGTCGTAGTCATCCGAGCTTTCTTGTTTAGCTTGCACCGTCTTCTTGGACTTGTTGGAGGGTCGGTATGAAGTCTTTGTGTTGATTTTGGTCTTCTTTGCCTTTGCCTTCTCCAATTTTTGTGCTGATTTGGTGATCGTGTCCTTGTGAACCTTGCGGATCTGTCCAATGCCGGTGCCGAGCATAAACAGCGATGTCAGCTCACAGTATGTGGTATTCATGTCCTGCAGAAGAGAGGCGACCTGTGAAAAATGCATGAAAACCGATTGTGTGAGCTTCCTTCCATAGAAAAAGCTTAAAAAATGACCTTCTTCCTCCTTACCTTGACGTCAGTCATGCCGACGGTATCCTTTCCGAAAGGAAAGTAAATAAGGACATGGCGGAGCATGCTCTGAAGGTATTCGTCCAGCCATTTTTCGTCCGCTTCCTCGGCCCTCCGCTCCTCCTCAGAATCAACACTCTTCTTCTTTGGCTTGGCCAGGGCCGCCCGCCAGAGAATACCCCAGATTTGCATGACAAGATGAACAATCGTCAAAGCATGGTTGGCGGGGATGGCGGTGGTGGTGCTAAAGACGGTGGGCGCAGTATCCAGCCAGACAGAGAGCAACAATGGGTGCAACGTAGAGATCAAGGGTCTGATTTGCTGCAAGCGACCCTGCACACCTCCCATATCTCCTGTCTTGCCGCTTCCACTTACGCCAATGTTGGCTCCTGCACCAGATGCGCTGGCTCCGCCCTGCTGAGGGAAAATCTTGATGGAAACGGTCGATATTGATGCCTCTGATCCTTGTTCTTGTACTTGACCGAAAATGGCTTGGGTTGTGTATGATTGCGTTATTGAAGGGTGAACTGGGAACGATGTCAACAGTTGGTGGCGGCTTTGTGCACTCGTAAAAGAAACGACTGGCGAAGGGTTGAAATGCTCGTTCTCTGGAGCATGGTCCTCTGGTTGATCGTCCTTGCTTTCCGATGTCTCTTCCTCTGACGATTCGCTGTCATCTTCGTCATCGTCCTCAGCACTATCGCCAGCGTCCTTGGGTCCTCGCTTGGAGCGCCCAGATGCGCCATCAGCCGATTTTGAGGAAGCCTTTCGCTTCTTGGAGCTTTTCTTGTTGGAACGGTCATGCACACTCAACTGAGTCCTTGAGGTGTTGAATGATTTACGTGCATGGGCTGTACCCAAAAAGTTGCGCAGGAACCAGTAAGGATCTTTTTCGCCACCTTCGCCTCCAAGACCCTCCTGCAGGAATCCCGCCAAACTCTGAAGAACCTCGCTCTTGACCTTCAATGAGCCTGGTGCGTTTTTGCCTGTGCTGGCCCCAGTAACCACTTTGGCGCTTGATCCCGATGCTCCTGATCCAACCATGCCACTGGTTGCCGAAGCTGAGAATGACATTGCACTGGACAGTTTGGAAGCGTTTGTTGCGTTCGAGTCCGATGTCAACAGAGAGATGTAGTTGGGGAGAATCTACAACGGAGAAATGAAAAATTAGATTGTTTTCTTGCACAAGCTTCGAGTGTGGCTTCATTCTTCAACTAAAGAAGTGTGAGCTTTACCTTATCCCAGAATCCGTTCACAACGACTTGGCCACCGCACGCGACCCAGATATCCATGAACTTTAGAGCGTCCTCGCGAATGTCTTCCAGAATATGTGTCATCGCCGAACATGTGTATACGATCAAGAGAGGTAGAAAAGGGTGGATGTCACGCGGGTGAAGCATGGGAACGAATTCCCCGAGGAATGTTTGCAGTGCTTTCCTGACAACGCTTGACTAGGAGGCATAGAAGTCAAAGGTTACGTTTTAGCTCGGTGAGAAAAAGAACCCAAGGGTAATTTTGCGCGCACAACTTTGAGTAGGTAAAGACTCTCTTTCACTTTCTTACATCGTCAATCAGGAGACGGACAACAGAGTTGATGAGAACTCCGAGGTGGAGAGGCAGGAGGTGTGAGTGACGATGGAACAGATCGCGCAATCCGAGCAGGGCATCCTTGCGAGTGCCTGGGCTGTAGTGTTTCAGCTGAGTCATGAGCTCGGCAAAAGTGACGTTACGTGAGTTGGTCAGGAGAGCGGTCTTGTCATGGCTAATTGACTGACTTGGAAGTGAAATAGCTAAAACAGGCAGCGAAGAGATACGATGAGTTAGAACGAGGTGTTTGAGTGTTATTCGAGAATACAAGCACATGTGAGTGCGCAACCCACCTCTTGACTTGAAGGAGGTATCTGTGAAGCTATCTGCAACGGCCTTCTTCTTGCCGACCTTCAGTTTTGTTTTCTAGAGGAAGGAGGGAAGCACAACAGAACTGGTGAGGTGAGTGTTCCATTCTCTCTGTTCCCAGTGGCAATTTCGCCTGACACGTAGTAAAATGAAGCACGCACTTTGAAGTCGGCATTCTTTTCCTTCTTTCGCTTGCTACTTGACTTTGGCATGGTGGAGATGAGGGTTGTGATGCAATGGCGCAAGAACGAGTGATGCCCTTGCAGTTACTTTGAGTGATTTCGTGACTGTTTTTCGAGCATGAGTGTAAACAAAACCGCTCTTTTTCTTTTTTTCGCAGTCCTGTCCTCAATGTATGATTGCCACCAATTTTTGCGACGACAACTCGTTCATATTTCAAACCTGGCACACATATCCAGCACCGATGGTTACATGTACTTCAAATCCGTTGGCAATATGATGCTCAAGTGTCAACAGCATGTAATACCCTCTTGAGCCATCATGGGGAGTTTAGGGCAAGGTGCGTAGGGATCATGGGATATTCTGCCTCTGTAGCCAACTATGGAAGGCGTGCTGTTTCTGAGAGAATTGCTCGAAGCGAAAAGAAAGGCGGCCGTAGCGAGTTCATGGCCTATTACCTTTGACCAACCTTGCTGAGGAACGTTGCTCAAGAACTTTGCACGTGTGAGGGGTATATTTTTTGGTTCTTCCTTTGTGAGCCGTGAGAAAACGGACGTATTAAGGATCAAGTCTATGGAGTTCAGCCGTGCCAACAGAGTATGTAGGCGAGCCAAAATAGTAGCTCTCCATATTTTTACCCCACTTGCAGGTTGCAACCATGGCGTCCATGAGGAATGGATAGGAAGACGGAGACAATAGTGAAAATATACGGGTGACATGAACAAAAAGTGGAGTACTGCTCTAGGGGAGAGAGAGAGAGAAAGAGAGAGAGGGTACACTAGATGAGCCAAAGAGTGGATTAGGATGTCCCTGGAGTGGAGTTTTGTTTGGCAACACGCTAGAAGGAGCAGCAACAAAAAAAAGCACGGATGCCACGTTTGTTTCTGTCCAACGGTTTCTTGCGAGTTGTGTGTGTGTCCATGGGCAATATTAGGGTGTAAAAGACATTTGAACCCAATTTCACGCTTCATTCTTCTCCGAGTTATTCCCCAAGACGGTCTCTCCCGCGCCATTCCTTCCTAAAGCGGCAGTATCCCCGCAAACCCCGCATTACCCAACGCGGTCTCTCCTCTCGTGCCAATTGCTGCCCATCGATCTGCTTCGCTCACTTTAGCCCACTCAACCTCACCCTTGCTTGCTTCATCTCCATCGTGCAACGGTGGCCCTCGGTTACTCACTCACTCGCTGTCCAAAGACTGAACTGGCCTTGAACCTTGCACAGAGTCCAGTCACTGAACTTGGAGCAAAGTGAGTGACTCGAGTCTTTTGAGAGGCTAATTTCAGCTGTCCAACCAACCAGCCCAGCCATCTCCTTTTTTTACCTCTCTCTTCTCTTTCTCTTCTCTTTCTCTTTTTTCTTCTTTTTTTCCCATTTCAGACTCATTTCTCTTCTCTCTCCCCACTCACCCTCATACCCCTCCCTCCACATCAATCACACAATGTTGGCTGCCACCTCAAGATCATTCACTCGCGTCGCCCTGACCCGCGCTGCCATCCGCCCCACCGCTGCCATCAGTGTCCGCTTCACCTCTGCCTGGGCTAATGTCCCCATGGGTAAGTGTGAATAAGACAACGGACGACGGTGTCTTATTTGAGCTACAGCATCAAACGGGTCCTTATTCTATTCAGGAACAACGGAGAGAACGATGCGGAAGAGGGTTGGTCCATGGTTATGATGAGAGCAAAGGGTCCTTAAGCTTAAGCCAGGATGGGAAGGTGAAAGCGAGAGTAAGCTCAACTCTTGGATCTTGGACGACTGTAAGGAGCACACACATATTCTACACGCTCCAAGGACGCTGTGCTAAGTGTTTGGTTTGTGTCTTTCTCTTTTTTTTTTTTTTTTTGTTTTGTTTGCGGGGAAGGCAGACATGTGAACAGAGCGACAAGAGCACAAAAACGCAGCACACAAGGTGCAGGTGCGGCAGGGACAACCCTAATGAACACCATCCACAACTATATCCAATCACATCAAAAAAGCGGCCAATGGACCAATGGACATACAAACGCGAACACCCACCCAAGGGACGAGGCACAGAAACGAAATCTGTTTGATGTTTGGGCAAGGAGCTTAAAGCGCGATCATCGCGGTCTCTTCCCATTTGTTCGATTTGAGTGTACATCAAAGAAAGAAAAGAAAAAAAAACGCGGCACGATCATACAGAGTCAAAAACGCCAAATCTTGTTTCGTGGTGTTGGTTGTTATACTTTAAAACAACTCACTCACCTTCGTTCCTTCATGTGAATTCACATCCCTCAACTAGGCCCTCCTGATGCCATTCTCGGTGTCACCGAGGCCTTCAAGAAGGACACTGACTCCCGCAAGATGAACCTCGGTGTCGGTGCCTACCGTGACGATGCCGGCAAGCCCTTTGTTCTCAGCTGTGTCCGCAAGGTAAACTTCATCTCTGAATTTGTGTCGAAATTTTGGTTTCGTGCTACTGGGTGCAAGAAGATTATAACAAAATGAAAAAAAAAAAAAAAGTGGAGTCATGCCCTCGTCAGGGGTGGAGTGTTGTAGGTGTACGTGTTCTGTGTTCATGCTCGCTCGATACGATACGCTTTGTTTTGTTGGGGTGCATCTTCATTTGACTTTGATCGCTCAGAAGATGCAACCGATAAGACGGCAAAGTAGAAAAAGGAAACAGGGGATGAAAGACATATTCCCTTTTCTCCCATTTGCATGGACAACGGAAGAACGGTATCTCAATTGTTTCGAACTGACCCTCATGCGTGATCTTCGCATTTTATATTGATTCATTAGGCTGAGGCCAAGATCATGAAAGACTTGCTCGATAAGGAGTATGCTGGTATCACCGGTGTCCCAGAGTTCACCAAGGGCGCTGCCATCCTCGCCTACGGTGCCGACAGCGCTCCCTTGAAGGAGGGTCGTGTAAGTGCATCGTTATCTTCTTTCAATGGTGGCGCTATCGCAACATGGACCAACAATCAAGCAATTAACTTTCTATTGTTTGTTGATAATACAGGTCGCCATCACCCAGACCATCTCTGGAACCGGTGCTCTCCGTGTCGGAGGAGAGTTCCTTGCCAAGTGGTTCCCCACCAGCAAGAAGATCTTTGTCCCCACCCCCACTTGGGGCAACCACATCCCAATTTTCAAGGACTCTGGCCTTGAGGTCAACCACTATAAGTACTTTGACAAGAAGACCAATGGCCTCGACTTTGAGGGCATGGTCAACGACATCAAGGTGAGTCATTTCAATGTTTTGCATTTTCGGCCTCCTTCTCAGAATACCGACGCTGTTTTGCTCTCAGACGACGTTTACTCACAATGTTTCCTTTCCGATCATATAGAACGCCCCCAAGGGATCCGTCATCTTGATGCACGCTTGTGCCCACAACCCCACTGGTGTCGACCCCTCCCAGGCTCAGTGGGACGAGCTCTCCAAGGTTGTCAAGGATGCTGGTCACTTTGCCTTTTTCGACATGGCCTACCAGGGTTTCGCCTCTGGCTCCACTGACAAGGATGCCTATGCCCTCCGCAAGTTCGTCAAGGACGGTCACTTGGTTGCACTCTCCCAGTCCTTCGCCAAGAACATGGGTCTCTATGGTGAGCGTACCGGTTCCTTCTCCCTCGTCACCGCCTCTGCCGAGGAGAAGGCCCGCGTCGACTCTCAGATCAAGATTGTTGTCCGTCCCATGTACTCTAACCCCCCCGTCAACGGTGCCCGCATTGTCGCCACTGTCCTCAACACCCCTGAGTTGAACGCCGAGTGGCTCCAGGAGGTCAAGTTGATGGCCGACCGCATCATCACCATGCGCACCCAGCTCAAGAGCCACCTCGTCAACGACTACAAGTCCAAGCTCAACTGGGACCACATCACCAACCAAATCGGCATGTTCTGCTACACTGGCTTGACTCCCGAGCAGGTTGAGAAGATGAAGAACGAGCACCACGTCTACCTCACCAAGGATGGCCGTATCTCTGTCGCCGGTATCTCGTCCAAGAACGTTGAGTACCTCGCCAAGGCCATCCACGAGGTCACCAAGTAAATAGTCTCTTCATTTCTCATTCATTTTTTTCACAAACGCCCTGTATTTTTTTTTCCCATTTTGCTATTCCCATCGTTATCCTCATAGACGAATAAAAAACAACAAAGCTTTTTAAGACACCCATCTTCTCTTTTTTTTTTTTTTTTTTTTTTTTTTTTTTTTGGTGGCAATTTTTTGTTTGTCAGCCACAGCAACATCAATACGTACTTTATCTCGATTGAGACGCGAACCAACATGGAGGAGAAAATTTTTTCTTCCGTGTCTTCAAGTCGAAAAGAGACGACTATTTTCCTTTTTTTTTTTTTTTTTTTTTCCCTGACCAACACCAACACCCACCCTTCGTTCGTCGATACACCTCGCTCACCACCCTTCTCAATAAACTCAATCTCTCTCTTTCTCCGCCAATACACCAGTATCCACTTCATCATGGCCCAAGGCGCGTCTCTTTTTCGCTTGTTGAATATCGTTGTTGGTAAGAGAGAGCAGGTTCACGTCTTTTGAACGACACGATCGGGCGTAGAAAACAATTCGTCTCACAGATTCGTCTTGTTTGCGTTGCTTTCTTTTAGCCGTCCTCATTGTGTTGGGCGGTTGCTTGTTATTTGTCCACATCAAGTCATGGAACTCTGGTATTCTTGGCATCTTCGTCATGTAGGTGAAAATTGTTCCGCAGTTCGTCACAGATAAATTAGTCATGGAGAAAAGTACTAACGTCATGTACGGATGGATAAAAAAAAACCAGCCTCCTCGGATTCTTGACTTTTGCGCTCGAGTTTGTGATCCCAGAATCGATCGTCTACAACATGGGTTTTATGTTCTCTCTTTTCGGACGTGGTCTGTGTAAGTTACCTTCCCCCAATTTTTCGTAGCTCTTGCAATTGTGACCATTTCCTGGTAAAAACACTCATTTATCCTCTCCGCACACTTCTTTAATGCACAAACCAGTCTACATTAGGTAAGAAAAGCAAGATGGGCAAAATGCCTATGTTTCAGGCTGACCAAAGCCGAACAATACATCTAACAGTCGTTATTTTTTATCCTTCATTTAGTATGGGTCTCCTCACTTTGGCCTGGAAGTGGTACAACATTGTGGTCGGAAGCGTCCTGATGGGGTCGGGTCTGTTCTACATTGTCATGCACTTTGTTGGCGCCACCCCTTCGCCTTCCATGTCCGCTGTCCCCAACACTTCGACCACCAACTTGAACCCCGGCACCGGTGGAGCAAGTTACACCAACCCCACTGATCTTCAACCCAACATGGCCCAAACTTATGACTCTTCGTACCACTAAAATCTTTCGCTTGTTTGGTCATATGAAGCAAGACACGTAATTGTATATTCACGTAATAAACTAGATCGCAAAAAAAGAAAAAGAACAAGAGACCTAGTCGACACTCAAACATTTGAAAACGCGTTTCTTGTGTGGAGCGGGTGCCATTAATTGCGCAAATCATAGCGACTAGTTTTTTATTCGCAAGAAAAAAGAGATACAAAACAAAGATGTGCCGGAGAAGGAAAAAAAAAGAGGTCCTACCTAGAACAACGACGACGCAATAGACGTCCAAGTAGACGAGGAAGGTGACGGAGCAAAGTAGATGGGTCAAACAAGCACAATACTCGAAAAGAAGAGAGAGAGAGAGAGAGAGAGAGAGAGAGAGAGAGAGAGTGAGAGAGAAAAAAAAAAAGGTTAGGCTAAACGCGACCTTTACGACTTCAGAACACGTTTGATGTAGGCCTCCATGCGATCCAGCCGAGCTGTAGAGTCTTCGCTCGAATCTCCTGAGGGCAATTTGAGGAGCGCCTGGCCGTAAAAGTCCTGGATCGTCTTCATCACCTGGTAGCTCTTCTCGTCGTGGACAAAGTTGACCGTGACGCCAATGCGGCCAAATCGTCCCGTGCGCCCGATCCGGTGAATGTAAGTTTCGAAATCAGCGCTGCCATCCATCTTGGTGGGCAAGTCGTAGTTGATGACCAGGTTCACATTCGCAACATCGATACCGCGCGCCAGGACGTTGGTGGAGATGAGGACCTTGGTGCGGGCGTTGCGGAAGCCATCGATGGTGTCGTCTCGCTCCTTGGTGTCCAAAGCGCCGTGCAGGTATGCCACCGAGTGTCCTTTTTCACGCATCATTGTGCCAATCTTGGTAGCAGTTACACGTCTCTACAAAAATACAGAGGTTTCTCTTCTTGTTTAGCGCCATTATTCGTGAGGATGTTGAATGCGATTTCTATCGAACGAAAGATGCCTGTCTTACCGCAACAAAGATCATGCTTTGCGATACCGAGACCAAAGAATACATCGCAAGCAGCATCTGGAATCGGTCGCTCTCGTCTTCGCAGTCAAGGTACAGTGCCTTGATGGACTTGAGCACAAGGTGCTTGACCTGGACATGAATGTGGTTGAACTTGCCGTTCATGATGTTTGTCGCGTACTTGAGGATATGCTCGTTCCAGGTGGCTGAAAACATGATAACCTGGGTGTCCGGGGACAGGAGCCTAGTCATGCCCGCGAAAGCAAAAGTCGTGTTATTATCGGTGTCCTGATGTACGTAGACTACTTAAGCAGTTTTTTTTCTTCCACTGAGGAACACTTACTTTCGAATCTGGTTGCTCTGGTTGCCGAGGCCCTGTAGGTCGAGCATGTGGTCGGCCTCGTCCAGCACCAAGATTCGCACACCTTCTCTGACTATCTTGCCGCGTTTCAGCATGTTGGAGATAGTTCCCGGGGTGCCCACCACGACATGTGACTTGGGCATGACGGCACTGCGCTGCCCGTCTTCGGGGATGGCTTCATAGATCTGGGCATTCGTGAACTGGCCCAGCTCCTTGAAGACCATCACAATCTGGCGGGCGAGCTCTCGTGTAGGTGCAAGCACAAGGGCCTGTTTTTGTTTTGATCAAAAGAAAACGGGTTGCAAGGCATATTCGTGAAACCATTGGTTAGAGGACCCATATCTTTTTTCTAACACAATATGGATGTTACATCGAACGGTCCATGAGTGGGTACAAGATTTATACCTGAGTTGAATCGTTCTCGTACTTGATACGGCTGAGAACTGCCAGTGCGAATGCCGCTGTCTTTCCTGTGCCGGACTGGGACTGAGCGATCAGGTGCTCGGGAGGATCTCGAAGGAGATAGGGAAGGGCGTATTCTTGGATCCGAGAAGGCTTGACAAACTTGCTTGTATACACGGCTTTCAGGAGTGGCTCGCTCCTGATGGGTTGATTGTTACAAAGAAACCAATTTAGTAAGCTTTCTTTTAGCTTTGCGAGACAACTGACCGCATGGTGATACGCATGGCACACTACAAGTTCAGTTCTTCGAACGTCTTGACAGACTCAGGTGGCGTCGTTGGGTTCATGTCTTCGACAACCACGTCGTACATGAGGTCAATGTCGTCACCAAGAGCGGTATCCACTGATTTCCCATTGTTAGTCCATCGCAATAAAGAGGTGTTAGTGTGCAGAAAACGAAAGAATACCTCTACGCAAGGAGCACACTAATGAACACAAAAATCACAAAATACGTAAACACTTACTGGAGCCAGTTCCAGAGGTCCAAGTGGACGAAGCGAGTGGAGAGGCACTTGCACTTGTCGAGGAACCGAGACGAGGGTTAGAAGGATCCCAGATGGAGGAGGTGGAAACCAAGGGCGCCATGCTGGAGCTTGAAGGAGCTTGGCTCGAGGCTGACAAGAGAGAGGGCTGGATGGGCCAAGTCAATGGTGTTGAAGAAGGTGCCAAAGTGGTGGATGGTGCCGTAGAGAGTGGCCAACCAAGTGAAAAGCCTCCACTTGGCTGTGGAGGTGTGGGAGCAGGAGTCGAGGTGGTCGAAGTCACCCATGAGAAAGAGAGAAGATTATTACCGTCTTTCTCAGCCTCGGAGGTACAGAGCCAGTTGAAGTTGCTCATGGCGATATATGTGAGGAGGTGTGCTTTTAAGAAAGGAAAAAAATAAGATAATCCGTTGGCTGAGAATATGAAAACGGTGTTCTGTTTTTATGCAGCCGAGTGCCAGAACTCTTTGTTGGTGTTTGTGAGAAGTACAGTAGAAAAGAAAGGACCCACAAAAAAATGGCGTTCTTTAATGCGGTCGAGTGTTCGAGGCAAAAGGAAAGAAGGAAAGAAAGAAAGAAAGAAGTGGCAAAGGCAAGAACACAAGCAGCGCGTTCTTTTGTTGCCGTTGGGAGTGTGCTTGAGGAAAAAGACAACTGACGTCGTGTCCGATCAGTCAGATCATCCAAACCGGCAGGTCACCTGAAAACGCCACCAAAAAGCGTGACATTATAATTTCGACCATGCCCTCTTTCGCTCACTCCATCTCCCACCTCTTAACCTGCATTCCAATAACAAACACAACAACAGCAATTCAATGGCAAGCAAAATGGCACTTCGTGTGGGATCCCGTTCCATCCCTCTCATTGCTGCCCACGAAAAGATCAATCTCCAGCAAGTCGCCGAATTCAAGCCCCTTCAGGAATGGGCCAAGAACCTGGCCAAAGAAGAAGAGAAAGCTTCCTCGACTGGTGGCGAGAGCAAGATCCCTGTCACCGTCAAACAGGTCGTGGTCAAGAATGTTGACTACTTTGGACCCCGCGTTGGATTCACCAACCTCGCTGTGGACGCCGAGCTCACCGAAACGGGTCAGAAGGCTCCAGGATTGATTTTCATGGTATAAAACATGCGACACGTGCATTTCCTTGGGGGTGGCTGCAAAGACTAGATGGACGCTAACGGGTCCTTTCCATATGTTCATACTATCAGCGCGGCGGAGCAGTCGCGGTGCTGGTCATCCTCAAGTCGACACAGCCGTCGGGCAAAATTTCAGAGCATGTCATCCTGACCAAACAGGCGCGTCTCTCGATTCCGTCCTTTGAGTTCCCCGAAATTCCCGCCGGAATGCTCGATGGTAGTGGCGACTTTGCGGTAAGGCTGGATGCAAAGCAGACAATAGCCTTAGGAGACGAAGGGCTTGGATACCTAATATATCTTTTTCCCCTCTCCTATTTTCTCAATCTGTAGGGCAAGTGCGCCGATGAACTCAAGGAGGAGTGCGGGATAACATTGGAACATGATACTTTGATCGATATGACCAAACTGGCCTATGGTGATGAGTGGAACGGAGTGTACCCCTCAGCTGGAGGGTGCGACGAGTTCTTGAGACTTTTTGTCTGCTTCAAGGGTAATAAAAACCAAAGAAGCACTTGCATTCACATTATAACCCGGAAGAACTATCAATTTACATGACTGACAATATACCTTGCCTTGTAGACGTGGAGTGGAACGAACTGCAGGCATTGGAGGGCAAGCTCGGAGGACTTCGAGACCACGGCGAGAACATCACACTGGCACTCGTTGAGCTAAAAGATGCTTACAAGGCTGCACCGGACGCCAAGCTGCTGAGCGCCCTAGCTCTGCTTCACGCTTTGAAGACCGATGGCAAGCTCTAGTTATCTCACAGAAGCATAAGTCGCTACAGCATACAAAGTAGGCACGTTGGCACGACATGGGAAAATAAAAAAATAAATGAAATCTATAGTGAAAAATATGCTGTCCTACTACTATGTACTCTTATGCCTTGATCTTCTCCTCGATCTTGGTCACGACCTCCTGGGCAGCGACGGGGATACGAGTACCAGGGCCAAACACAGAGGTGACACCGGCATCAAAGAGGAACTGGTAATCCTGCGCGGGAATGACACCTCCACAGATGACGAGCTTGTCGCCAGCACCCTGCTTCTTGAGCTCAGCAATCAACTGGGGTACCAGGGTTTTGTGACCAGCTGCCTGGGAGGAAACGCCGACAACGTGCACATCGGCATCGATGGCCTGGCGGGCAACCTCAGCAGGGGTCTGGAAAAGAGGACCGACATCCACATCGAAGCCGAGATCAGCGAATCCAGAGGCAATAACCTTGGCACCACGGTCATGTCCATCCTGACCCATCTTGGCAACGAGCAAACGAGGGCGGCGACCCTGGGCCTTCAAAAACTTTTCAACCATCGAGATCGTGTCGGTCACATCGGTGCTGTCGCCATATTCGGCCTTGTATGCTCCAGAAACAACACGGATTGAGGGAGAGTGGCGGCCCCAGATCTCCTCCAAAGCGTATGAAATCTCACCGACAGAGCAGCGCTCCTTAGAAGCCTCCACAGCCAGGGCGAGCAAGTTGCCCTTGCCAGTCTTGGCACACTCGGTCAAAGCAGCCAAGCAGGCGGCAGCCTTGTCGGCATCACGGTTCTTGCGCATGTCCTCCAAACGCTTGGTCTGTCCAATTCTCACTGCAGTGTTATCAATAGCCAAAACATCAATAGGGTCCTCCTTGGCCAATCTGTACTTGTTTACTCCGACAATGGTATCTAAAAAGGATGGAGAAGAGGCCGTGAGAACCGGATAGGCAAAAAAGACATGTGCCTTACTTGTTCAATCACGAAACAAAGATGTGGCACTTACCCTGGCCAGAGTCGATACGGGCCTGCTTCTTGGCGGCAGACTCCTCGATCCTGAGCTTGGGCATACCACTGGCAACAGCCTTGGCCATGCCGCCCATAGCCTCAACCTCGTCCACAATCTTTTTGGCGGCGTCGTACATGTCGTTGGTCATGGACTCCATCATGTACGAACCACCCCATGGATCGGCGACCTTAGGAATAAAGGCTTCCTCCTGAAGAATCAGCTGAGTGTTACGGGCGATACGTGCACTGAACTCTGTGGGAAGACCGATAGCCTCGTCAAAAGCGTTGGTGTGAAGTGACTGGGTGCCTCCCAAAGTTGCAGCCATAGCCTCGACAGTGGTGCGGATAACGTTGTTGTAGGGATCCTAGAGCACAATTTTCAAATATTCATGGTGTCAGAAAAAAAGAGACAAACCAAAATCTGGAACAAAATTCTTGATTTGCTCTTTGGTTTACCTGCTCGGTCAGAGACCAACCAGAAGTCTGACAATGGGTTCTGAGGAGCAAACTCTTCTCGCTCTTGGGCTGGAACTTTTCCTTGACCATAACGGCCCAGAGGCGGCGGGCAGCTCTCATCTTGGCAATCTCCATGTAAAAGTTCATGCCGATGGCCCAGAAGAAGGACAGACGGGGAGCAAACTGATCGACGGTCATGCCTGACTTGAGGCCAGTGCGGATATACTCGAGACCATCAGCAATGGTGAAGGCCATCTCGAGGACGTTGTCGGCGCCGGCCTCCTGCATGTGGTAGCCCGAGATGGAGATGGAGTTATACTTGGGCATGTTCTCGGAGGTGTAAGAGAAAATGTCTCCAATAATCTTCATGGAAGGCTCGGGAGGATAGATGAATGTGTTGCGGACCATGAACTCCTTCAAAATGTCGTTTTGAATAGTTCCTGACAGTTCGGCCAATTTAGCACCCTAATTGAGAACAAGAGAACATGGTCATAAGTAAGCAACATTAAAGGCTAGGTAGCTGGGGTTTGTTCTTTTGCTCGCTCTCAAGTAAATAGGCTTTACCTGCTCCAATCCAGCAACAATAAACATGGCAAGAATGGGCAACACAGCTCCGTTCATGGTCATAGAGACGGACATTTTGTTGAGAGGAATACCGTCAAAGAGAATCTATGAGTGCCGGGAACAAAGAGTCAGCGAAAAGTTGTATGCGTCCTCATAGCAAATAGGCTTGATAGAAAACATAATACCTTCATATCCTCCACCGAATCAATGGCGACACCAGCCATACCGACATCTCCCACAGCTCTTGGGTGATCCGAATCATATCTAAGTACGATCCACCAAACAGAAGGGGATGGTTAGGAAGTATTAAAAGTGCCTGCTTGATCGGCCCACTCACTTTTTCACTTGATTTTTTTTCTCACGCTCCACTCTCAAAAATTATCGAATCTTTTTTTTTTTTTTTTTTTTTTTTTTTTTTTTTTGTTCTCGGTGTAGTTCTTACCCACGATGTGTTGCAAGATCGAAAGCGACACTGAGACCTTGCTGACCAGCAGCTAAGTTCTTGCGGTAGAACTTGTTGGATTCCTCGACAGTACTGAATCCAGCATACTATAGTCAAAAAAGTAAAGAAAGATGTCGATCGTGAGTAACTCAGTTTTTGTTTTCCGTAAACTAGAACGGAAGCCAAAGCATGTGCCTTGTTCGCAACGTGGTTCTATGCATCGATATCGATGCGATCCTTTCGTTTCCCGACTTACTTGACGAACAGTCCAGGGTCTGGCGGTGTACATGGACGCATAGGGACCACGGGTGAAGGGGAATGCACCAGGGATCTCATCCGCAATACCCTTGGTGTCTGCCTGAGTGTAAACGGGCTTGATGTCCAGGCCTTCGGCCGTTCTCCATGTCAATTGCTCCTTAGGGTCCTTTCCTTTGAGTTCCTTTGTTGCCATCTTGGCCCACTGCTCATGCAAAGGCTGAGGCATGCGCTCAGTTGTATATGCCTAGGTACACAAGTGTATGGGTGCGTGAAAGAGAGACACACGCGCACAGGGAGAGAGAGAAAGAGATGCGCAAAGGTAAGCAAGTGAACGTTTTTTTAAACATATGCGCGTTGGAGTACCAACTCTAGTGTAAATCGTGCCGAGTCAGCCGAAAGGAGAGCAAAAAAGTCAAGGCTCCACACGGGTACGGTTCTGTGTAAACACAACACACGCACAAAAAAAAAAAAGAAGAGATAAAGATCCAGCCGAGAAGGAGGGCATTTGCATGACAGGCAAGTCGAACCAGTCCAGAATGAGCAGTCTGGTGTCGTAGATGGGGACGCTGCGTGTTCTTTGCTTTCTTTCAAAGAATACCTTGGACAGGGACAGACGGGAAGTCCATCGCGAGACGGGCTTGATGTTGCGGATGGAAAGCATTGTTCCGTGTGATTTGTGAAAGAGTGGAGAGGGGAGTAAGAAGAATCAATCACAAAGCAGAGGGAAGACAGAAAGCAAGTCGAAGTTGAGGATGAATATGAGGAGTGGGTGGAGGAGATGGGATGAGATGGGATGGGATGGGATGGAGAAGAGTGAGGCGAGAGGGTGAAGGAAAGAAAAGAAAGAAGGAAAGCCAAAGTCTGCCGTGGTGTATTGTCGCTCTCTCCCTTCTCGCTTTCCCTTTCCCTTTCCCTTTCCTTTCCTCTCGCTCGACCGTGGAAAAATTCAGGACCTGCTCGATGCTGATTGGCTGAGGGCTCCTCCACTTGTCTCCACACCAGGAAGAAATTCCAGGTCCCGACAGACAGACAGCTCCCGTCTACTGCAACAGGTTTCGTTTTTGTATATTTCGCGCAGGCTACGGCAACATAACTAAAGACTGATGCCGAGTGACAGCATGTGCTCCTTGAGGTTGTTCATCTCCACATCCTGCTCTGCTAGACAGATCAGCAGATCTTCATGCTCCTTCTCCAATAACTCGTGGCGCTCTCGTCCAAGTTGGATCTCCTGGCGAAGTCCCGCCAAAGCATGCTCATACTCGTCGTGTTCGTGAGCCTAACCGCACACAGGCACGTTACAACAAAAAAGAAAGATTAGTAATATGATCCGCAAGACGTGAAATCGTCCGACGTGGTTGAGAGAGGCCTTTTCTTTACCTTCCGCATGAGCTGCTGCTGTGCTTCAGCAAGCTGGGCCTTGAGGTGCGCGATATCACCAACCTGGGCCCTAAGGAGCTCAGTTCCAGCGAGCTGTTCCCTGAGGTGTGCCCCAAGGTGTGCAGCCTCGGCAAGTTGGGCCTTGAGGTCTGCAATCTCGGCATCTTGGGCAGTTGATTTTGTGCGCAAAGACTTGATCATTGACTCAGTTTCAGCATTGGCCAGTTGTGGCTGCAAGGGTCGACCTGACTGCGTGTTCTCCGGCGATACTGAGATAGACTTTTGTGTGCGTTCTAGAATAGGAAAATCAAGAATACGCTACATTAGTAGACTGATCCAGGTACCAGGGACTCAATAAGAAAAACATCAACATGGTTGCAACGTTACCAAAGTTCCGCTTCATGAATTCGACAAACGAGTAGTCGAAAAATAGCCCTGGCAGTTTACCAGCCCCTTCCTCAGACGGCAGTACAACCATGTAGGGTACTGCTGCCTTGAACGGTTTTGATTCCCGGACACGGGTGATGCATGCTGCAAAATGGTCCAGACCAATGCGGCTAAGAATGATTGGCTGGATAGTGGCTCTGGGAATTAAAGCATCCACCTCCCAGTTGAACTCGTAGCAGATGCCCAGTAGGAACGCGGCCAATCCTTGCATCATAGGGTCTTCTTTTGATCCTGGGCTAATCAACTCGATCAACTATAATGATGCATAAAAAAGTCAGTGTCGTACTTTCCATCGAGTTAACCAACCAAACAAGCTCGACCAAGAAACATACAAACTGAAGGTGGGCGCCTTCGGACAAAAACTCCTTGATACTCTTTGGACTCTCGTAGCACCAGACACAGAGCAGGGCCAAATAGCCTAGAGCAACACGAACGTCCGCATGGCCTTTAACCGCTACCATAAGAGCCGCTGTGATTGCATGGATGAGAGAAACTGGATCCTCACCGTTCTCTTCATCTCCAAACGTTATAGCCAGGGCAATGCCCTTGGCTCTGGAGTTGTTTTGCAGAATGTGAGAGAACAGTACTGTTGCAAACCAACTGTTGTATGGGTCTGTGACCGAGTCTTCGCTGTCGTCTTGCCAGCCCTGTAGTGCGTCCAAAAGCAGTGTTCCTGGGGACTGTGGTTTCTCTATAAATCATTTCGAATGTGTCAGAGACACACACATGGTTTTTTTTATTACGTGAACACATGCACGCATACTTGTCACTTACCACTGGCGAGAGTGTTTGGATTATCTTCTGGAGGAGCATTCAAAGTTGTAGCCAAAACAAGCTGGGTATCTGGATTGTCCAATACAAAGCACTGGAGGGAGTATCACATGATAAAGTTAATATGGGCCCTCAAAGTGTTCACTTGCAAGGTACCATGGGCAAGGAGGATGTACCTGGAATAAACATGTCGCTGCAGCTCGCACAGAATAGGAGCACCCTGGGTAGACGCCGACAGCAATGGCCACGACCTCAACAATGGCGGGGCATCTGGCACGAGGGCCAAGATTGGCCTGGGTTGAGCCCCTGCCGGATTGAAAAGAGGAACGATTGAGTTGAGCAGAAGTCCGGCTTGGAGGTGTGTGTCCAGCGTTTGCCTCTTCCACGATAACCGGTGGTGGATGGGCGGGTATAATGACAGATTTGGAGAGACTCTCCTGGTTGACCTTGCTCAATCGAATAAGCTCAGCCAGAGCATACAGTGCACTCGCTTTGACGCGCTGAGGGGCGTTTGAGGAGAGTGACAGATCCACCAAAAGAGGAAGGATTCCACACTGATACATGGATTTCTATTGAAGCAGTAACACTACCAAGGTTAGCCATGGGGATGACAGATGCAAAGAAAGAACTTGAGTGTCAGCATCCAGTGAGTAAGTTACCTGGTTAGCGATAGTGTTTGAGTGGTCTGGGACGACAAGCACTCGGATCAACTCCAGAACCATGATCATGTTGTTTCCTTTTTGGTCCGACCACATATCCTTCAATGATGGATCGTGCTTCCCGTGCTCGTCGACCGAGTCGCTATTGAACAACTCTGGTATCCTTTGAATACAGCTTGTTTCCCGGAAGTAATTCTAGAAGTGTCCACAAGTTAAAAATTGACCATCTACTATCGTCATAACCTTATTTACCTGGGTTCTGTTCCACGAAACATACCTGATTAGATACGTTATGCCGCAAAAGGTTCTGCACGAGCTGAAGGCAGTCCTGAACAATGATACCACCAGTGAGTGCTCCTTCTTCGTCGATAATGGCCAGTAACCGCTCAAAAGCATTCTCAAAGGCCACAATCTTTTGGAGGTCGGCGTTGGATTCCGTGAGTGAGATCAGCAATAACAAGCCCTCTGTAAAATTGCAACACATAAAATTGTTTGTTGAGTAAGCTTCCAGCTCATATCCAGCTTTCACATGGATGTCTTGGTTGACTCACCATTGCGAATGATCTCTCTGCGGTCATCCAGCAGGGCCATAAGGCGCGACATTCCCACAGGCGATGTGAGGATACACTCCTGCAGCCGAGGGGTGTCATTGAGCACAAGTAGCGCGAGCAAAGAGACGACATGGAAGCGCACGTAGAAGTCGTATTCTTCCAGAATATCCAGCAGAGTCGTCACGTTTTCGGCGTCCTAAGCGTTTTCATTGGAGAATAGCTCCAGGGTTACGAGGGGTCTAACGTGAATACAGATAGCTTTTTAACAAGGGTAGACAAACATACATCGAGAATGGCTTTGGACATGTCAATCGCGAACTCTTGCGATTCTTCCTGATTCTATGAAAAGTAGATAACATGTAGTGAGTGGGCGCTCGCCAGTGATATGTGTGATACGATACACGCTCATCCAGGAGCCTCCACGTATCATCAGTATAGCCGTTTTCATCTAAAAACAAAATTTGACTTACTGGATCCGCTTGGCAAAGAATGGTCAGAATCTCGAGGACAGCTTTGCAAATATCAACATCCATGTAGTCCTGTTGTAGCACCTTGCAAAGCACTTTGACGCCCCGGGTACCAATATCCTATACGTAAACGGCAACCAGATGCGATCAATGTGTTAAACGCGCAAGTATATGACAGTCTTAAAACAATTCGTGTTCATGATGTTGCCTTCTTACACGTTTGTGGTCTCTTGAGCAAGCTTTCAGGGCAAGGACGCTAGTGCGTCGATCCTCGAGCAGAGTGGCATGCTCTATTCTATCGCAAAGTCGGTCGATCGTTTCGGACCCTGTCTGGTGTTGGCCCTTCTGCCCTCTGAGGGCGTTGAATCCACTCGCGAGAAAATCCATCGCTGTGTTGGGTGTTGAATGGATGAGAAGCAAGGAAAGTAGAAGTGAGGATTGTTTAGATGATGTTACTATGAGTAAGGAGGATGAATACTGGTCGAGTTCCAGGTGATGGGGGTGGGTGTTCAATGTGTAAAAAAGAGTTGATGGGAAGAAAGCGACGAGCACAAGACACTCAAAGAGAAGACGGGACTGCTTTTGTGTTTCAGGAACAAGCGATCATGCTTTTATTGCTTTTTCTTTTGGTTCTCACGGGAAGCTTGGCGAGGGCCAGCCCCCAACGCAAACAGCCCAAGGAGCAGAGCAACGATTGCAACATCGTGCATCCATCCAGCCACCACAGAAAAGTCCTTGGGATTGAGGCCACTGAGGCTAGGAGACACTCGCTCAGATGCCCACGGGAGCCAGTCCATGACATCGACCTGGTTTTGAGCTTGTGCCTTTTGACATTCTTGGATCATGTCCTGCTGGAGGTGAAGCAGCCAGCTGTCCTGCGGACATTGCTCCGGTTCCTTGTTCGTCAACAGCGTGATCTTCACTACAGCCGAGACAACACCCACCATTCTCGACAAAAGCAGCGTCAGCAGGGCATACTATAATAGTAACAGAAAAAAAAAAGAGATACAGATTACGGATTGATCGAGCAGTTTACAGCGAATTCTTGAAGGACGAAACATCCCAAAATAGTCTTTACCGAAATAATCTTGTCCGAAGTTGTCGGTTCAAATGGATCCTGTGCCTTCGATGTGCGCTTCTTGTCGGACGCTATTTCTTTCGAAGGACGCCTGGGTGTCTGGCACTCGACAACAATCCAAAACACGGTTGCATGGAGAATCACGCCAATAAACAAAGCCTTGGCCAATATCTGCGTTGGTGACCATATCCAGTGGTTGATCTAATTGACAATAGTAAAAAGTGTAAAAAACGGAATAAGTATTCACCACACCATCTTGTTACGCGCTCATCCGCCTTCATAATTGTGCCCTCACCTCAAGTGCAAGGACCACACGGCAGAGAAGGATCGCCGCGAGCCAGTAGAGAGCCTTGTGCTTCTTCATCATCAAATTCCTTCCTGCAATTGTGCGGGGCGTTTGACTTTGAGGCAAGTAGTCGTCCACAATCTTGACCACACCGAGAAAGTTGTCCTCCAGTCCTGTCTCGGGCTCCGGGGGAAAGTAGGTCTGTGCCGCAAACGCCTCTCGTCCGTCAAAAGTCAGTCCGCTCTTGGATCCGGAGGTGTCCATGGAGAAGCGTGAAAAGGCATCGTCATGTCCAGAGTATGGTTTGAACTGCTTGTCATCCTCGTCATCATCGTCCGGATCTGTGCCCATGCTAGGGTATCGCGGTCCACGAGTAGAACGCCCAGGGAGATCGTCGTCCTGATCCGATACAGAGTCTCTTCTATAGGACCATGGGTCGGATCCCTTTTGGTTTGCCTTGGTTGTCGATCGATGGGCAAAGTGGTTCTCTGGAGCCTGGAACTTGGCCGATGGGAATCCAAACATTTCGCCCAGCGACATGTTGCCCAATCCCATGCTCGCAGTCAACTGTGGGTTGGCAAGAGGCGAGGGTTCATACGCCCTGGAGCGAAACTTGTTATCCGTGACCTGGTTGAGTCGTTCTTGAAATGGTTGTGGTCTTCCTGCGGTAAAGGACGGGCCTGATGTTGTATCTTCGTATTCTCCAGAGAAGCTAGAGTCACGATACATGCCGAAGCGAGCGGGAAATTGTCCAGAGACAGGAGGTGTCGCTTTCCTGGGAGACCAATCAATTTGATCCGCATCTGGTGAGCCAGGTCGCGATTCTGTGAAGCTGAGTGATGAGGGTCTGAAGGTGTGGTTGATCTGATCTCTTGAGCGAGTGTTTTGGTGATGCTGTGACGTGGAGATGAAAGGGTTGGAATCTTTTGAAGCCTAGAAAGAGAAGGCAGTGCCGTTTTAGTTGTCTTGTTAATCCAAACATTTGAGACAAATAAAAGCTCCCCATACCTGTTTTAACTTCTTTGGAGAATGGGTGTCGGCCCGTGATCCTGGGCGCTCAGTGGCGACATTTGCGGAACGCAGTTTGAGCTCGATGGGATCTTGAATAGATTGTCCGCTGAACAGTGCCGTCAAAATAAAGATATGTAGCAGCATAATCACGGAATGCACCATGCCAGAACTGGTCAAAGGTGATCCTGAACCCAAAAAGACAACCTGAATGGCCGTGAGTATTCCGTATGCCACCCTGGACCGCTGAAAATACCAGTGTTCTTTGATCCGCTTCTGAGGCCAACGTTGGACAACGAACAGCAAAGGGTTCCAAAAGAAGCCTGCGATCGAAAGTAGGCAGATCAGAGCAAGGACAAAGCCACTCAGCTCTGGATCTGTTGGGTTGAGCAAAAGGGTCCCAAAGCTCCTAGTTCCTGGCAAGAATCCTGGAATATTAAGTTTTGTAGTTGCCCTGATAATGTTGGTAACATCCAAGGTTCCTGCCATGGCGTCGGGGTATTTTAAGGCGTCCAGTGACCTCAAAGGCGGTAAGGAATCAGGCCCAAAGATGCCTAAGAAAAATCAAATGGTCAGGTCACCCTTCATCGTGTTCGTGATAGTACGAATCAGGTTCTTATAATAACAGTATGAAAAACAGTCCCTTACCACAGACGGTGGTAGTCAGGAGTGCCAGGTTGGAGGAGAGAAAGCTGAGTCCTGCAATTATCCATAGGGTTGATGGGTATGTTCTAGTGCGGCTGATCCTGTCGCCTCTACTTTTGCTCAGTGCTGTATTCAAGATGTTGGACTTGAACTTGTAGTTTTGTTTTGAGAGTGCTCGCTGGACTTTGTCGAGACATTGGCTGCATGCGAGGGGGTATCGTTCTTCCAGTTGCCTCCGGTAAGTGTCTGCGTTGTCATAGTAATCCTGATAGGAATCGTCCTAATATCATTTCAGGGGTCACGAGCTTGTGGTCAATTTTGGAGATCCTTTGTATGGCAAGCCGATCGCGAAAATGGTGTCTTACGTCCTCGCCTGGAATGTAGTTGCTCAAGAGCTGGTACACAACTCGCTGGTGACCATTGCACTTTTCACAAAAGATCTCGCTTTGTTGAGTGTTCTTGCCACTTAGCGACCGAGAAAGGCGACTATGGGCTAGATCGACAAAGTAGCATCAAAGAAAGCGTGAGCATACGACATGGCGTCGTGATTTATCAAAAAGTGCCGCTTGATAGATACATCTCTTACTCATCAAATCTGTAGTGTCCCGGTTCAGCGAGTCATCATACATTTCCGGTAGTGGGAGTAGATTTCCATCCTATACGATCGGATCGAAAGGCAAACGCATATAGGAACGCTATTAATGACATGCTCCATCCTGCAGAGAAAACAATCTCAAAAGGATTCCCGCATCAAAATAATCAAGTACCTGATCTCGCCTCTGCCGAGTCATGCAATCGGGACAAGTCCAGTCCCAGGGAGTCTCTGCTTGGCCTCGATCGAGCCAGAAGATATGGAAGCAGGCCCAGCATTCAACTTTGTAGGGTCGATGGATGATGGATTCGAGTAAGCCCGGGCGCTGGTGGGCGAGGCGCATGACAGGCTTATACAAGTCGATGGTTGAGTTCTAGGCCGGATGCGTCGTGAGTGGGGAGTGAAATTGAGATGATTTTGAATAAAGATGAAACGAATGAGCGAACGAGGTTGATCACAAAAAAGCAAATGTGTGGAAAGAAGAGATATGTGCTTGCTTGTCCTTCAAGTAGAGACATCCGGAAGAAAGCAGTCACCAAGAAATCACGCGTTGGTTTGGATTTTTGCGCTCGGCCCTCTTTGGTTGCACATAAAAGCAAAGTGTTTGCCCTTGCTTGGTCGCCTTCTTTTTTCTTCTCCTTCCTTAGTCACTCTCATATTCCTCCTTCCTTCCTTCCTTCCTTCCTTCCACTTCATCCGACACCTCGCACTTTCATTCATACTCACACTCACTCAAACAGACACATACACACACACATACACACGTACATAGACACGCACTCGCATCACTTTAAATAACGCTTCCAATCCGAACAAATGTCTGCCCTTGCTCGAAGCCATCGACTGTTGTCCCCTTTGTTGCCTCTTCCGAGGTCCCCACTTGTCTCTCGCTTGGCCCCACCTCTTCTTCGCGACCCACTTGCCACAAAGTCATTCTCCTCCAAGACTCCCGAGTCAAAGGGAGAACATGATGAGGCCAAACCCCTGGGTAAAGTCAGTGGCATTGTTAACAGTATCTTGCATGGTTCAGGTTCGCTTCCCAAAATGCAGAGCCAAGAGTCTTGGGGTGTCTCGCTTGCACGCGGAAAATACGTCCATGAATTACAGAGTATGTGTTGTACACAGTGTCTTACTGTCGTTGTTTTCATTTTCTTTGGCCTACTGCTAACACAAGTTTGGTTCTTTTCTTTATTCTGCGTAATGTCATAACCTCATGGTATTTGTTTTACTTTGGCACTTCTAATTTTTGTCCTGGGGTATCTCGCTCAAACAGATCACCGTATCAAGCCCGAACGATATGACGACTATGTCCAGTTAGTGTAAGTTTATTATTTGGCATATTTTCCCACACACATGTTTCTTGATCAAAATAAGACATCCAAAGAATATGTTTACGACTAATTGATAATCGCATGGTGCCTCTCTCTTTGCAGCTCCGAGGCCTTTCCTAGGATCGTCAAGGAGTCCAACAATAAGATCCGTCTCACAGGAAGCTGGGCTACGGAAATTGGCGTGCTTGATTCTGCGGGCAAGTACACGCTTCTAAATTTCTTTTTCTTTTGCGGTGAAGAGCCGGAGGCACATACAAACAAAAAACAAGGGGGCAAAAACACACAAGGAAGGCATAATGTCGTACGCCGCAGACGACTAGACTTGACACAGACTGCCGAGGAAGTATGGATAATGCAAAGGAAGGAGCCACTTTTCAGACATGGCTTTAACAACATGGATATGGTCACAGGACATGTTTGGATATCTTGCATGAACAAACAGAGCACGGGACCATTGGGAGATTGAGAGCATGTTGTGTCCCAGACAACACCCGCTTTCGTTATTCTTTTTTGGCTGGAAAGTGGAGAGAACAAAGTGTGGACGGTAACAGACACATGCAGACAGAGACAGTGTGAGGGGTGGGGAGAGAGAAAGAGTGGATCGGACCAAACACCAAACACAAACACTAAATTGGCGTTGGTTTGTTTGTTACACGCACAATCTCTTTCAACGCATTAGCTACCTCGTGAAGGAGGTCCGGCATAGTGTGGTCTTCGTCTCACTTTCAAATACACGGCACTAACCATCGTCATCCTCGATTCTCCTTGTCTCCGCGGTCATTTTTTCGACCACTTCCCAAATACACAGTCCACATCTGGGAGTTTGAGGGCTACGCCGGTCATGCCCAGGAGATGGATCGCTTGCGAAAGGACCCGGTAGCGATCACTCATCTTTTATTTCATAATCCTCCTGCGCGAATTGCTCCTTGTTCTTTGTCACTGAAACTCATCCCACCTTCTCGTCGTTCTAGACCTACCAAAAGTTCATCAAGGATCTGAGACCCATGCTGAGGAGCCGAGATAATCAGATCTGCCTGGAGTTTGCCTTCTGGGAGTCACGCCCTCCAGTCGCGCTCGGTGGCATCTACGAGATGCGCACTTATCTGCTGAAGGTATTTTTTTTTTCTTGGTCAAAAAGCGTGCCTCGCCCTTCAGTCATGCAACAACGTTCACACATGTCTCAACTAAACTAGCCCGGTAACTTGCTCGAATGGGAGGCAAATTGGCGCCGTGGTCTTGAGTGCAGACGGCAGTTTTGTGAGCCTGTGGGTGCTTGGTTTTCTCAGCTTGGAGGTCTCA
>KN042431.1:15450-50450 GCA_000739165.1 Podila verticillata NRRL 6337 | reverse complement strand
CAATGGGCGAGGAAAATCGGGCACACGCACTCCTCCCCTTGTGGGCTTTGTCGTGTTGCTGTCGGCTTCGGATTTTTCTTTCCTTTTTTCATCTTTTCCTCCTCTTCTTCGTTTTCCACTCATATTCCCACACCCATCCCGCCGTTTTCGCCATCGCCATCCTCCCACCTCCTCCCTCTGGAAAAGGCCGAGTTTCTCTGTTGGCTCCAAACCCTACTCCAAGACATACCTCAAGACCATTTTCTACCAACCCCCCTCCAGGGTCACCGTGTGCCGCTGGCCATCCGTAATACTCCAAGTGTGCTCGTGCATCCAACACTACCAGCCACGATGACAGCTCCCAAAAAGATGACCCGCTTGACCCTCAAGTCAAGTCTGTCAGGAGAATACCTCAGAGGGCGTGCTAAGCGGCCTCGCCCTACCAAGGGTGTTTTCACTTTGGTCCTTGGTCCCTCCTCAGACAGCGAAATAAGTGTGGACACGGATGTAGGAGACTCCAGTGACATTAGCGACATTGAGGATATTATTGCTCGTCAGCCCAAAAAGTTGTGTGGTGGCGACTGCAGCCAATGTCCTTCGAACTCGAGCTCTTCATTTCCTGTTTCTTCTTCTCCATCATCAACGTCATCTGTGTCTCCTTCTTCTTCCCCGTCTTCTATTTCATCCAGGGTACTCGTACTCGTCCCCTAGTGCTATCTATCCATCGAGTCAAGAACATGTATTGCAGCAGAATAGCTTGCAAGCATCAAGTTCAAAAACGAATAAAAAAGGCAAACCGGGGACTGGTGTTATGGGCGATTGGTGGTTCTGGTTCTGGACATATCTGTTCCACAAGCGCGTTTTTTTTCTTTCACTTTTTATCTTTGCCTTTGCCCTTGATTGTTAAGGCGATTAGAGATTGGTGTTCCAAGTCATGCGTCTAGGGCAGGCCCATCCGCGCGCAACCCTTGGTCGTGTTTCAACGCGCGAAACACCATCTCATCCATCTCCCACTTTGAGCCCAAAGTACTCGCTCTCTCACATACTCGAAGACATAAGCAAGACCTCTTTGTCCTCGGTGTTTGCCTGTCTGTCCCTCTCTCTTTTCTGTTTTTCCCTCTTGACCATCTCTTCTTTTCTTTTGTCTTTTGCTCGTCAATCCCCACGCCCAAACATAAAAATTTCTTTATATCCTTCCTTCCTCCTCCTCTCGTCTCAATTTTTCCTTTAGACACTCATCGTCGTCTATTTTCTTCTTTTTATTGTTGATACTCTCGTCGATCAATCCCAGACCAAAGAGTACCAAACTCGCATCTGTAAGTCCACACACACATCACGCACAACCATATACCCACCAAAGGAAAGTCAGTCAAAGAAATGAACGAAATGGAAACGGGCTTAGCCCATCCATACTATGCAACATGGTCAATGCAAGGCATCTCTCCTCTCCAAAAAAAAACCTTATTTTGCACTATCCTGAAGGGGATCGGCCGATAGTATCCTTCTTGTTGTTTGTATTCTTGCACTTGCCCTTGCCCTTGCACTTGCCTTTGCCGTTGTGCATCCCATCCGAACTATAAATCCATCTACCTATCGGTATCTTCTATTCGACGTGCATGAGTAGGTTGGTGACTTGGCGCAATGGCGACTTGGTTCGTTACATTAGCTGACAAATAATCGGCCGTTTGGCTTGGGACTCTAGTCCCACCCTTTTGATCCCCTTTTCCTTTCCGGGAAACAACACTAGCGAATAGTTGTCAGGGTGGATGAGATGAGGTGCATGTAGTTTCCTCGCCTTCTGTCACTTCTCTCGGTAATGAAGATTTTTTTTTCTTCCTACTGCTATGTCTCATGTCGCCGTAGATTTGTTTGAAGCGATTGGATGTTTTTTTGTCTAGGAAGCATCTTTGTTACGACAATGACGTCCAAATCTTCAAACTCCTCTTGATCTTTCACACAATCATCATCAATCATCACCTTTTCTGTATGGAAAACTATGTGGGTGTATCGTTCGTTACTGCCAGTATCTGCTTGTTCCAATCTTGGCCAATATGGCTCCCCACGAACAATCATTACTACAGCAACGCGTGACTGCGGATGGCTGAGTGCAACGTTACCCTACCCTCTCCCCTTGCGTAAAACTCTGAGGTTCTTCTTGGTCTCGTCATTCTCATATCACCTGGTGAGCGTTCTGGTCTTGTCACTTTTGAAATGGTCCAAGCATCATCTAGATACACCCTCACTACTCGACTACTCGACACTACTCTCGCTTTCTCGCAGTCTCGCAGTGTTTTTCTTTTTTATATGGGCATCGTTGTTTTTCGCTCTTCTCTTCTCACCCTCTTCTTTTCTACTCGTCTGTGTTTTCTTTATCGCTATCCAGCTATTGTTTTCATTTTCTTCCTTTTTCTCGTTCACGCCCTACCCCACATTTATCGGCATAGCGATCCCGATACCCTTCCATCCTCACTCTCCTTCTTCCCTCACTTCACGTTCTCTCTCTCTCACCCGGACACACCCACACCCAAACGCATTCATCGTGTACCCACTCACTCATTCCCTTCCTTATTTCGCCACACATATCCCCACACTCACACCCAACTATTTCCCTGTGTATGTCAGTTAATTCTTTTACAAAGATACAATCCTTTCAGCTTTGCTATCCCACTAACAACACCCAATTGTCCAATTGTGAATTGTTCTAGAAAACTCACCCAATTTCACTTTCGCGTTCTCTTTCTCTTCTCTTCGATATAGCTACTCATTTTTTGTTTTTATTTTTCAAAGAACAGACCTCCTACAGTAATTTCTCACTTTTAGCGCTGCGCCATGAGTGACAAGAACGACATTCAGCTGCAGCCTGTGCCGCCTGCCAGCAAAGAAGGAAAAGTCGGCAATGTCGAGATTGAGGAACAAGTCCACCACGAGCACGTCGAAGAGATCTCGCCAGAACTGGAGGTACTCCTACATACCGATCCACTCCAAGGTCTCTCTGACGATGAAGTGGCTCGCCGCCTCGAAACATTTGGCCGCAACGAATTGATCGAGAAGAAGCGCCATCCGCTGCTCAAGTTTTTGAGTTACTTCACTGGCGCCATCGCCTACCTCATTGAGATTGCCGTCATTTTTTCTGCCGTCGTGGGAGTAAGTCATTCTTTCTCATTTTTCGCGAACCACATTGCCCCATACCACCATATCCTGGACCTCTGTCCTCGTGTTTTCCGCAGAACAACTTCTCTCACATACCAACAAGGAGGTGCCAGTCCAGAGGAGTCAGCAAAGTCTTGCGCACAATTCACAAACACACCATCGCCATCCAACCAAACAAATGCCACTTCACTGCAGCATTTCGGCCCAATGAGCAAACCAAAGGAGACAGTAATGTGCATAGAACGAGGAAGAGCAGGAAGAAGAAGAAAAGAAGGAAGACGAGGACAAAGGAAAGGATATGGGGTTTCTCGTTCGTTTGTTACTTCCACGTTTCTTCGTTTTGTTGCGCGTATCGTGTCGCGTCGCGTCCCTATTGTATTGATCGACTTTGGCATCGTCGCACTCTAAAGTAAGAAAGAAAGAGAGAAAGAAAAAAAGAAGAGTACCAACATTCGCTATTATTGACATACTCAACTAGGACTGGGCCGATTTCGGTATTATTCTTGCTTTGCTGTTCATCAATGCCACCATTGGCTTTGTCGAAGAAGCCAAGGCCGAGTCCGCATTAGATGCCCTAAAACAAACCTTGGCCCTCAAGACCCGCTGCTGGCGTAACGGACACTTGGTCGAATTCGACACTGCCGAGCTGGTCCCCGGTGACATTATCGTTCTTCGTCTCGGTGATATTATCCCCGCCGATGGTCGTCTTCTTGGAATCGGCGCCACCGGGGAGGCCACTGAGGGTGATCTCATGGTTGACCAGTCTGCTTTGACAGGAGAATCGCTGCCCCTGGCCAAGAACAAAGGCGCCACCGTCTACTCGTCGTCCATTGTCAAGCAAGGCCAGCAGATGGCCGTCGTCACCAAAACTGGTGGAGATACCTTTATTGGTCGTGCTGCTGGTCTCATGGCTGTCGCCACTGAGGAGGGTCACTTTCAAAAGATTATCAACCGTATTGGCAACTTTTTGATTCTGATTACCGTCGTCCTGGTTCTCATCATCATGATCTATCTCTTGGTCAAGAACCGTGGCACCGATAAGGGTCAGTTCAAACATGTCCTCGAACAAGTTCTCGTGTTGACCATTGCTGCTATCCCTGTCGGTCTCCCAACTGTCATGTCCGTCACTATGGCCATGGGTGCCAAAGAGCTTGCCCTCCGTAAAGTCATTGTCAAGCGTCTGACTGCTGTTGAGGAGATGGCCTCCGTCTCGGTTCTCTGCTCAGACAAGACCGGAACCTTGACCCTCAACGAATTGACCTTCGACGAGCCCTACCTCACCAACAGCTATACTTCGAACGACATTCTCCTATACTCGTACCTCGCCGCCGAACCTGGTGCCAACGATCCCATCGAATTTGCTGTCCGTACCGCCGCCGAAGAGCAACTCGATGTTCTCAAGGATCGCACCCACAAGCACGACGTTCCCGGTTACAAAGTCACCTCCTTCCTGCCCTTCAACCCATCCACCAAGATGACACAGGCCACTGTCATGAAACTCGATACCCAACAATCCTTTAAGGTCGCCAAGGGTGCTCCTCAAGTTATTATTCGTCTTGTTGGTGGCGATGACGATGCTGCTCGCGCTGTCAACGCGCTCGCCAAGCGTGGTCTCCGTGCTCTGGGTGTCGCCCGCACCAAGCCTGGTTCGTTGGAGGACTACGAGCTCGTTGGTATGATATCCTTGATCGATCCACCTCGTCCCGATTCTGGAGAGACTATCCGCCGCTGTAACGACATGGGAGTCGACGTTAAGATGATTACCGGTGACCAGCAGATCATTGCCAAGGAGGTCGCTCACCGTCTCGGCATGGGCCGTGTGATTCTCGATGCTGGACACCTGGTGGATGCTGACAAGTCGGACGAAGAAATCACCGAGCACTGTATCCGCGCCGATGGCTTTGCTCAAGTCATTCCCGAGCACAAGTACCGTGTCGTCGAATTGCTCCAGAACCGTGGTATCCTTGTCGGTATGACTGGAGATGGTGTCAACGACGCCCCAGCTCTTAAAAAGGCCAACGTTGGTATTGCTGTCCACGGGTGCACGGATGCCGCCCGTTCCGCTGCCGATATTGTCTTGCTTGCCCCTGGTCTCTCAACGATTGTGGATGGGTTGATGACTTCTCGAGCCATTTTCCAGCGCATGCGTTCCTATGCCTTGTATCGAATCACGTCGACTGTCCACTTCTTGATGTTCTTCTTCTGCATCACCATGGCCCTTGAGTGGAGAATGAAGCCCATTCTGCTCATTCTGATCTGTATCCTGAACGACGCCGCCACGCTGGTGATTTCGGTGGACAATGCCAAGATCTCGGCCCATCCCGACAAGTGGAGAATCGGTCAGTTGATTTTCTTGTCTATTGTCCTCGGTGCCCTCCTGACCACCCTGTCCTTTGCCCACTTCTTTGTCGCCAGGGATGTTTTCCACGTGGAGGATGATGTACTCGAGGCCATCATGTATCTGCACATCTCGTCTGCACCCCACTTCGTCATTTTCTCAACCCGTCTCTCTGGCTACTTCTGGGAGAACATGCCCTCGCCCATTTTCTTTATTGCCGTCATGGGAACCCAGGTCTTTGCCATGTTGATCTGTGTCTACGGTATCATTGTCGGCCAGCCTATCGGATGGCTGTGGGGCATTGCCATCATTGGTATTTCCCTCGCCTACTTTGTGTTCCTTGACTTTGTCAAGGTCTTCATCTTCAGACATTGGAACTTTGAGTTCACAGCACACGCTTGGCCCACTAAGGTTCGCAAGGAAAAACTCGCTGCTCGCAAGGTGCGCGCGATCCAACAACAGCGCGTTTGGACCGCAATCAGCAGTGTGCGTCAGATCGGTGCCAAGATCAAGGCACTCGAGGCGTTCAAGGGCTGATGAGTCTCGTTTTTTCTTTGTGAACAAAGAAAATCCCCCCTCCCCCGCCTCCCTGTCATGTCCAAAAAATATATCACGATATCTCCTTTCATGTTTCTTTCTTTACATATATTTTCTTCCGTTCATGATATACTTACACCTACCTTAATGATTAAAGCACTGCCTCTACAAGGAAAACGAGGACCAAGGTGCCATAGCAAACATCCTCATGCCTCATGAGTGACTTTTCAAATCACGCAAACAACACCAATTTTGTCTATTGGGAGTTGGTGGCAAGGCGCCTATCACGTGTCAACCACCAGTCAAATTGACGCCTTCTTGAACATAGAGGCTCAAGTACACCAAGCCTTTGCCCTTTTTTCAGAAGAGATCGAGTACAGTACATGGCGATAAACAAACTTTGTCAAACACCAAAAAAAAAAAAAAAAGAAAACACGAAAAAACAAGAAAAAAAAAAGCCATGTTTGGTGGATACAAATGGGTGTTCTTTAATTTGTGTCACAATGATCATAACGACGCTAGTTTGGGTGTGCAAAAGCGCGAGCAATAACTCTGGGTAAAACAAAAGTAGGTAGAAAATAAAAGGGTCCTAAGGGATTAAAGACACAGATCCAGGTCCAGATCCAGAAGCCTGAAAAAGAAAATAGTCCTTGGTGGGTTGGGCAACTTGGTTGTTGAGTGTTGGATTAGAGAACAATGCAGTTCTTGTTGCTGCGGCGGCTGCCCTTGGGCTTGGCCAACAAGGAGGCACGGGTGGCGCTCTCAAAGACCTCGCGGACACCCTCACCGGTCTTGGCCGAGCACTCCAGGTAGTCGCGGGCCTTGATGTGGCGAGCAATCTCGGCACCGCGCTCAGGGCTGACGGGAGCCTGGTTGCTCCTCCTCAACTCCTCGATCGTGCGCTGGTCGTAGCGCAAATCCTTTTTGCAGGCAACCAACAGGATGGGGAGTCCACCGCAGAAATGCTGAACCTCAGAGAACCACTATGAAATTAAATGAAAAAGGAAAAATAGCACGACATCCGTTAGATGTTGGATGTTGGAAGGATGTGGTTTGTGTTGGAACAATATTCCTCCCAAGGGCAAAAAGAAAGAAAAAAAAAAAGAGGTCAGGTCAGGCCGGGTCAGGTCAGTTACCTTCTCCTGAACGTTCTCGAGCGAGTCAGGCGAGTCGATGGCAAAGCAGATCAGGATAACATGCGAGTCGGGGTAGGACAGAGGGCGGAGACGGTCATAGTCCTCCTGGCCTATTTGCAATATAAAATAAAAATGAGCGTCAATTTGGTGGTGGATTTGGTGGAATTGCGGTGGTACATCGCATTGTGTCGTATTGTATCGTCTCCGTATCGCATTGAGTCCGTATCAGTGTCAGTGTCAGTATCAGTGAAGACAAAAGCGTACCAGCAGTATCCCACAAGGCCAGCTCGACGTGCTTGCCATCGACCTCGACATCGGTGACATAGTTCTCAAAGACGGTGGGGACGTAAATCTATCCCAAAAACACAAGCGCATATCTGTTAGGTTAGACACCTTGCAACCAACGTCAGGAGACACCCAAAGCAAAGGCAAGGAGGCGGAGGCGGAAAGGGTTTCTTTCTCTGTTTCTTTCTCTCTCTCTTTTTCTTTCTTTCTTCTTCCTCTTCTGTTCTGTCCTGTTCTTGTTAGTCAAAAAAATAACAAAAAAGAGAGAGCACGGAAAACAATGGCGGGAGATAGAGGGAGAGAGAGAGAAAAAAAAAGAGAGAAACACAGAGACTGAGAGGATGATGGATATTGGATGGCTCCTGGAAATAGACACAAAGGTGCTTCTTGTACTCTCGTTCCTGTCAAGTGTTTGCTTGCCGGTGGTTGTGTCTGCTTGTGAATATGTAGATAGATAAGATATATATGTTCATACAACAAAAAAAAAAGAAACTCACCTCAGGGAAGGTGCCCTTGGAGAACACAATGAGCAAGCAGGTCTTGCCACAGGCACCATCACCAACAATCACGAGCTTTCGGCGGATTTCAGTCATTTTTTGTTTTTCTAGTGTGAGTAACATTGGGTGGGAGGACATCAAAAGAAGAGAAGTTAGTATCCATCAGCCCTTTTCTATTATTATTATTATTCAGAGTAAGAATGAAGATGGATGGAGGTTGTTGCCAGAATGGCAATAATCAAATAAATACGCACAAGGATGAGGGATGAAGGAAGAGGTGTAGGATGAATGTATATTAAGAGAGAGATAGATAGAGAGAGCGAGAGAGGCAAGATGGAGAGAAAGTGATGATGACGATGATGGCGGAGGGTATCAGGAGAAAGAAAGAAGAAGGGGCGAGTGAGAGAGAGAGTAGGGATGTGGAAAATAGTTTTTGATGGAGGATGTGATGATGCAAAAAGTAAAAAAAGAGAAGTGTGATGAGATGGCTATTTTCAGAGTGAGTGTCACTGAGAGTGTCCGTCCTTGTTTTTTTTCATTGTTGCGCCCTTTTTCTCACTCACTCTCTCTCGCTCTCTGAGCTTATGTGTGTGTGTGTCTGCCTGTATGGCCGTCTGTCTGTCCGTCTGTTTGCCTGCCTTCATGCCCAGTCCAGCCTCCCTTCCAGCACGCACTAATCCCGTCCACAATTCGGTGGGCTGTTCACGCTCATTTGTTTTTTTTTGCCTCCTTCTCTTTCTCACTGTGTGCGCGTGGAATCTTTGCTTGAGTCGTTGCTGCGCCACAATTTATCTCCCTGGGCACGTTTTCTTGCTTTGTTGCTTCGTTTCGTTGCCTTTTCCACGCTAATCGCGCGGCACATCACTTTCACCAAGCATTCACGTTTCCTTCTCTTTAAAACACATCTCATCTCCACCTTTGCCTCCATCCTTAATCACCTCTGACTTCTTTTTCTTCTTCTTAACAACATCTCACAATGGCATCTCTGTTCCAAGGGTAAACGAAACACTCGCTCTTTTTTTGATTCCAAAACAAAGCAACAAAACATGCATCAACTAAAACGCGAATCCATTGACTACATGCCTTAGATTCGGCTCCACACCTGCAGCATCAACAGGATCGAGCCTTTTTGGGGCCCCAACTGCTACAACTCTCCCAGCTACCAGCACTCCACTCTACCCCAACCTGACGACATCCATGGCAGCTTCTGCTCCAACAACCACCACGAGTTTATTCGGAACCGCACCAACTGCTCCACCTGCCACATTGGGCACATCGAGTTTGTTGAGCACGTCAAATTCGCAAACAGCCTCTGCAACCCTTTTGAATGCAGCCAGGAGCACTCTTAACGCCTCGTCGACAGCTCCAACAGTGTAAGTCTATTGATACCCTTTTATCATGCAAAAAGCAAAGAGTTTAACGTAGCTTCTCTGTCGCCGAATAGGCCATTGACCCCGGATACCATCGCTCTCTCGACAAAGTATACCGAACTCCCGGCCGACGCGAAAGGCGCCTTGGATCAATTCCAGTACGTGTTGACTTCTGTTTCCTTTGTCTTAAGACGGCCTCAAGATCCAAACCGGACAGAGGGCTAACGCGTTTGCATTCAAAATAGCACATTCCTCCAGACTCAAATCCATCTCTCCTCAGCATTGACCTCGCGGTCCTCAGACTCGCTCGACAAAATTTCAAAGAACACCGACGAGCTTTCCAAGGTAACAGCACGTTTTATTCATCTTATTCAGCCATATCGCGAACAAGGACAAGAGTGCTGACTATTAATCTTCATCGATTGTTCAAATAGCGACTTGCCACGCTCAAGGACGCCCTGGATCGGGACTCAAAGGCTGTTCAGGCGTTGCAGGACAGAGTGGGACAGGAACTGAAGCAAGCTGATTCGGCTGGACGGATCATTGAGGCATATGGCAACACTTCTCAGGCCAACTTCCTCTACGCTGGCAACAACTCGGCGGGACAGTAAGTTTGCTTTCGATACAAAGGTATGGATGTCAATATTTTTGGACCCGTATAGCTAACAGTTTGTTTCTTTATCGCAGATACTTTGAGGAGCAGTGCCAGACGTTCGAGAGCCAACTGCGCCAGTTCAGAACCACTATCGAGGTATGGATATTGAACGCGCAACATGACGTATGTTCGTTTATTTACTCTTAATTTTTATCTTTTCCATTAGGACATTGAACGACACTTGGCTTCCTTCAACACTCGCAACCCCCATGTCGCTCATGGTATGCTACTTTTTCAAGGTACTTTTGTAGCTGGCACCACTGTCCTTGACGTACTAACCGATTTCTGGTATCCTAATAGCTTTGACAGAGGTGTTGAGAAACCAGCACAATGGGTTCCTTGCGATTGCTGGACAGGTGGCGCTTCTTCACGATGAGATCAAGAGCAAGGAAAAGGCATACCTGATGTTCAGGCGCAAGTACTTTGATGATGAAGCCGATCCATTCCAGGCAGCCACCAAGCACCACAAAACCAACAACATGCACTCCTCACTCATGGATGGTCAGCAGTGTTTCAGAGAGTTTGCCAAACAATCTCTTCGACCCGCATCAGCACCACCAGCACCCACCCAAGGATTCGGTGTAAGCACAACACCCTTCGGGGCCTCGACTCTGGGTTCCTCACTTAAACCAGGCTTTGGCGTTAGCGCACCCGCATCGACCCCAGCGTTCTCTCTTACAGCACCAACCACCTCCACAGGGCCTAGTTTGTTTGGTGCCCCGGCTGCATCAACAGGTACTGGACTGTTTGGGGCTCCTGCCAGCACAGCTGGATCAAGCTTATTCGGTCCCCCCGCTGCTAGCAGCGCTCTCTTTGGTGCTCCATCTTCAGGAACTGGTCTCTTTGGAGCGCCAGCAGCAAGCACAGCGACACCCTTTGGAGCGTTCAAGAAGTAGGAGAGGGCACGTGAGAATAACTAGAGACGTGACGTGGACTCGAAGGACGGGTCAATGCTCATTCGCTTTTTTTTTCCCTTCATTTCGATATTCCTCTCTGTCCTTTGACTCCTTTCACCGTTCTCCATTGTGAGTATCATAATAAAAAGAAAAGAAAAGAAAAAGAAACAAAGCCAATCAATAACAACGGCACACATATATTGCTCAGAGCACGATAACAGCAACCACATAACACACGCGCAGAGAAAAAGAGAGTCTTTTCAAGTGGCTCACATGCGCTCCACGCGGATTCAGAAATAAATGTCCTGAATTGTATTTTATTTGGCTCTTTCTCTTTCTCTCTCTCTCTTTCTCTCCATTTCCTTAGCTCCTTCTCGTTCTTTCCTACTCTTACGCATAACCAAGGTCCATTTCCCATTCGGCATCATCTCGTACGACTTTTCTTGGCAGGAATATCCATCATCACATCCAGCACAAAACAAGGTACCACCACCGCAATGGGACACTGGACCACATCTGTGTTTCACTCTTGTGCCTGTCCTCACCAACACCATCCATTCTTTTTTTTAATTCTTCCTTTTCTTGCAAAAACAACCTAGCATTAAGAAATGTCTGCGACAGTACTAAGCGAAAGGCAGCGGGATGAACTGTGAGTGTCGTCTTTCTTCAAGTGCTTACGCATATCGTTAGTATGACATGTAGCCTGACCATGCTTTATGATCCTGTGTGGTTTGAAAAATTAGGCACAAAGCTATCCTGGATTACTTGAGCGCCAGTGGCTTCACAGAGTCTTACAAGGCACTGCGGACAGAGACCAAGAACGAGGACTTTACTCCGGGTCCAAAGCAGAAATCAACTGGCTTGCTTGAAAAGAAATGGACCTCTGTCATCCGACTTCAAAAAAAGGTATGTTTGGTTCTTTGGGAGAAGCTACAATACAAAAAACATGCAAGTTTTCTAGTTGAAAACTGGAAACGCTTCTTTAACACTTTATTTTCTTCACCTTTAAAGATTATGGACTTGGAAAACAAGATGGCAGCGATGCAGGAGGAGCTGAGCAATGCACCGGTGAGGAAGGTCACTAGTTCAGTAGACTGGATCCCACGGCCACCAGAGCGATGGACATTAACTGGTCACCGCAGCCCCATCACACGAGTCGCCTTCCATCCAGTCTTTTCGCTCATCGCTTCCGCATCAGAAGACACCACAATAAGAGTATACGACTATGAGACGGGAGAGTACGAACGCACTCTGAAGGGACACACTAAAGCCGTACAAGATCTCGCGTTCGATGCAAAAGGGAACCTGCTGGGTGAGGATGCTTTTCATTTGGAAGTTCTGTCCTCGTCCCAAAATATTTATCCTTCTACTCACACCTTTCATCTTGAACAGTGTCATGCTCAAATGATCTGAGCATCAAAATATGGGATCTGCAACAGGATTACAAGTGCATCAGAACACTTTTCGGCCACGATCACAGTGTTTCATCTGTTACTTTTCTTCCTTCGGGCGATATGATCGCATCTGCTTCTCGCGACAAAACCATTAAGCTGTGGGAGCTCGCCACAGGGTGAGTATCACTTTTCTTTGTTTCACAATCCTGAAGAAGTTTCGAAGCTGACCGTTTTTGTCTATGTCAACAATTTAGGTATTGCGTGAAGACGATTACAGGCCACTTGGAATGGGTGCGATATGTGCAGCCAAGCGAAGACGGAAAGCTTCTTGTCAGTTCCTCTAGTGATCAGGCACGCTTCATTTTTTTTTGTAGTGAGTGCAACTTCTTGGACAGGGTTGCTTTTATTAACGTGGTCACATAACCTTTTTCAATAGACTTCTCGTGTGTGGGATGTAGCAACGAACGAGTGCAAGAGTGAACTTCGAGGTCACGACAATGTTGTCGAGTGTTCGGTGTTTGCGCCCATCGTCTCGTACCCTTACATCAAGGAGCTTATTGGAATCGACGTAAGGACTCGTTGCTATCGACTGCAAGTTTAAAATATTGCTCTGAGTTAACCTCTCTTTTCTTGTTTTTGTTCTCAGCCAAAGGTCGCAGCAAAGGATCAGCCTCTTCCCGGTCAATACGTTGCAACAGGATCCAGAGACAAGACCATCAAACTCTGGGACGCAACAGGACAATGTATTCACACCTTGGTAGGTGTCAGCACATACTGTTCGTACTTGTTTGGCTTTCCTTTACTTGCTCTAAATTATGCTTCTCTTTTATAGATTGGACACGACAACTGGGTGCGTGGACTTGTATTCCATCCTTCTGGCAAGTTCTTGTTGAGCGCGTCGGATGACAAGACAATCAAGATTTGGGATTTGAAGGCAGGACGGTGCATGAAAACCCTGGAGGCCCATCAACATTTCGTCACCTGCATAGCCTTCAACACCACCACCCCTGTTGTTGCCACAGGTTCAGTGGATCAGGTTCGTCAATGGCTAAGCCAAGGGCAAACTTGCTTTTCAGGTCTCTGATTAACACAATATGTTTTCGTTTGCCTATTGAAACTAGACGCTGAAACTCTGGCAATGCAGATAAGCAAGTCCATAAGACACCCAACGAGCGAGCGTGTTCGATTCCACCGACGGGGATGCTCAAGAGAATGTAATAAAGGTCGTTCGAGTGAAAATAGAGCACGTTGTGTTGGTGGAGGCGCATGATTTTTTCTCTTCCTGTTGATCCAGGTCTTATTAAGGGTCCCTCCCCTACCTCGTCTCGCAGCCGCCGCTGCCGCCGCCAAAAAAAAAGGAAAAGACGCGCGTTTGCTTTGCCATTTTCACTCCTTTCACAATTCATCCTTCTCTTTTTACAGAGCCCTCCATCCTTCCACACACAAATGGCCACCAGTCACCAGGACATGACTTCGGTTGTTCTCAACCAACCCAACAATTCGGGTCTCCACATCTCCATGTAAATGGAACGAGAAGACGCATTCAAGCCGCAGCACAAGCAGTGGACTGCCAAGAGCTTTCAATTAATAACCATTGGCTAATGCTTCGCTTGTTTTGAATAGCCACCCTTTGACACTGCTGAATATCTCGGACCACTACACAAGAACTGTCATCCAAAAGACGGAGCCTGGTCCTGTCCATGGTAGGCGCACTCAGACAAAGATATGTTATATATTGGGGATGTCTCTTTTGACTAACTTCATTGTGTTCTTCCACAGTCATAGGAGCGTTGTTGGGTATCCAGACGGGACGTGAGATTGAGATCTTCAACTCGTACGAACTTCAGTTCAACACCCTGGCCGACGGCTCGATTCGAATTCATGACGAATACTTTGTCACTAAGCAGGAGCAATGTATGGAAGAGCTAGCAAAAAAAAAAGGTGACGACAGAGAATCAGTTAGCTCAATATACCCTTTTCACATCTTTTCCTCCAATACCAGTCCGTCAGGTGTTCCCGGCGTATGACTTCCTCGGTTGGTACACCACCGGCAGCAAGCCATCCATGATTGATGTTGACGTACTTCAACAGGTAAAGCGATATCACTTGATAATGCCACAAACCAAGACGACAATGCTAACATTGTTTGACTCTACTTCTTAGCTGATGGTTTTCAACGAAAGTCCATTGTTTTTGCAGCTGGATCCCAACGAGGTGTCAACGCCAGCCCGTGCCCTGCCCATCACAGTATACGAGTCGATCGTGGACATTGTCGACAACCAGCCGCAGCCCATGTTCATCAAGGCGGCCTACAAAGTCGAGACGGGTGAAGCCGAGCGAATTGCTGTTGACCATGTAGCACACGCCGCAACATACCAGGAAGGCGAAAGCTCACTTGTCTCGCATCTCTCGGGACAGCAGAACGCTATCAAGATGCTGGACACCCGTATCAAACTCATCCACGAATATCTCCAGGACTCGGTCCAAGGTAAAAACACTTCTCGCCATTTTCATCTGCTAGTGAATGTGAACGTTGACTCATGTTTCTTCTGATGACGTACGTACCTTTAGGTCATGTTCCCAAGGATCATGATTTGGAGCGTCAGATCTCGAGTCTCTGCAATCGTCTGCCCACTATCTCTGGCCAAGCCTTTGAACAGGAGTTTATGACGGTACGTAAGCTCAGTCGATTGCGCAACAACGAAAACAATCGAAGTTAACTTGGAAAGATACCTTGTTTTTTTCTGCAGGAGTACAACGACGTCCTTTTGACTTCCTACCTCGCCACAATCACCAAGGGAACCAACGCTATGAGCGAGGTAAGAGCCCCGATATACCCACACACGCATACACGCTTTGTAATATGTGCGTTTTGTTGGGATGGCGCTAACCTATATTTTGATGTATCTTTAGATGGTTGATAAATTTAATGTGGTTGCTTCACACAACGTTCATCCTGGCCACGGTCGCATGCGAAGGGGAATGATGGGCTAACTCTCTACCTCGAAAGCAAATAACAGTCCATCGTAGAGCGTCGAATAAACAAATAACGCTGACGAATAGGTCGTGGTGGCTTGGTCTTTATTTGTCACTTTTCGTAATTCACAAGTCTACACACAGCGACATAGGAGGTGGTCCCTTGGAACCAAATGCCAGGTTAGTGAACGACGCAAGTAAACGTGGGGTTGAACGACGACTATTTTTTTTTTTTTTTTTTTTTTTTTTTTTTTTGGCAAGCCCGCTAACTCATGTTATCTTTGCTGCATCAAATTTTGTGAATTATTCAATGCGAGATAAAAAGAGGCACGGGCAAATCCCACATGTAAACATGAGACCTTCTGAGGTAGAGTATTGACTCTACCGAGTTCGCCATGCCAAACTGCCTGCTTTTGGGCGAGACACGATTCATAGTGTCGGGACTTTGTTCACAGAAGCTACAGCGCCTTCGAACATTTTGTCCGCAGTATGAAAAAAAAAGAAGAGAAACACAGTGATTCTTGATGATATCATGCTGCTGCGAGCTGGAGCAGTAATAGTGGTATCGTCTCCATAAGCGTGTTCGCGTAGCCCATATTGATGGTCGACCTCGTCCATCTTGTTTATTATCCCTATGGACGCGATATATCCGTTTTCCCGACTGTTCTCTTGGGCCGAGGTCCTATGCTTTCCTGTGTCGCCATGAAGTCGGGGTTAGTAATCCGACCAAAGAGCAACTTGCCTACGGAAGGGGTGTAAGCGACCTGATCCAAATTCGAGGAAGATCCTCAATATCCATTGAAGAAGTTTCGTTATTCGCGATACAGGTCCTGGCGACCGTAGGCATGCCCAAGCTGCTCGTCTGTTCAAGTATATAAAACAGGCTTGAAGAAAGTTGATCTCGCCTAGACGTATCCGTGCGGAACAGGTACAAGACTCTTTCGTTAACGTTCCTTGTCATTAAGATCTCAAAGCCAGACCTATGCTTCTGCTTGCTGTACTCTTGACTGCGAACAAAGTGTACGATTGCCGAGCTTGGACTGTACAACCAGGGTCTAATGAGTGAGTCGAGTGCATGTCGATCCTACGAACATGAACTTGACTTGCGTCACTAAACTCTCAGGGAACCAGACGTTGCTTTGGCAGACCATCAATCAAACTGGCCGATTTCACTTCCCCATGCCTGTTTGACAATGGCTTACTGCTTCAGTACATTTATTTTCGGCATCTTTGCCACGCCTGGACAGTATTGAGTCCTTCACCTCTAGCAAGATTTTCCTTACTCCTGCAGCTGTGGTCTGGAAGTACCTGAGCGTATATTTCCTCTTCTTTGTTGAGCCAGCAGCAATGATGATCTCGGAGATCATGTCTTCCAGATCGGCTTCAAGATCCTGAAGCTTCTGTTCTTGTTCTTCTCGCTGGCTATTTTTTTCTGTTCCGCCTTTTCTGCCCTTTGCCTATGAAGCAGAAGGAGGATTGCTAGTGGAAGGGTTTGCTCCAAAGACGGTGGAAGTGTTAAATCTGGTGAAGGATCAAAATCATTCTTTTCGGCCTGTACTTGTAAGTGGTCAATTCCGTAACGCTCTCCTTGGTAAGAAATCTTCATGCCCTTATAGACCTTTGCGATTAAATACATATGTTTGCACGGCGCTTGATGTTGAGCATAATAGTTGCAGTGACAGGCAGCGATGATCGTAAATCCTTCGTCTGTACGGACGTCATACGTGTCGCAGGTTACTCTATTGACAGTCACAACTTTGTCTACAGCAGCGAAGGACTGGACCTTGAACTAGATAAAATGGAAATGTTAATAAGATGCCGTCGAGACCCTTGTCCAGGGCCTTGGAGACCGGCGATATGGATACCAGTAATATACCTTTTGTTCGTCTGCATTTGGTATGACCATAGTTATGGGATGGGAGAGCGATGCCCTTTGAGGTGGAACGTCCTGCACCCAGTACGTCATCGTACCGCCGCAAGGCGTAGAAGTCGATACTGAGCGCTTGACCCACAGCAATTATTGGGTAGCTTTTGCTGATGTCCAACCCTTTGGCTTCAAGATTATGCAGGATGGCGGCATTATGCCGGACGGATTTTTTCTGTTGCTTTTCGCATACAGCCCGGGTCGCCGTCGTTGCCTTGAATTCAAAGATTGCCACCTCGTGCCGCCACTTGTCATCAAAGCGAATCTGCATCGACATATCGACTTTTCGACTGCATGCAGTTGACGAAGTTGATCCATACTTGCTCTCTGCCTTCTGCCGCGCTTGAGTACCTGCTTTGGAGACCAATTAGCCTCTACATGAAAACGAGAGCACACTACAATTAAATATCATCAACTGCCCTTGGCTATGAGTTCGCAGTGACTGCACAGTTGACGCAAACATGCACACTTACGGAACAGCTCGGAAAGAAGTATCAAACAGCAGGATATTAAAGAGGGTGCACCAGCTCGACACAAAAACATGCTCGGACTTCGGTGATGCAAACAGATCCAGCTCAATCTATAAATGTAATTGCGAGACGATTTGTAGAATGGTGTACTTGGCATTCTCCTCTTCTGCCTCCAATAATAGAGTCCATACTCGTCTCTTGAGTGACTGGAGCTGGGGTTTGCGTCTGTTATTCGAGCTGCTGGTGTTGGTGGTGGTGGAGGGATACAGGGTCTTCAACAGGTCCTCCATCAGGGCTTTGATGCACTGACAGTCTGCCGAGATCGGGTCCAACGGTGGAAGGCGAGACCCTTGTGAAAACTTCTTGGAAATAGAGAACATCCTGCCAGACAAGGCTACAGTATTGATGATGCTAGACAACGAACGCTAAGGACAACAAAGAAAAAAAGATTAAAAATGAAAAATGCATGCGGGTCAGAGAGGCCACTTGGTTGCCCTGCAATACTGTATCCATCACCAAATAAAAGCTCGACTTACAGGACATCCTTTTGGCAACAACTGGGCCTGGTTGGCCAAGCTCCTTGAGAGCCTCAGAGTACATTTCCCGCAGTACACCATGGAGATTAATGGGTATCGACGAGGGCAACACCGCGTGCTGGCATTGGGCCTACAGTGGAAAGATGACCGAGAGCTTTAGCGTGGTAACTCACAAGATCACAATCAACGAACGAAAACGACGAAAAATGTACTTCACATACTGACTTTGAACACATGATATCAGCGGGTGAAACAGACGTGTTTTTGACGAACGCCATAACGCAATACACGGTTCTGTCAAAAAATTCAGATAAATAAGTGGCCGTTAGTGCTCCGCGAGCAACAAGCAACTTCGTGCTATATACTGTTGACTCGATATCTAGAGATGCAGCATCTGTATTTACCATCTGTTCCTGTATCGGTGTCAAAATCGCTTGTTCATATCCTCATACTGTTCACCTTCAGAAACTGCTAGATAAAACCAAGATTAAAAATCATGTCATGAATCAGAAGGAATACTCCATTAGCGCAAAGAGATTAAAAAGAGAAATAGGATGTGTCATTATCGATCGACACAATATTTGCGGACAACGCCTTTGATGCTGCCAAAGAGGCTGTCGTCGACGCATTATCCTTTTTCAAAACGCTAACGCTTTGCACTGACTCGTTGAGTGACGCTTCTTGCACAAGTACTGCCGTCTTCTTTGCCGTTGCTGCGCTACTGGCGTCAAGCTCCTGTTGGGCTTGGTCGACTGAAAACTGTTGTATCCAAGACGTCCAGAAATCACGCAAGCGGTTCTTCGTGAATGTGTCGTGTGTGCTCCGGAGCACTTGACGACGCCTTGCACCGAGTTCAGAGGATGTCAGTAGTTCCGCATAGTCAGCGAGTGCACCGCTCAGGTTCATAAGCGCAAAGTTCTTGACGAACAACGGGAAGCTGACTTGTTCGAACTTTCGACCATCCACGGCTTTCCTATCTTCCTTTGCCCACACAAAGAATGTATTCATTGTAGTTATCAAATGATAATAATACAAATGGGCACAAAGCTGTTAATAAAGTTATCTCTTCCTAGTACCACATATCTTCACCCAGTTGTGTGGCGAAAGAAAGAACAGAGGTAGCTTCAGTGCAGCATTCCCGGCCACCAACTTGGGCGGCCACGCCAAACAACATTGTCACGACTACCTCCCGAGATCGGCATGGAGAGAGTCAAGTCGTACCCATGCTGGACCTTGAGATACCAACCCGCTTTAGTTGACAATGAGCTCTGTTCGTCCCTCGTCATGGATGCTGATGATCCGCCAGCAAGAGGAACTGCCACTCATTGGGTTAGTTAGAACGGCTCACTACATGACCAATCCTATTGCGGCCACCTTTCCGATCAGCATGGAGAGCGTCAACCCGTATCCACACTGAACCTAGAGGAGGCCAAGTCGCATTGACAGGACGTTTATGTATCGGCGATGGGTGGAAGGAGTCCTTTACCCCCAACAAATCAATCTGTCGATGGTGCAATTGATAATGAGAGAAGGAGTATGTGGATTATGTGAAAGCATGAGTTATATGGCCTTTGAAGCAAGACACAGAAATTCAGACGCATTTCTTTAACGATGACATCACACAGTCCAATAGGATGGCAGTTGAGCGTCAGCCTCGTTTGTTAGGGTCATGTGCAGCATGCAGGAGAAAAGGGCGTGAGAATGATGGCAAAAGGTGTGACGAATAGTGGTATGTTGTCACAGAGAAGTACATCTCTGTCTTGATTTCTCATGAAAAGAATTAATTTCGATCACGTAACATGTGGATTACCTCCCTTTGATTGTTTAGCCCATAGTATACATATAGTCAACGATCCATAGTCTGAAGTTAGCTTTCAATATAACAAGAATTCTTGTTCCAGATCCATACCTAACTTTCTCTTATGAGTATTGGCAGCATTGTGCCACCAACGTCTAATTGAACATTCAGATATAGATTCAAGAGGCGATCATAATTGAACGTTCAGATATATAAATTTCAAGACGGTCGCAATATGGACAGCTGAGGTCGGAGGTAAAAATCCAACACTAGTCAAAAAAATGTCAGTCTAACGTCTGTACGCTGGTCGATATTCGTACTCTTTACACATCCCATGTTGGAAAAGGAGGTTTAATATGGGTGTGAGATTATCTTCGTGGCAAGTTTTCTGTTTCCGTTTTCACTTTTTGCACATAATTCACTAAAGGACGGTCAGAGGAACCAAGAGGCTAGGAGGGACTCGACAAGCTTGCAGGGGAAATTTTTGGGAAGGAGAAAAAAGTCTGTTAACCAACCTGGCTCCAGCTGGTGCCTGTTTGAGTGCCTTCGTTGACAAAAACAGATAAGTTGAAAATATATTTAGGTTCGCATGGGAATCCCACAGGGATTTGAGATTTAGCGGTTCACGCCGGGCGTGAGTGTATCTTTCTCGTCTGCTGATGGCACCAGCATGTTTTCTTAATGCTCACTTGCTCTCTAAATTCGCTTACAGTCGATGTGGGGCAACAAAAGTGCATACTGCCTCCACGGTATCATGGATATGCCGACATGGATGCAACAGAAACGTGAAATATGTGTTTTTTAAAGACATGGAATTAATCTCACGGCTGTGAGAATAGGAAGCTCACATCCGATGTCAGATTATCCCCTCCCTGCAAAAAATGATTAAATCTCACAATCGTAAGATTGAGAGGGTTTACATCCGTGTGAGACTATTGTATTCCTTTTTTCTTCGTAAGCGAGATGAAGTAGTAACAAAAAAAGACAGTTTACTGCGAAAAGATAGGTAACTATTGAGGAAAGTTGCGGCTAAGGGTGGGTGCGGTAAACTTAGCGCTAGGCAATGTGAGAAGCTTCTTGTTGCAATCACTGACTCTAAACTACAAATTCCTTGGGTGGGCCATGGCAGGTCGGGTTGGTGCATGGGCATACTCTACTTCACATACCTTGCCAGTAGTCGGTGCAACGTACCTCGGCGTTACTATTACAGGTGCAGTCGCCTTTGTCACGGCTATAGCAAGCCGCAAATATACCGTTGTCTATACATTTCAGATCCCAAGTGTAACGGACCAACTTGACTGAAGATGAACCATTAACAGGGAGCTTCGAGCCATCAAGACAATGATGACATGGCAACAAGGAAGGGAGCGATCAAAATTTGGCTTGGTTTTAACTGTATGATATTGGCAAATATATTGTAAGGGTTGTTTCCATGGTTCTCTCATTTGCCGCACGATGACAACAAAACATACCTGCTTTTTGCTTCGGCGCTAGCATGCCAAAAATTGTTATCAATTTTTGCACTTTGTACTCTGCCCTCGAAAATAGGCTCCAAAGCCCAACAGTTGGTCACGAACGCAACTCGCCCTCGAGTTGTATGCACCTAACTGCCCTCTCGTCTCAGATTCACTTTTCGATCCTTCAGCACTCACATGCGCCATCACTTGCTGTAGCCATAGATATTTATCTCCAATACCCTTGCAATCATGGCACGCAATGACTTGAACTGTTAGGTAAAAGGTACATAATAGAGTTGGGCTGTTCGGCAATAGGTACACAGTCGAGTTAGACTGTAGGGTCAACTAGTAGTCTTCTGCTGTTAGCGTAGTTAATCCCGTCTTTCATCCATTGAGATTTGGGTTATTTTGTCAGAATGTTAATATCTAATACTGTGGAATCAAAATCTTCACCTTTCTTACAGCCATCGCTGCCGATGATCGACTCCCTCGACAAGCACTGTCACGACTGCCTTGAACGAGACTGAACAGCAGTAGCGTATTTGGGTAGGCGAAAACACGCTTACTGCCTCAACCTCCCACTGCTTTTTGTTCCAAGAGCGTTGACGTTGTTCAGCTGCGAGAGTGCGCACACACACTGAGACCAAAGACCCAAGTGGTGCAGTAACACTTCTCTTAGCCAGCACTGCTCCATAATAAAGCGACTGGAAGGATCCAGAAGGCAAGTGAGAGAAAACACGATTTATGACAGTCTGAATGGAAATCCAAACTCTTCACCATGTACGAGACACCTCTGTTGTCACTAGAAAACACACTACCTATGTTTCCTATCTTATAGGAAGTGTGATAAACAACGCCAGCTCGATAGGGAGTACCTAAGAAAGGCGTGGATAGGATGCATAGACATAGAAATGAAATAGGCGTAATAGACAAGACTCAGCGAGGTACGAGCGAGTAAGCTGGAAAGAAAAGTGGGGATGGCTGTATTGAAGGGTTACAAAGGTCTTAATTAATTTTGACACAGAAGGCGGCCATGTGCTGGAAGAGCAAAACTTCAATGATGTGTCATCTTCCTTGTACTGTTATTTCAGTTAAGAGCTGAATACAACGGGTCCAACTTCCCTCTTCTAAGTCTGAGTCTAGCGGCCACAGTCTTCGTTGTTGCAATAAACTTCAACTACACTGACAGCTTCTTCTGCCTCTTGCTGATGCTTTCATTCAACCCTGACACGTTCTGTATATGACGTATAGCAAGAAAACATCGTCGCCACACATCAAGAGTGAATAGACCTAGTGATTCTCATCGGCTCACCGACGTTCTTGAGCCGATTCGACTCTGATTCGGCTTGACTATAATTCGACTCTATCTATCTTTCATAGAGATCGACTCGGCTCGACTCATGAAATATGACTATGGAAACACAATAGCCACCCTCCTTAATAAAAAAACCCGATTCCGATATCAATGTTAATAACCGATGCCAACTTCTCCCTATTTTCTGATTGGACGAAAAGTGACAGAAATCGATTCAAGACCCTTTACAAAGGTATTCAGGTTTTTTCGCAGTGATTACTGTTCGCATTAAAAAAGGAGTAACCAGAAGTTGGTGTCACACACCAAAAACACACCAAAAACACACCTCATGCCAACGTCGTGTAATTTAATGGCAATGCATTCAGTGGCTAGTTCGAGGCAAATAACCCTTCCTCGGTGATGGGTTGTGTGTCCATGCTGGGCTTAACGAGGATGACAACTCTCTGAGGAAACCTTTGCGCTTGACCTGCTACTTTTCACCTTGGGATGAGCGGGTGCTGCTCATTTGATTGGGAAGTAAGACTGATGGTGATATCAACATCCTTGCTTGGCTCTAGTCTTCCCAGCTCATGACCCTTATGCAGTCCTCTTTGAGATGAAAGAATTCTGTTGTAGTCCAAAACTTGGCCTCGTTGACAACTTTTGTGAGTAAGAGTCGCTTGGAGCTTCGTTTGATATCCTGTCTGCATCCCACGCAAGTTGGCACCCTACCCATCGATCCAACCTCACCTATTGAAAGCCCCATTGGATATTGTGGCTTCCGTCTATGCTAGAACAGGCTGGTATGTATCATCCTCTGGGCCGTCGCCACCTTGTTTCACTGTTGCCACACATGCACCCGCCCACGTAGACCAGCTCTCCGCCATATCAAAAATTAAATGGTGTTGGCGTGAGGTGTGTGTGTGTGTTTGGTGTGTTTTTGGTGTGTTTTTATTTGTATAGGTGAATGTCTCACCCAGATTTTGATGTGTCCTGCCTTGGTGTGTATTTGGTGTACACACACCAAATTCATATTACCCTTAAAAAAGAGGCACGTTTTCTTTTTGTTGGTCCCATCACCTCTCTTTCTCACAATGACCAAGAGGCACCACTATCGCAATCCCAAACGCATAAGACTGTCCTTCCGCCTGAGAGATATCAAGACGCTCGACAATCTCCTCCAGTGCTTTTTTATTGGGACGGATGACGTTTGAGCTTCTGGTCAACTTCCTCTGCATAGAAAATGTTGACCTAGTCTGTTGCTGAGCAGGTCAAAAGTCGATTTTTATATAATTTTTCACTTTTTGACCTGCTGGTTAACATGCACGGATAGGCACGGTAACTATGACTTTGGAGGCATTTTCTTTCTTGTTTTTATAATAAAACCTATTGGACACTCTTGCTATAAGCATCGAAGTACGCAAATTGAGACTTGCTCCAGATGCCAGTATGGCAGTAACTACTTGGATTTAGTCGAGATACGGTCATAGATTTGGACCGAACAGAATGAATGGAGAGAAAAAAATGCGTCTGATTGCCTAGCTGGCTATGGCACTTGATAATAGGAAATCAAAAGACACCGCGTGCATGCTTTACAGTGTGCAAGAGCACTAGAAGGTGTATGATAGCTGTAAATGCTGGCAAAGACATAAATGGACACCAAGAGAGCCTCCCCCATTCGAGATCTGAGACCCTCCGGTCACTTTAGAATTCGTCAGATCGCTTTATTCACCTGCACTAATTTTTTACTCTCTTAAGGGTGTCTTGATTTCAGTGTCGTGTCCTTTACACGCGTCTCCTGAAACTGATTTGTACACGTTTGGGGACCCATTAAAGCCAACAACCCGTGACCTATTTTCATTCCCTAATCGCATGCTCGTCTGCCCTTTTCCAGTGCATATAGCTTCCATCCCCTTTCTTCCTCCCGTCACCTCTTGCCGCTCGTGACCGATCTCGTTTCTCTTTTTTTTCTTTCATCATGATTGTTGCTTTGTCCTTCTTTTCTTCCTCTTCCCTCTTCTCACCTTCGCCCTTGAGTTTTCAACCAATAAGGCACTTTTACTTGAGACGAACAATATGACATTTACGAAATAATACCTACTGAGCCTACGGAAAGGAGGATTAAAGGAGGAGGAGGAGTGGAGGAAGGGTGAAAGAGAAGCACTTTCAGACAAATTCGACGCTCTTAAAAATATCATGTCTGCCGGTGTAGGTTTCACCAGATTTGACAACAACGGAATCTCCGCCACAACTAGCATCGACATAGGCCGTGGCGTCAACGTAACAGCGATTGATAATTTTATACGCTTGGAATTCAAAATCGAAACACCCGCCTTCTTTGGGATCGGAGACGGTTTTCGACTCATTCTTCTGAGCGCTGCTGTAGGTGAAGGTGCACTTCAGGGCCAACGCTTGGCAGACGAAGACCAATGCAATGAGCGCAGTGACATTCAATCGGAATGAGGTGCTAACGAACATGTTGCTGGATGAAAGTAGGTATGTGAGGATATATTAGTTTTGATTTTTTTCCAACCTGGAACATTGGCTTTTTGGATAGCAAAGCGACTTGTATTCTTCATGACTCACACGCCATTTTTCAAACGTTACCTAAGAAGTCGGGGAGACAAGTGAGTCAGAGAGTAAGGTAAGGACGAAATTGATACTTGGTTGGAATGAAAACAAAAACAATAAAAGGAAAAAAGGATAAAATACGACCTAAAATGCGTGGCATAAATAGTGTACTCTCTCCCTTTCCTTGGTGGACTACAGAACAAAAAAGAGGAGCGAAGGAAAGTCGACAGTGACGATGGAAAAAAAGAGAAGAGAGCTCAGTCGCAGGCGGAAGAAGTGGCGGGAGAAAAGAAAGGGGGCGGAAGGTATAGCATGCATGTTGGGAAAGGGCAAACGAGTATGTGATTAGGAAATGAAAGTAGGTCACTGGTTATTGGCTTTAACGGGTCCCCAAACGAGTACAAATCAGTTTCAGGAGACGCGTATAAAGGACATGACACTGAAATCAAGACAGAGCAAAAAATTAGTGCAGGTGAACCACGAATTCTAAAGGAGGCCGACATCGAAGGATCCAAAAACAACGGCGCTATGAACGCTTGGCTACCACAAGCCAGTTATCCTATCCCTTCGTCTTTTCACTTCCCCCCTCCCTTTTTTTCCCATTTTCCCATCTCTTGATCTTCTCACTTCCCTATTCTTTTGATTTTCTTCACACCCGATGTTGGTTTCCAGCACCTTCGTCATTTCAAAAGCATTCGTACAGTCATGAGCGTCGTCGGTTTACAGTCGGTTCCACCCTTATTCCTGGATTTGCTCGCTTAAAGCATATCCCTCCCTTTGCTTTGTACATTGCTTGGTGCCCAGTAGAGGGGTCAATGTGTAAAAGCAATAAGCGCCGCGCAAAGTGTTCTTCCATTTGCTTTGTACATTTTTTGCTGCTAAGTAGATGGATCAATGTGTAAAAACAATAAACGCCGCGCAAAGTGTTCTTCCATTTGCTTTGTACATTTTTTGCTGCTAAGTAGATGGATCAATGTGTAAAAACAATAAACGCCGCGCAAAGCGTTCCTCCATTTGCTTTGTACATTGCTTGGTGCTCAGTAGACGGATCAATGTGTAAAAGCAATAAGCGCCGCGCAAAGTGTTCTTCCATTTGCTTTGTACATTGCTTGGTGCTCAGTAGAGGGATCAATGTGTAAAAATAATAACGCCGCTCAAAGTGTTCCTCCATTTTCTATGCACATTGCTTGGTGCCCAGTAGAAGGATCAGTGTGTAAAAATAATTAACGCCGCGTAAAGTGTTCCTCCATTTGCTTTGTACATTGCTTGGTGCCCGGTAGAGGGATCAATATATAAAAGCAATAAACGCCGTGCAAAGTGTTCCTATACAGTTACCTGGGCTTTCTATAAATGTAGCATCTTCCACTCTCCTTGTCACTCCCATCTTTCTCTTCAACTCTCTTCACTGTCCAACAAGGCAAGCAACTCTCCAGAATCCCATGCCTTCGGAATGTCTGCGCTTGGTGTATTTTCATGTCATTCTCACATGCACGTATCTCGTTTTTCAAATTGCTGCGCATAATAGACTTGGAACTTCAACATGCTTGCTTCAAAGTACCTCGCTACGATCGGTTTCCTTATTTTTTTCATTTCTCCAGCTTTGGCGGCTCCTGGTGGTCGCTCAGAACTGCCAACTAAGTCCCAGGAAGCAAGTGCTGGAGACAAGCCTGCACCTTCTACCGGCAGTGAATTCGCCTCTGCATTCTGTCGTCAATGCTCTTTTCCTTGCAGCGCCTATTGCTGTCCTGATAATGCACGCTATTGTGTCTACAGTGGCGGAAATTGCTACTGTGCTTTCTGAAGACACCGTGTGCAAAGTCGCAATTATTCAATATGTGTATTTTAGTGAATCATTTTTAACTACTTTATTAAACCCATTGCTATAATCGTATCGGGCAAATGCAATAGCCAAGAGGAGTAAGCTGCGGGGGACAGTGTGGAGCCAGTTAATGTAAAACAAGGATGGGAATGGTTTGTTAGTCTGGCGAAATCTAGTCTTCTCATGGTGTGGGTTCCAACACCTTGCCAGGACCGTATTCCCTGAGGCTAGAAAAAGTAGGCTAAGTCTCTACTTTTTCTCAAAGGAAAAAAGAAGTGTAATTCGAGTTGGGAAAATACGGGATTGTCCGGATGAAAGTCACAATATGTTGGAAGGTGTAGTCGCTAGGCTTGAGAGTCCTTTGCAACACAGGTAACAGCAACATAAAACGAGAGGAAAGAAAAGAAGAAAAGAAAGCGAAAGAAACAAGGGTGTTGTGGATAGGGTATGAATTGTCTGTCACCTGCTCGTTGGCGGACCTTGCATGCTCTCTTGACCGGAGCTGACCAAGAGAGACTTCTTTTTTCACTCTGTAACAATAACAAAAATCGTTGGTGATTCAATGAAAAGAGTTTTCGACAACGGAGAACCATTCCTTAAATTAATGCTTAGTCTTTGAGAATTGAAATGTCATTTCCAAAAGACAGACCAACAATTTCAATGGTAACAGGTCACTCAAATGTTGAACACAAATTGCTTTGAAAATGAACCGAATATCAGCGGACAGGTGTCACGAACAGCCTTACATGTAATGAACAATCCTAGGTTACCTCGCCTATGGTCTGACCGCGTCCTGTCTGCAAATCAATCGGATCTAACTCGTCTCCAATCTAGTTCCGTCACGATCCCGTTCTGTTCCTACCACCTGGATCAAGTCCCCTGTTTTCTATGAATCCAGAAACACTACTCATGCTCAGTGGGATAAGTAGATTGAGATGGTTGGATGGTTGGATGTTTGACAGGTGATATGTGATATCAACTGCGGAATTGAGGAAGTGGTGCCAAAAAATTTACCTAAGGGATCATGCTATTACTCCATCATCTAGTGGAATTGCTCCATCAGTTGTTGCAGTTATTTTTTCAGATTGTGTTTGGGGCTGGTATTCTGGACCGAAATTTATCATGGCCGCTAATACCCCACAAAGCCAACATTGAGTGAGTCATTCTATCTAGTCTCTGACATGGTTGTTTGTTAGAATATATGTACCGACTGCAACAGTTTTCACGAGAACTTGTTTGTTGTCAATTGGGAGAGTACAAATTACCCAAACGCGTCACATATTCAAGGAAATTAATTTTTCGGGTCTCATATAATCCAGGAATATCGATGGAATATAATGGTGAGCGCTATTGCGTTTCTGTGGTGTCTTGTGTGTTTTTCTGGATCATAGCGAGTATATAGCTTGGATTATATATTCCCTTGTGTTTTGGTGTAAAAAAATACACCAAAACACAAGGGAATATGTAATCCGGTTTGGGGTGGTCACCACCTCTGGGTCATGTGGAGAATTTTTTTTTTGATATTTGGCGGCAGCAGACAAAGTTATTTTCTCCTTCTCTCTCTGCCTCTGTACCTCGCATGACCTACTTTGAGGACCTGCGTTGGCGGGCCATTGACCTTTATGCCATGCATGGCCTTGAACTGAACATGGTGTCGGAAGTCCTTGGAGTTTCGACATCGACCATAAAGAGTGGACCAGTAAGCAATTTTTTTCTACTCCTTTTTGGTCTCTTATTGATATTCAAGTTCAAAGTCCATAACAATATATTCAGCACTGTTCAATACGGCAGGCAATGAAAAAGAGAAAAAGGAAAAGAAAAGAAAGGCAGAGTGAAGTAGAAGCTCGAGACACACCAAAACCGGGGGGGGGGGGGAGCAGAATCAATTGGATCAAAACAAGAATATAAAATGAGTTGCCGAAAAAATGTGTGTACACACCTTTTACACACCTGTAGGTTGCATTTGTTTCTCGCCCAAAATACAAAATTCTTTCAACCCGAAGATATATTCATAGCAAGGCTAATACACAAGAAATTACAATCGCATGGTTAGCCCAGAGAGATACACTGTTTGTGCTTCGCCCTATCCAGAGTCCGAATTTTAACTTGAAATCTTCATCACTTTGCCCAATCCAGAAACTCTCGTACTAAGCTCAATTACTATTGCAACAACATTTTATCAGTAGGGTAAAACTAACCTGTCTCACGACGGTCTGAACCCAGCTCACGTTCCTTATTGTGGGTAAACAATCCAACGCTTACTGAATTCTGCTTCAGTATGATAGGAAGAGCCGACATCAAAGGATCAAAAAGAAACGTCACTGTATCCCTCCTCTGTCTCTCTGCTCTTGATATTTTATGAATCCCTCCTTTCACTCATGCCCTTGATCTTTTTTATGCATCCCTCCTCTTTCACTCATGCTCTTGATCTTTTTTATGTATCCCTCCTCTTTCACTCAAGCTCTTGATCTTTTTTATGCATCCCTCGTCCGTCACTTATCCATTGATCTAGTCTATCAATGGTGTATCCCTCCTTTTTTTTTGCATCTCCTTTGTTGTTACAAGTCTCCCCTACCTCAGTCAGCTCCTGGCCTCTTGTACTGTTCTTGCCTTAACTGGTAGAGTGATTTGAATCCTCTCTCCAAATGGCGCTCAATGACTCACCATATCGATCCTCGTCATATAAAGAGAGGGATCGTGATGGTCATCCCGCACCAGCACACATCTGATCCTACCTCAAGAATCAAGACTCATCGACTCCCTCATCGCTTAAAGCAACTCCCAGCAAAGCTATCACAAGCACCATCACAAAGCTCTCGAAAGAACAATCACTGGGAACTCACAAGACCTGCACAACCTGACTAGTGTCTCGTAAGGCAAAATGCCAGGACTATTATGGTTGTACTTTAGATCCACAGAATTTGCTATCCTCAGCTCACTTGTCCGAAATCATGATCCATTAGACAAACGCAGTGGATAACTTGGAACGACCTGAGGAACACCCGCAAGATCGTCTCAGAACCCTGGCAATATCTAGCCCGTTTATGAGCATGTATACAATGCGTCCTACAATGCATCTGTTAATGGTGCTCATCATGGCATTGCTCATGGTTAGCAGCTGTGCCGCCCTTTGTTGCTGTGGGGATCCCTATGCTTGCTTCTGCTCTGCTGGCAGTGAACAGGGATGCACATCATGCTGCACCACTTGCACGAGCCATGGTATATATCTCACTGTATGTCTGTAACGCATCAAGCTCCCTCTGGTTTTACCATAAATTTATCTCTGCCGATTTCGATCCACTTTGAATTCAACCGAACAACAGTTAACCTCGCCCGAGCATCGCTTTAACCTTGCAATCCTTGCCATACCTCAACCTAGTCGTTATATCTTGTTTTGTATCTGGTAACTGATAATAAACCACATCCTACCCTTTGATAAAAAAATGAAAAACTCAATGGTAGACACACAACATATCACCCCATATCGAAAACTCACCAATCGTGCCCTATCCACCCACTCCTCCTCTCAAAATGCAACAGAACCACATCAGGTATCAACTGCACTATCCCTCTCGTGCCGCCGCAGCCAAGCTCTCCTCTTACTTGTTAGCATGATCATCTACCCTCTTATCGCATACAAATGGGATCATCTACCTGGATTACTGATGAACGTACTCTCTGCCTCCTTAGGTCTTCAAGCACTTGGCCATGGCTCCCACTCATCTCACTCATCCCCACCACGCCTTTCATTCTTACTCCCCTCTCCCACATACACACACCTCTGACATGTCCTCCGTATCCTCCAAGATTAATGAGACTAAAGTTTGAGAACACAACAAACTTGTGCCTTGGGCCGGCGTGCTGTTTGGCTGCTGGAGATCTGAAATTAGCAATCAAAAAGCAGTCAAACAACTTTCTTTTTGGAGCGAGTTAAGCTCACGCGGATGTAAAAACCTTAAACTTACAGATGTGACTTTTTTGGGATTTTGGCTGTGAGGGGTTAATTTCACGGGGGACGTGTGATTCCTTATTTTCACATCACCGTGTGATTAACAGTTTTTTTAGGGTGTAGAATACGCCCTCAAACCTAGGGTTGTCCTGGCTTGTTTCGTTTGACAATATCTACTTTACGGAAAAAGATAGTCTCACACCGATATAAATTCCCTATTCTGACAGACGTGAGATTAAAGTTCATTTTTGCTGTGTGTGGGATATTCTTACATGGGGGTGTGCAGTAACTAGTTACACACACTTCTGTTTCTCACTATTACTATCTCCATATCCGTGCATTATTGGTGCCGAGGAGGTGGTTTGTAGTCCTGATGTTGTTGCATTGACTTCCAGCCAGTTTAGGTGCAAAGGTTTACACTATTTGTTGGCAACCATACTGAACAATTGTTCAGTTGGCCCATTCGCCATTTTTGATTTTATTTTGGCATTTGCATTTGTTTTTGGGTTTGCGAGTTGGAATTTTTAGTTATTAGCAGAGGGGAGAGAGTGAAACAGGGCCGAGGGATCCCATTTCCACTCACCCTTCTTGCTCATCTTCCTTGATGAGACCCACAATGCTGACTATTCCAGCCTCTGTCCCTCGGAAAGTTTGCTAAACACATCCCAACCACATCTTTGACAAGATATCCGGCATGGACAAGAAGGCAGTGGTTTCATAAAGAAGATCCCCCTATGAGCATGGGAGGGGGTATACAAAAACAAAAAAATCGTTGAAAGCGGCAAGTGTACTTTGGCCAAATTGTCTCGTACCAAAGGAGAGAAATTAATGCTTGCTACGCTGGTCCTGGAGCCTACCACAGTAGTTATGATGGTGCGTGGATGATGTGGTGATGATTTTTCCATGTTCAAATTGAAGGAATTTTCCCTGTTCCTGAATTTGTGATTGCATTTTGGTATGAAGATAGTGGCAGTGCAACCTCGAAGACGAAAGCAATGACAGTGAGCCAGGCAGACAATGTGATTGCTTTGGGGATGCAGAAAAGCAAAAAAAGGGAAGCGAATAAAGTATTGTCAAACAAAACAAGCCCAGGAAACCCCAAGGTTTGGGGGCATATTCTACACCCTAAAAAAACTGTTAATCACACGGTGATGTGAAAATAAGGAATCACACGTCCCCCGTGAAATTAACCCCTCACAGCCAAAACCCCAAAAAAGTCACATCTGTGAGTTTAAGGTTTTTACATCCGCGTGAGCTTAACTCGCTCCTTGTTTATTTTAAGCCTGGCTTAAGACCTAGTCTCGCACGGGTGTTGTCCCTAGTGTTGTACTTTGATGTTATCCATTAATATGCATCATCTTTTCCCAACCATTACTCACGCCCATGCGTGCTCTCATGCCCCATTTATCTTTTTCATGTGCTGTTCAAGGCCATCTAGACTCAAAACAAAATCGTAGAACTTAGAAACCTTAAAAAAGAGCAAGACACAAACAACCCATTTTTTCGCATATGGAGTGTACATGGTGTCAACAGCAGGGCTCTCCATCATCCAGATTTTTTTTTTCTGAATTGCAGCAGGCCAGTGACACCATTCTCGCAGCGGAGAAAAGACTTACCCATGAGAGCACGAACTATAGTTGGGCCGTAGCATACATTTTCCTGGAGGAATTCCTCAACGCTCGTCTTGGACTGGTGTCACTCTGAACAAATCTTGGAAGATAGAAACCTTAAAAAAGAGGAAGATCCAAAAAACCCATTTTTTCGCGTATGAAATGTACATGGTGTCAACAGCAGGGCACTCTATCATCCAGATTTTTTTCTGAAGTGCGGTGGGCCAATGAGGGAGAAGTACATCGTTATACAGCAGTGGCATAAAGTATCCTGAGAGACTCTTTGGCCTAATTACAGCTAAAGTGTTTTCTTACCTTTTAAATGAGAGCATCTCCACCCCTCTTCACATACAATATATAAAGGTGTCGCACACCAACCCAATGTCCTGCACCAACACAACTCCAAGACTCTAGACCCGCAACAGCATTCTCAACAGCCGCAACAGCCACCGCAAGAATCGTCGCAAGTACCATTGCAGGAGCCGCCACATGAACGATCGCCCTCACATAACCCTCACAGAACCCTCGCAAGGTCACCACAAACCCCCTATCAAGACCATTCACAAGTGCACTACCAGGAGGATCTGCTCAACCTCAAACGCCAAACACATCTACATTTCTTGACCAGACTCAGTAAGACTGCAGAATTGAACGCCTGCAACTGTGCTTGAGTGGTAACAGCGATTAGAAGCCCTAGCAGCGATTATTCCTGGCTGACCTATTCTTGCTACACATACTCTCATAGCCCGAGGTGTAAAATGTCCGGTGAATTAAAAGTTGTTCTGCTTATGGCCCCTTATCGAAGTGCTCGAATCGGATTTGGCCTAATCCGAGTTCGAATCTACTGTGGCGCGTTTGAGTCCACTTTGATTCCGAATAGACTTGCGTGTTCGAATCCGATTCAAATAGATCGAATAGTTCGAGCATTCGAAGTGCTCGAGCATTCGGATCATTCGAACACTCGATTATTCGGATCACTCAAGCATTCGGAGCGTTCGAGCATCCGGATCATTCGAACACTCGATCATTCAGATCACTCGAGCATTCGGAGCGTTCGAGCATCCGGATCATTCGAACACTCGAGCATTCGGAGCGTTCGAGCATCCGGATCATTCGAACACTCGATCATTCAGATCACTCGTGCATTCGGAGCGTTCGAGCATCCGGATCATTCGAACACTCGATCATTCAGATCACTCGAGCATTCGGAGCGTTCGAGCATCCGGATCATTCGAACACTCGATCATTCAGATCACTCGTGCATTCGGAGCACTCGAGCTTCACTTGAATAGTCCCATGCTCTTACGGCTATTATTGATGATCCTCTGTACCTAACCGCTTGTGTTAACACACGTAGAAGTGATCCTTCATCCTGAAGCATTCGGATCAAGCATTTGCATCAAGGCAAGCATTTTTATGTGTGCGCATGCACTTTTTTACATGGCTCGCGCACGCACTTTTTTTACATGGCTCGCGCACGCACTTTTTTAACATGGCTCGCGCACGCACTTTTTTTACATGGCTCGCGCACGCACTTTTTTAACATGGCTCGCGCACGCACTTTTTTTACATGGACTGCGCACGCACTGTTTTTATATGGCTTGCTAGTGTTTCTGGATTCGTTTCGTGGATTCGGGATTCGGCTCGGTTTGTTTCGTTTATACGAATCCGAATCTATATGTGATTCGCTTCGAATGCCCTGTGATTCGTGGTGAGTTCGTCTTGTGGAGGGTTCGTTTCGTGGTGGGTTCATTTCATGGTGGGTTCATTTCGTGGTGGGCATGGTGGGTTCGTCTCGTGGTGGATTCGTTTTGTGGTGGATATCATGGCTAGACACAATGTTTGAACTTAATATCTATCGCTACCTCACCCATTTATTCAGTGGTCACCACACTCCACCCAGCAATGCACTTCGACTATTGGACTGATCAAGGATGGGGTGCTGACTATGAAAATTCTGCCAGGGATGCAGTCCGCAGTGTTTGGAGGACTCAATATCGGCCCAAAGATCTCCCCACCCAGCAACAAGCACGCACATCTGATGACAACAACATGGAGCTCATTCTTCTTGGTAAAAGAAAACGCAATAAGGTGGATCAGCTGGAGTCATTTGCAACTGCTCCGCCAGTGGAGGAGATGCCTTTGGATTTCTGGAAACAACACCACGGGTCTTTTCCACATTTGGCACCAATGGTCAAAGATTTTTATGCCATCCCAGCAACGTCGGCTCCTTCAGAGCGCTGCTTTTCAAAGGCCCGCGCCCTCCTTCCTTACACTAGGAATCGTCTTGGCCCTGACAGGATAAAGAAACAGATGCCTTTGGACTCCTGGTACCGCTTCTGCCGCTTCTTCAATCACA
>KN042431.1:0-12785 GCA_000739165.1 Podila verticillata NRRL 6337 | reverse complement strand
TGGTTCTAGCACGGGTTCTGACTTAGAGGCGTTCAGCCATAACCCAACGGATGATAGCTTCGGGCCATTGCCTGCTCAGGCAGGCCCAAATACCAATTATCCGAATGAACGGTTCCTCTCGTACTAAGTTCAATTACTATTGCAACAACATTTCATCAGTAGGGTAAAACTAACCTGTCTCACGACGGTCTAAACCCAGCTCACGTTCCCTATTTGTGGGTGAACAATCCAATGCTTATTGAAATCTGCTATAGTATGGTAGGAAGAGACGACATCGATGGATCAAAAGGTAACGTCGTTTTGAACACTTGACTGTCACAAGCTGCAAGCCACAACCCAGTTGCCCTTAATCTTTTTTGTTGTCCCTTCTCTGCATTCTCTGTCTTCCTTTGATCTTTTTTTGTATCCCTCTCCTTCATAGCATGCCCTTGATCTTTCTTCATGCAGCGCACCCATGGTTTTTTGGCTTCACCCCTTTTTTTCCCCTTCCACTTGCCCTTGATTATTTCGGCATCTTTCCTTTTCTCAATCCTTTGATTGTTTCTCAATCTTTCGATTATCCCTATCATTCATGCTGCTTTGGTGTTGTCCATTGACATTGTCCCTTGATCTTTTTTTGTATCCCTCTCCTTCATAGCGTGCCCTTGATCTTTCTTCATGCAGCACACCCATGGTTTTTTGGCTTCACCCCTTTTTTTCCCCTTCCACTTGCCCTTGATTATTTCGGCATCTTTCCTTCTTTTCTCAATCCCTTGATTGTTTCCTATTCTTTCGATTATCCCCATCATTCATTCTGCTTTGGTGTTGTCCATTGACATTGTCTCTTGTTGTTTTTGGCACCCCTCCTGCTCTAAACATCCCCTTGATCTTTTTGGCATCCCTCATATCCTTTTGGAGCCCTTGACTTTTCTCACAAATGATGGCAGCTCATTTCTTTACGTCCTTCTTCATGTATATAAAGAAGTCGCACATACTCGGGTGCTCGATACTGACACAAGCACCATTTCAAGCACCATTTCAAGCACCACCGCAAGCACCATCACAAGCACACCATTGCAAAAGCCGCCATCCAAGCAAGCCTACTGCGCAACTATCACAAGAGTGTCATTGACCACTATTAAGAAGTCACTGGAACACTCCCACACAGACTGGTACAACCACGTGTACTTTCCTGCACAGTCTTTACCCTCACTCTGGTAAGGCTATTTGACTGGATTGTGTTTTTATGAAGGGGCAGCAGTGATGCTCATACCTAACCAGCACCATGTACCAAACCCCCTGCCACACAACACTCTCTTCACTACCATAGGGTCACGCCTGTACTGTACACTCCTGACCAGAATCTTGTAAGCTATATGATTGCACTTTGTTATTGCACTAAAGAGGTGGCAGTGTCCATAATGACCTTTTCTTTCACTAGGCCCTGACACCATAAAAAACTACCCTCATCCCACTTTCTTCTACAGGGGCTAATAGGATTTCAAAATGATCTTGAAAAACAATTGGTTTGCAATGCTTGCATTACTTTTGTTCACCAAGACTACTCTTGCCCAAGGTTCATTCCGGCTTGACTGTGAGGCAGACAAGATGGCAAAATGCAACGAATTTTGCCGTTCTGTAAGTAGAGGCTACTACTGCGGCCAAGACGGATGTGAGAATTGCAGTGGAGCCCAGGCTCCAGCTTGCGATTCTTGTGCTTCAGACTCAAATGAGCACTGTCACAGTGTCAATAGTAATTTTTATAAATGCTATTGTTATGGAGAAGAAAGACCGCCGATATGTTCATATTATGAAAAGTGCATCACTTATCAGTGTACCTAGTTGACTCTTGAGCCTAATAAATGACATCTGAGTCAAAAAATTTTGACCCCTGGATACATTTGCGCAAGAGGAAACTCCGTTCTTCACCGTGGATCTAATAGGTATCATTGTTGAATGTCTTCTTCCTAGACGCTACCATCGTTCATCGCTAGTCCTCTATGAACAAGGCTGAAAAAAAATAATCGTGCATACAGCACGTTGAGATAGTAGATAGCTTCGGCTGCAATCTCACCATGGTCTCTAGGGTTGTCGCGAATGTCAAAAGGGTCGGCTTTTGTGGGAAATCCTTACTCAGTCAGGGAGCGGTTGATGGACATTGCTGTGAATCATTGCAAGCCTCTACTATTAATCGATGAAGTGTCTATGATCTCAGGAACGCTCCTGTCCGCTATGGAGAGCACTCTGTCTAACACTACGAATCTAACATACTGTCAAGGCTGGAGCATGAAAGAAAAAGATGAAGTGAAGATAGGTGTAATAGTAAATAGTATGCTAAAGGATGTAAGGTATTGTAACCTACAGAACTGACTATGGCCTATGGACTGATATTTATACGAGAGAGAAAGAAAGTGGAAAAAGCCAAGAGCTAGACAGAGTAGCTAGTTGTCTAGGGTTCATTGTGTTGCTAGCAATGCTTCTTATCGAATTGAACAATCCAATGACGACAATGGACAGGGAAACGGATCAGAGGGGGAGACATGCCAGTAGGGGGCCATCTCTCCCTCTTCCAGCGGGCTTGGAGTTTTCTCACGGATTCCCGGTGGGTCAACAACATCATCAGCGAGGGCTTCCAAGTCCCATTCACGTCCACACCACCCACAGGATGGCACCAAGAATCGGGTTTTCAACATTGCCTCTTTGACAGGATAGCCATAGAGCGGGAGGTCCTATCTATGTTGGGAAAAAAGGCCATCAAAGAGGCGTCAGAAGTGGGGTTCACTTCCCGCTTGTTTACCATCCCGAAGAAGACAGGAGATGTCCGACCTGTGCTCAATTTACAGCCGTTGAACAAGTTCATTCCCCGACATGCATTCAAAATGGAGACCATGACTCAGGTATGCCGCATGGTCAAAAAGGGCGATTGGATGACCAGCATCGACCTACAAGATGCATTCCTACATGTTCTTGTACATCCGTCATCTCGTTGTTTCCTCTAGTTCCAATGGAACGGCACCCAGTATCAATTTCGTGTCCTACCGTTTGGCCTCTCACTCTCTCCTCTTATCTTTACAAAGATTTTGAAACCAGTACTCACTAGCGCTTCTATTCGAATCAATCGAATCGAATTTAGCTTGAACCGAATTCGATTCGAATAAAGTGCGTTCAAATCCGATTTGAATTCGAATAAAACTGTGGATTCGAATCATTCGAATTAATTGAATCCCATTCGAATCGAATTAATCAAATCAATCGAAGCAATCGAACCCCATTCGAATCGAATCAATCGAACCCATTCGAGCCCATTCGAATCGAATCATTCGAATCATTTGAGTCAATCAAACCCATTCGAATCGAATCATTCGAATCATTCGAGTCAATCAAACCCATTCGAATCGAATCATTCGAATCATTCGAGTCAATCGAACTCATTCAAATCGGATCATTCGAATCATTCGAATCAATTGAACCCATTCGAATTGGATCATTCAAATCATTCGAACCCATTCGAATCGAATCATTCAAATTATTAGAAGCAATCGAACCCATTTGAATCGAATCATTCAAATCAATTGAAGCAATCGAACCCATTCGAATCAAATCATTCGAATCATTTGAAGCAATCAAATCCATTCGAATTGCGAACCAATTGAATCATTTTTTTATAAAAAAGTACCTTTTGTGCATGTTCAAGTCGAGTGTCAGGCCAAAGGGTTAATGGCCTTCTGTTTATGAGACAATGTGGAGTAGGATGCAGGAAAGGTGGAGAAGTGACGCTTGATAGAGTTACGTGATGCTCAGTAGAGTTAAGTGATGCTCAATAGAATTATGTAACGCTCAGCAGAGAAGCAATGCTCAGCAGAGTTACATGATACTTGGTAGAGTTAAGCGATACTTGGTAGAGTCAAACAATACTAGGTAGGGTTAGATGACAATTGGTAGAATTAAGCGACACTCAGTAGAGAAGCAATGCTCAGCAGAGTTACACGATGCTCAGTAGAGTTAAGCGATGCTCAAAGAATTACGTGACGCTCAGTAGAGAAGCAATTCTCAGCAGAGTTACATAACGGTCAGTAGAGTTAAGCAATACTCGGTAGAGTTAAGCGATACTCAATAGAGTCAAATGACACTAGGTAGGGTTAAGTGACGATTGGTAGAATTAAGTGATGCTCAGTGGAGAAGCAATGCATGGCAGAGTTACACGACGCTCGGTAGAGTTAAGCGACGCTCAAAGAATTACGTGACGCTCGGTAGAGTTAAGCGACAATCAGTAGAATTCATCAACGCTCGGTAGAGAAGCAATGCTCGGCAGAGTCACGCGATGCTCAGTAGAGTAAAGTAACGCTCGGTAGAATTAAGCAATGCTTGGTAATCAGCAGAGAAGCAATGCTTGGCAGAGCTACGCGACGCTCAGTAGAGTTAAGCAACGCTCAGTAGAATTAGGGTGCTAAGTAGAATTAATAGAGTGGAGGCAATGTTGGGCTAGGTTGAGGCAAAGCACTGCAGAGATGCAGTGTGAAACCTTAACGAAAATAACACAGAAATGGCGCCACCCAATTACCGTCAAACCTTAAATAATCGGAAAAAAACGAAGGGAGGGGTGTGTTTGCAACATCAACCATGTTCCTCTTTTTATCTATGCATGCTCTTCTTTTTATCTATGCATGTTCTTCTTTTTATCTATGCATTTGATTATGCCCAACAACATGAAGCAACTTGATCTGATGTGTGGCAAAGCAAAAGTCGTTTTCCTCTTTCATCCTTTCATCCGTTTTTTGTTCTTTTATTTCCCATCCACATTCTGTACCCTGCATAACTCTTGAAATGAGTAGACGCCATCGCTTAATCGTTGACTCAGATGAGGATGGCGAACATGTTGAAGTGAGTTTTAAATAATTTTGACAACATGTTGCATGACCAATGCGGAATCTTGAGAAATAACCCTTTACACTCAACCTTGCGATTTTTTTTAGTTTGAAGAAATCAGCATGGCGTCATCCAGTTTTGACCTCCCTGTCCATAACATGGACATTGAAAGTGTGGGGAGTGACAGTGTTGGCCAGCAAAAAGGCGCTCGCTCTTGGGGGTGGGCCATCAAGAACAAGTGGGCAGAGCGTGTTGTGTCATCAAAAAGTACAATCATTCGCTGTCTTTACCTTGGCTGCAAGCAGAAAAATGATAAAAAGACAATGACCACCCCTGGGATCAACAATCATTTGACAAAAGTTCATCGCATCACCCCAGACAGTGGTATAAATGATGGAAGTCTCTCCAGAGGGGGACCATTGGATGCGTTTCTCCATTCCGCCATGCAGCCAAGAATCTTTGACCCGACCAAGTTTGATGACTTGCTTGTCCGTTTCGCTGTCACAACAAAACAGCCATTCTCCATTGTCAAGAGTCCAGCCTTTCAAGATCTCCTGAACCATGCTACGATGGCTACAGACTCTCAGGTCAAACTTCCCTCAAATGACACAATGGCAACAAAGGTAAAAGTGTTCTTGCTCATTGAATTGTGTTCAGCCTATTGAAATTTCTCCATCACAACCTTACTAACTGGACTAATTGAAATTAGACCAAGCACAAATACCTTGAGATGGAAGAGCAAGTGATCGCCATGTTTACTGGCATTCACAAGGTATCTTTGACGGCCGATGGTTGGACAAGTCCTTTTCAAGACGACTTCTTGGGTGTGACGGCACACTGGATTGATGGCAATTGGACCCAGAAAGAGTTGGTGATTGGATTCGAGCCACTGCATGGTGCCCATACTGGTGAGAACCTCGCTGAGGCTCTGGTTAATGTGCTTGAGCAATTCCATCTCGGCGAAAAGCTCCAAAGTATTACCACTGACAATGCATCCAACATGGCCAAGATGGTGCGAGATCCTGTAAAACATCCAAAGGCAGTGGAATGGTATGTATGGTACAGAGCAAAACTAGGTTAATGTTTCGACCGATGGCAGTTTTTTTTGTCACTAGCGGTGAATACGTGCCCGATCGCATTGAAAATTGGTAGCTGTGTAGATATATGTATTGTAAACATACCTACTAAGTTTCATCGCCATCGCGTGCATATTTACCACTAGCGACAAAAAAACTCTGCTGTCGGTCAAAACATTGACTTAGTTTTGCTCCATACTGTAATTTTTTTTTGGATAATATATGACTAGTGCGCATAATAAGGCTATGGTTACTAACTTCTGTCTTTTCTCAAAATATAACAAGGCCACTTAAAGGCAGTCTATATCATCTGCCATGCCTCGGCCACATCATAAATCTAGCAGTTGAAGCAATGCTGGGTCCTTGTGGTTTGGACGATCAGCCACCTGTGAATGACAATCTCTACCCCGATGATGACGAGGATGATGAGGCCACAGCATCTGCAGTCGAGGGCACAGAGCCTGCAGTCACCAAGCTCACTACGTTGAACAAACTGAGGAAAGGCATTGTCAAGATCAGGTTAGGGCTTCTAATCGAATCATTCGAATCGAATTCACCCCTGTTCAAATTCGATTCGAATGCACTCGAATCGAATCGAATTCGAATTGTTCGAATAGATAGAAGCACTAATCCTATGTAACCCATTCGAATGGAATCGAATTCACCCCTGTTCATATTCGATTTGAATACAATCGAATCGAATCGAATTCGAATTATCCGATTCGATTAGAAGCACTAGATCAGGTACAATTTGTTAATTTATTCTCGGTCATTTATATTTATTTTGGGACTCTGCTGACTGTTATGATTAGGGCTAGTCATGATCTATGGGCAGGTCAAAGTAGCGGCTAGGTCAAAGGCGGAATGACCTTCTCTCAACAGGACAAGACAGGGATTTGTGGGAAATGAATAAGAAGTGAATGGGAGTAGTGGACAAGATAAAGGAGAACTGGTGTTGGCTGTTGGGGTTTTATGGTTTTTAATCGAGTTGTCAGATACAAAACAAAGAAGATGAGATCTGTCTCTCTTTTATACTAAATTGGAACTATGGAAGGCAAAGGTAAGGCGAAGTTGGGTGAAATTAAGGTGTGTTTGGAGCAGTATCGAGGCAATGCAAAATATTCCTGCAGCGGCGTAGTGGTAAAAAACCCTGTGTCAAGGCAGTGCAAATGATCCTGCAGCAAGACGGTGCAAATTAATCGGGCGAAGATTTCTTAATCGCATGGTTAACGCCGGTGATATCTTAAGGCGCGTTTGTGACACTGACCATCTATGCTTCATATTCACTATTTAGAGCCTCACCACCAAGGCGCCGACAGTTTGACCGTATTTGTGACATTGTGAAATGTCCAAAACTCGAGTTAACAAGGGATGTCTCCACACGATGGAATTCAACATTCACCATGGTGGATCGAGCAATTATTCTCAAGGATGCCTATCAATCCATGTGCCAGAATGAGCCAAAGCTAGGGTCGTATGCCTTGGAGGACGACGAATGGACCTACCTGGAAAAACTTCGTTGTTTGCTCAGCCAGTTCGAGACTATGACAAAGACTGTGTCATCCAGTGTCGGCTACCCAACTATCAACAGGGCAATGTCAGTGTACAATGCTATGATCGACACTCTGGAGGAGTTCATTGAGCAGGAAACCAACCCATCACTATTACGAGCTGCCATACAAGGAAAACAAAAGCTGTTGGATTATTATTCGAAAACAGATTCAACACCAGTCTATGCTGTGGCAACAGCTATGGATCCAAGGATGCGGTTCGATTGGTGGAGTGCCAATGATTGGGATGAATACATTCAAATCAGCAAAGACATGGTCGTGGATGTTTGGAAACAGTATTACAAAGGAAAAGAAGGACCAATTGAGCAGGATACAGAAATTGCGAGGCAGATGAAGCTGTATGGGATCAAGAAGAAAACTGGCGAGCTTGAGGAGTATGTCCATGAAGGAAGTTCATTGATTGCATGCAAGAATGAGCCTCCAGAGCTGATGTACTGGCGGTCTCAGATGGATCGATGGCCAAACCTGGCAAGTATGGCACGCGATTATCTTGCCATACCTGTGACCTCAACTCCAGCTGAGCGGTGCTTCTCCCAGGCCAAGTACATTCTGCCGGCCGAAAGGAATAGCCTCCTTCCAATAACCATCCAGCGGTTGGTCATTTTGGACTCTTGGTTGAAAGAGTTTCCTTGATATCATAGCTTTTAGTCCTTCATTTATTTCAAATATATATTTTAAACTATGAACCATTCAATCATGCATCTCGTTCAAGTCAATGGAACCCTATTCAAATCAAAATCACCGAGGACATTTTATTTTTTGTCGCCAGCGACGAATACAAAATCGATTCAGATCGAATTTGGAAAATTCGTTGTCATGTCTATCGCAAACCTGTCTACCAAGTTTCATCTGAATCGAGTATGTATTTGTCGCTGGCGACAAAAAATAAAACAACCTTGGTGGAAACCATTTGAATTATTCAAAGCAATCGAACCTATTCAAACCCATTCGAATTGAATCATTCGAATCATTCGGATCAATCGAACCCATTTGAATCGAATCAATCGAATTAATCGAATTAATCGAACCCATTCGAATCGAATCATTCAAATTCATTGATTCGAACAGTTCGAATGAACAGACGTTAAGGGTACCATTCGAATCATTCAAATCATTCGAATCGAATCGAAAAACACTCCATTCAAATCGAATCGAATTTGCCTCAGTTCAAATTCGATTAGAAGCGCTAGTGCTAAGTGTCAAGAAAGTACTTTGACGTGTCTAATTGACCATTTTGTCCAAAACAATCTTTCATTTTTCTCAGAAAGCTCTGAAAATGACCTAGAACTTGTGCTAATGTTGTGGCTAACGTTTCCAACAAACAGCATCCAAAAACTTTGCAAAACGATGGACTTGTCATATTCACAACTGCTTTTCCATGCGACATCCACTAAATTGGCGGCGGAAACCCTTCCGCCAATATAGAGACTCCCCTTAATGCAGCAAATTTCACGTCCGCAATTGATTTTTATGACCGGCTTTTTTTTAGAAACTTGGGTGAACTAAGGACACCCAGTGTGTCAGAGAGAAGTTCATCTCTCTCTTGTTCTCGTCTGAAAAGGAATAATTTTGATCATGTGACATGTGGCTCACTTCCCTTCAATAGGTGGCAAGCACAGGTCTTTCAACTTAGCCCCGATACTGTTAGCGGTCACCCAATAGTCATGCGATAGGCATGCAGTGGGTCACCAGACAAGTACCACAAGAACAGAAATACTTCCATACATTTATTGTTTCATAACAATTAGTATATATATAGTCTTGACCCCTAGCCTAGTCCTGTAGCTTTCAATATAACATATTTTCAAATACTCTGTTTTCCGATCTGTTTCTGACTCTTCCTCTTCTTGACTCTGAATAAAAGCAACCCAGCTTTATTACACAGTGAGCCACATGTCACATGATCAAAATTATTCCTTTTCAGATGAGAACAAGAGAGAGATGAACTTCTCTCTGACACAACCAGTGCCTGAGCTCCATTGTCTCCGATTGAGTTGTCCCACAAGTACAAAACAGTCAGAGTCAAGTTGGTCTTGAGTGCCTCAGACAGCGCCAGAGCTCCATTGTCTCCGATCGAGTTGTCCTGCAAGTTCAAAGTGGTCAGAGTTGAGTTGGTCTTGAGTGCCTCAGCTAGTGCTTGAGTGCCATTGTCTCATATCTTGCTGTGCTGCAAGTCCGAAGCAGTCAAACTTGTTATGGTCTTGAGTGCCTCAGCCAGTTCCTGAGCACCTTTGGTTTGGATCTTCTGTAACACTGCATACATGGTTCCAATGATGATAGTGTATAAGAATATAAGGACAGGTTTAATAAGGAAGTGAATGGGAAAGGGTAATTTCAAACTTCGAATTCGATTCTATTTTTCATTTATGTGACGAAAGATTGATTTGTGAAACATTTGCATTTGTTGCTTCAGAGTAAAAACCTTAAAATATCTGCCTTGTAAGGAAGCTTGAGTTGTGCTTTTGTATGTGTAGGTCAAATCGAGGAAGAGCAGAGTCAGAATAGGGTCAGATCAGAGGGTTCAGAAACAAGTTGAGATCAATAAATGTGTGTATTGAGAGCTACAGAACAAATGTTATCGGTTATGAATACTATATATACTTGAGATAAGGTTGTTTGCTGAATAATCCAGAGTTTTCCGAATGGTTCTAGCTTTGGCGCATGATTGGCGACGTCTAAAAGGTCATCAGGTCAATGCATCAGGTCACTTGAATGAGCAATAGGATTTTCTGGAGGTCGGGGGAAGTTTTAGGTCACATGACCAGAAATTTTCTTGAGTGTGAGCAAATAGCAAGAGCGCGGAATCAAGAAGTGAGAATAGAGATGACCATCTCTATGACATGCCTAACCTTGTTCACTCAAATCGTATTTGCATTTAAAGGGTTCTTAATTCTGTAATTTGAACCCAGGATGTGGTCCATGCGAGGGTACGTGAAGGTCTGTGCCATAAGACGTAGTCTCACAACCAGACCCTTCATTTTATGAGGGCTGGAATCGAATTCCTTCTCCCACTCAAATGATGGTCTGGGTCAACTGTCACAAATGTAAAAATGGAAGGTTCTTAAATGACTAGAATTCTTACGTCACCTACTGGTGGCTTAGATTTTGAATGTTCACCAATTCACCAATTCACCAACGTGTAACAAAGCTGATGCAACAAATGACTCACACATTCACACATGCCCTTCTGTTACCATGTTGTCTGCTGGATTACTTCGTGCACAAGGAATCTTTACCCTCCCAGTATCTCACCTCAGACGTCTCTGACTCCCTCAGGCAAGCATTTCTCTTCACTTCAATAGCATTCTTTTTTTTTTTTTTTTTTTTTTTTTTTTTTTTCGTTCACCCATGAGACTAATTTCTTGCCTCAATAGGTCCAGTTGCACACGCTCAAAGTTCTTTGTGCAATCAATGGTGCCAGAGAGGCTTTTCAGGTGGATATTAATGATAGCAATACCTTTTCTGATATCCAGAAGAAGATCAAAACGGAATCACCTTGCTGCCTCCTGCATGCCAGCACCCTATGTCTGTACAAAGCCCCCGAGGGAGTAGGCTTTAACACAGAGCCAGGCGTCACTGTCAGAGCAAAAGACAAGATTGATGCCACTAGCTCTCTGCATGGCATGTTTGCAGAAACAAACACAGTTCAAGTGATTGTCTGACCTCCAAGTAAGTCCTGTTGCCAAGGTTGTCTTGGTTATGCTCAATAATGTCTTTTGCCTCTGCTTTCAACTAACCACTACTTTCTAGTCTACAAGCGCAGGCCACTGAATATTGTCCAATACAATAGTCACTCTGGGGACCTTGTCTGGAAGCAGGATATGTTCGAAAACTTTCCCGTCCATGGTGTAACTAACTTCAAGAAACTACGTCAAGGCATGGACTTTTGTTTCTTCGACAAGACCACCTTCATCATGGCTCTTGAGTCCTTCCACGAGCCTGCTCTTGTCTTCCTTCATCCTCGCAGGTCAGGAAAGACGCTTGGATTGAGCACAATGGCACACTTCCATGGTCGTGAACACCTCCCGGACTATAAACCCCTCTTTGAAGTACATGATATTTTGACTTATTTATGATCATTTTTATTGCTCAAAGCGTTATCTCACATGCTTATTGACCTCCTCTTCTACTTGTAGGGTCTTGCCATTGATGAGCACATGAAGAAAGGGGATCTGAATCCAGGGCGCTACTTTGTCCTGCCACTTGATTTCTCTGCAGTCATTCGATCTCCCAACCAAAAGGAGGCCATGCACAACCTGAACCTGATGCTGAATGAATCTATCATGTGGTTCTACAAGACCTATGAACCATATCTCTGAATGTCGGCCAATTATCTCATTGAAAACTTCATCAAGGACAATGCCGCAGAAAGTATGACAGCATGCATGGATGTCATTCATGGTATACTCTCCAGGGTCAAGAGTCCCGAGGACCCTCTTGCAATGATCAAAGGAGTACATGCAGATGGAAAATTTCTCGGTTTTTTTTGTGATTGCAAGCTTCCTTGACATTTAACTGGCTCTATTATTGCTGTTAGATCTACCTTATGGCAGATGAATATGACAGCTACAGCAATGAGTACCTTGTACCCATCAACAGTGTTCTGTGGAAGTCACAAAGGGCAGATGCAGACAGCATGCTGAAGGGATTCTGGGCAGCTGTGAAGAGTGGTCTCGGTCATTCCATTTCAAAGTGCTATATTACAGGTGTCTTGCCACAATCTTTGGTTGACAACACGTCTGGATTCAACGTGGCTCAATATGTATCATGGGAATCAAAGCTTGCGGGTTTTTGTGGTTTGACGGAAGCAGATGTTGCTGCTGTGCTGGCACTGGAAAAGGTCTGCGGGTCGACCGTTAAAGCAAAGAAGCATCTGAAGATCATGAAGGACCATTACAATGGCTTTAATTTCGTTCCTGGCGGATGAGGACCTTTGATATACAACACAAACACATGCCTCAAGTACTTGCAGGTAAGTTTCTGTCACAACATATCAGAGGTGGACATCTTTACTTGATGCTAACATCTGCTCACATGTGTGCTACTTTCTCTGCAATCTCTGGTTGCATTTGTAGAGCCTTGTGAAGGGAGCGCCAATGAATCCTCTTTCTGTCACCAACTCTGAGGCCTCTGACAAAACACTGCAGATACTTGCGGCATCGCCAGTGGCGACGCAGCTGTTAGAGGATGGACTCTTAGGAGCATGTCCATGTCCAACTTGACAAAAGGAAGACTGCTGTCCACAAGTGGACTGGCAATCTTGGATCTTCGTGTGAACCATTCTCACACAAAA